>CM053171.1:37452693-37529816 GCA_012977825.3 Pteromalus puparum
TTTTTTTTTTTTTTTTTTTTTTTTAATGCGTGCGACCTTTTTTTCGTGTCTTTGGTGTCATCGCAGATTGAAAATTGAGTCACGTCGATGTTGTGATAACAGGTCGACTTCGGGTATGTATATTCAAATGCCGGTCGGAAGCGCGTCACTTATATATCTGCTCGCGGATGATGCCAAATGACTAATGGTCTGTATTCGCCTCGTATTCGCAGTTCTATTGTATAATACTCGACATTATTGATAAACAGACGCAGGAAACCGACACTGCTTCATCGATATCAATTACGAAAACGAATGAAAAAATATTTTTCCGCTTTTTTTTTCTCAAAGCAAACGCCGATAAAAACCAGTCTGAACTAGGAAGTGAATAGGCTCTACGACACTTCGAAGATGAAGCTACATCAGATGGTACGCGTGTACCCAATACTCTTATGATATTTACGTAAACGCGCGTGCAATCATAAATATGCCTTGATTAGTTCGTCATTCAAATCTGCCCAGTCACACGCGTCGTCTCGTAAAAATGATTTCCTACAATCGTGATATCACAACTAAATAACTAGTAATTTTCACGCGGATGTACTTTTTAGAACTAAAAAAAAAACAATCATTTTTCTGCCTATCACGATTAAAATTTTCCCGCTTGCGTATATGAAAATTCGAAAAAAAACTCACCCTTCTCGAGACAAACAACGCACCACCTCGCGCACAAACACGTTTCCCAAACAAGCTTCTATATAACTATGAAAAACAGGTCCTTACAATCCCGCGGACTCGCGTGCAGTGATCACCGGCTTGGCTTCACGCGTCGAATAACACTGCAGTATAAGCGCGCTTCGTTCTCCCCGACGAGTAGCCACTCGGCGCTACTCTCGCTGCTTGTATTATTTTTTTCTCTTCTCGCCGACTTCTTCTCTCTCTCTCTCTCTCTCCTTCTCAGGGTTGATACGAAGGCAATCCTGCGCGCTGGTCGACCTTTCCCGCGCTGCGCTTCTCGATATTATAGCGGAAAAGAACACGCGAGGATTCATTGAACTCGCGTTTCCGAATTCTCCGTCGACGTTTTTTTTTTTTACTCTCTTCTCGAATGTTTGCCGCGAGAGTCGGTGAAGGACGGACGCTATGCGATCGGGCGTGTAAGAGTTGCGCGATCGTAAATTAACGGCCTGGTGTGCGGATAGTTTGGGTGTATTATCCCGATGCGTACGCGTGTGTGCGTGTATGTGGATAAGAGATACGATGCTTAATTGATTAGGCATGTGGGTTAGATTATTGCGACGATTATCCTTTTTTTTAAGGATGACTCGAAAAGACTTTTCTAGATCACATGCAAATTGGGGAGCTTTTATTAATTCGGAGCAAAAAAAGGTCGTTCGATGTATCGGACATGCGAAAATTACAATTTATGCGAGATGACTATGAGGAATCGACGTTCTCTATTTTCCTTGTTTTGAATAAGATAAGAAGCTGAGATGCGTTTTGCAATTTTTGAAACAGCTAAGAAAAAAAATATGTGTCACGTGATTTACTTTCCGATTTTGAAACATCATTCCTCACGTGTACTCAATTTCAATCACAACACGAAATATCGTAGGTCGTTCGATTGAGGGAAATTAAAATCAATAATTGCATTCTCCGGACTCCCCATTAGAACGCAGGCATTATTTACTTGGATTATACACCAAGAGTAGTACTACTGCAGCGATTTCTGTGCGGGAAAGTATAAGGACGAATGATATAACTCTTTCTCATATACCGTACAGTAATTATTACCAGAGTTTAAACAAAAAAAAGCCAACGACGAAGATGTCTATTAATAATGCAGGCGGACTATTTATAACTGGGAGAGTAGCATAGGATATAAGGTACCCCCCGATGAATCACGGAGATGTGGGTCAATTATTCGCGGTCCCCCAGCTCGCGAACCTTGCCACTTGAACCTGGACCAAATATCTCATCTCAACTTTAAGTATAACATACACCAGTCCTGGAAAATTGACCGACGCGGTAAATAACTGTACCGAAAAAAAACAAGCTGTATTCTCGTCTATACTTGAACAGAATATTTTAACATATATTCCAAAAAAGGCAATTACGCGTGTATTCTAATAGAGCCGCGTGTAACCCTGAGACACAAAGAGCCATTCGTTTCGGGCTTCTGTATAACAGAAAAGAGATGTGGTTTCCGCGAGACGCGCAGCAGAATCTCCTTTGTTCGATCTTCCTTTTGCGAAAAGGACAGGCACTACGCGATCGATTTGACAGCTTTTTAGGCGTCTCACGTATGGAGCTAAATAAGCGGCTCGTAGTGTTATGCGACAAAAGCCCGTTTTTTGTCTTTTCTAGAAAAAAACTTTGATATTTCTATTTTGAGGTATATAATAATCGATATCTCGCCTCTTTGTCCCGCAATATCTACGTGAATAAAGTATAACGGAAATTCGCAAACATTATTTTTTTGTATTCCGTTGATTGATCTGTAACCTCGTATGAATACCAGATAAAACTGCGAAATCACGCGGTGAATAATGTAAAAACGATCGGGACGATGCACAGGCACACGATATAACGACAGCCGATAGTTTATACACAAAAACGATCAAAAAAGTCGACGTGCAAAAAAAGTATTTACGGAAATGCAGATCCGCGTGCGTGTGGGGTGAGATTAATGGCAGAGAGGTGTAGGACGTAGTTGGAATAACGATGAAGTACTGCTTAGCAGCGAGAGATTAACGACGGAACTGATCTCTGGCGTATGACACATCCTTCTTTTGCTTCGAAAAAAAAAAGAAGGCGAATTCACTCTCGGCGCAGTTTTGCACTACTCTTTTCTTTGTTCGATGCTCGTCACATTCCTGAGTATTATATATCCTTATATTACGTACGTGATAATATTTGTCGCTTCTGGTCATTCAGCGCATTTTTTGAATGTGCGCGTGACGCGCGCGCGGGTTTTATCGTTATGTTAATTTTAACGTTGCGAGTGCGTGAGCGAATTTTTTAAGTTTTTCAAAAAATTTTTATCACGCAAATATGCGATATAAGGTGCGTTTCGTTCTACTCTCAACACATGAATTCAAACCCAAGCGTAACTATACTTGTATTGCAAATTTTTAATTAAAAAAAAACTCGTTAATTAAAGAAAAACTCGATCCGTGCTTTAATCCGAGCTCACCTTTGGCTCCTGCGGTCGGCGGCGAAAGACTAACCCGAAGGAGGCTCTCGCACCCCGCAATAACAGCCACACGAGCAAAGATGCGCGTTCGGAGCTTGCAAGCTGCGCAATTCGCAAGCACGTCGACACGGGGTGCACCCCGTACTGCAGCACTGCGCATTCCCACTCCCCCCATGCGATCGCATATATATAGCATGACGGACGACCTGTGCGGTGGGTGGCGACACGCGAACAATTCGATGTTTAATCAATCGGGCTTATCGAGAGGTTTTTTTAAAATTTTTTCAACGACGAACTTTATTGTTTTCGAACAAAGGGGACGGCCAGTTTTCCCGGCTTGTTAATCCATTCGCCACTTGGGTATAAGTACAGTGATATAGCCTAGTTTTTTCGCCGCTCATTTTCCAAATGAAGACTGATTAGGAGAATTTCCGCAGCGTGCACGCGAGTCCCGGTGCGCTGCAATTTTTCCACGACGAAGTTCGTGTCTGAATAATATCCCATTATGCGGTGTGTTTTGATTGTAATATAGAATAAATTATTTTCATCTCGGTTAATCCCGACAAAAACGCGACAGGAAAGTTTAGGGAGAACTGCTCTCTATTGTGTTTGTTTTGGTACAGCGGCGACCGCTACCGTCGAGAGAACGAGTATATAATATGCGAAAAATTGAAAATACTTACGTTGATTGAATTACGTCGGTGAGAAAGCCGGAATGCAACCAGTGGTAAGCAGCGATAGGACCGATCAAACGCTACCAGCAAAAGGGCTCCGTCCCAACAACTTCTTTCTGATAAGGTACACCTCGAATTTTCCACGCGCTCAGGAGACAGCAGCAGATACCGAACGTACGTCGTCGTCGGTTCCAATCTCCCAGCGGTCACTGCCAGACTGATCGGTTAAACTAGCCGACGGGATGATTTATCCGTAGAACAACGCTCGGCGCGTGTGTCGGAGCCTTTTATTGAAGGGGAGAGCATCAGCTCGTCGCGTCTGACACTCTGCGCTGTTTTCCGTCGCTATACATATATATATATATATGCAACGCATTACTCGCTTGACTCGACTCGATCTGTGTATACTATTTACACGAGTCTCCAATGTCTTCTCTCTCTCTCTGTCTTTCTCGCTCGTGTCGACTGTATCGAAAACGGCTAACATACTGATGACGCTATGTGTGTATTCGATTCGCCTATATATTATATGTGCCGATGCGCTTGTGGAGCGGGTGCATGTCGTACACGAGTGGAAAATGTGTCACGGTGTGCTGTTGCCGAGTCTTTTTTCGGGAGGATTCATAAATATTGATGGATGGAAATTGTGTGAGAGGGATGTGGAGTAGTGCACTTGTAGCTTGGAGCTAGGTAAAAATAGAGCGGCGGCTGAAATTTGAATGCTTCGGAGAGAGGACGAGTGGAGAGAAGGGAGGACGTCGATCGATTTGAATTTGCTGATGCGGAGGTGTGTAGTCGGGTGTGGCCAAGTTTACCTTTTTTTGTACTTCGTTGGATTTTGAAAGTGGAGATCATTTGTCTATATTGATTAAAAATTACGGGTGTTTTTTGAGACTATTTTTTAAATAAAATAAAAGTTTTGCTTTCAAGATTGTCCTGGCAAACGTCTTGGCGATACTGGAGCTTTTGATTTCTTTGACTACATCGTCCTTTTCTAAACTTTTCTCATTGTACTACATTCATTCGTTCTATTTGCTCGGCAAAACTGTGTCGCAACAATGCGCCAACTAGTTTTTTAATCAACAATTCGCATCACGATCTCTATATCGATATTTCGTTCGAATAAAAAACAATATTTTTAAGAGTGAGAATAAAACGTTTAATCATATTGTATAATTTTTCGCGTTACATCGTAAATTAAGAATACCAATTTGAATTTGGCACATGAGAATTTATTATCTTTCTGTCTGGGTGTACAATTCGTTAGAGATAATCAACAAAATTAAACTTTTGTTCGTCAGGTCTTCAGAAAGGCATCAGTTATCACAACCTCAACATTGTCATGTTAAAAAAATACAGTATAAGAGTAGAGAGTCTTTCGAAATACAATCTAATAATCCTATAGTCGAAGCTATACCTGCAAAACGAAACGGTCGTCAGATACTTTCGATAGCATGTAGAAAAATATTGTTAAATTTGCCGAGTTGGGTTACATTATTAAAATACGCGGAAAATTGGGATTAAATCTAATACAAAATGATGTTTCTAGCCGAATTACAAATGCTAACTAACGTCCACAACTTAAATGTACGACATACAATTGGTGCTCTTACTATCATTTCTCTATTCCAAACTAGGACGTCAATTTAAAAAAAAGGTTACAAAACTAGTATTTTGTTTTTTGAGAAAAAAAATGGAAGCTTTTTGTACTAAACACAAAATACGAGTAAAATTACAAACTACTCAAAATTTCAATTTAAAAAATCCTACAAAACCTACATTAAGATCGTGCTTCTCTATATAAAATCGTCCTTACGCATACTTATTTACAATAAAAAATATCAAAAGCTCAGGGGGTATCCATCTTAGGGTATCCACTCGACCTCGTTGTTCTCGTATTTTCCAGCGGCGTCCTTGGGCGGCTGTTGCTGCGGATTCATGGGGACGACGCTGGCAGGTCTCTCGGAGCTCTTGTCTTCGGTGCCGGCGATCTTGTGGTAGACCTTGCTACCCTGATGTCCGATCCACTCAACGCCGTCGCCGATCTTCTCACCGGCTTTGCGTACAACCGAGCCGATGTTCTCAGCGGAGAAGGTGTGTGGGTCGACGTTGACGTCGAGACTGTTGTTACCGCGTGGGCAATTGGTCTGCGTGATGATGCTCAGGTCGAAGGGGTCGACGCCGAATGCGCTGAGCTTGGCGCGCACCTTATCGATGTAGGCCTTATCCAGGTCACGAGTACGCGAAAGGATCGTGGCTGACTGGCGATGAGCGAAGGCCAGCTTCTGACAGGTGAAGATACCAGCGTAGTTCTCGTAGTCCGTGGCGAAGACTACGTGGGATGCGCTGCCGGCTACGCCTGTAAGATGCATTGAAATGTTAATATTTTTAGTTAGGAGCATTGATTTTATTACTATAGGTACAAGTGTTTGTGCACCGGTAACTTGGAAATATTTTATTCGGTTTTAGAAAGAATTTAATTTGGTAATATAAAACTTGAAATTTCAAACTTTACAATGTGTGGAAAATACAACAACAAATTTGATTAGATCATCCCTGTAAGCATTACAGTTGACTATTGAAAAAGACCTCAAGATTCTCTATATCCCCCATAAGTCACGCTGTGTACCAGCATCCCATTCAACTATAGAGTGTGAAAAACTTCCTCCCATCCATCAAAACCCGCAGAGACCCTCTCGAATAAAGACATGTCACAAGACGCTGCTGCACAAACAGCAAAGTAACAAACGAAATAAAAAGATACATTGATGGCATTATACTCACTGAGAGGAAAGCGTACGATCATACGGGCTGGTACACTGGGCTCAGGCACGCTCAAAGCGCCCGTGTAGTGGTACTCGTGCTTCAACGACGTGAGACCTGCGAAAGAAAAAAAAAAACGATCATTGAGTGTCTGACGTCGAAAGCGATTCATAAAAGCCAAGCGCAATTCATGCCACTTGACGGCTGCACCGGGCGCTATACACTCTCTGATGAGGCTCGATTGGAGAGACTTTATAATGCATAGGCGGCTATAAATAACGTTCTGGTGCAGCGCGCTATTGCCTTGAAAACTTGCCAAAATTTTTTTTCATAAATATATAACGGTGAGTTTTATTTGTCTTACCCAGAATTGGAATGTCCGAGTCCTGAGTGATGCTGTACTCGCCGGGTTCATCTCCTCGAGTGTAGTTGTAAGTGATGCACTTGCTGGCCGTCGATGTCTTCTGGACTACATACCAGATTCCAAGAAACTAAAAAACGAGATAAATAACGTTAGCGTGCAATGATAGACTTGCACAGAGAAATTTTAACTTTCTAGAACTGCTTGACCCAGAAAATTGTTCATAATGATACATCATTGAATTCTTTTTTTTTCACATGTCGATAATGCATGCTAACAGTATAATGATAATTACCCTGTTCATCTGGAAGCCCGAGAGGGGCTCGACGACGGGACAGGCACCGAGATGGTAAGAGTGAGCCAGCGCAGCTGCAACGCATCCTGCCAGTACGAGGCACAACGTCAGCGACCTCATCTGATAAATAAACAGATTTATTAGTACTTGTAGCGATCTCTTCTTCCCTCGTTGAAAGAGAATACAATTCCCTCTTTATTTGCGTACAACGCTTTATTGTTAGAGACAAGTTGTTACCAAAGTGTTTAACGTTCTTTTTTACGATCTTCACCGGCTTTAAATAATTCAAGAAGTGCAGAAGCGTCGGGATAGCGTAGAGACAGGTAGTTCCGCGTGGGACGATAAAAAGTCGACAATTATCACTGTTCTATTGTGTAAAAAAAATTAACTAATACACCGTGTGAGTAAGCACCTTGTGTATATTAAAAGCGAAGCGCGTGTAGGGTGTTTGAAATTCTTATTGCCGCGTTAAAGTTAATTTTCATTGTGCCGTAAAGATCGCGTACAACAAGGTTATAGAAGAATGATAATTGTTTCTCTTTACACCATAAGTCGATCGTTATTACGTTTTTGCGAATGTAATTCGTTAAACTTGGCATAATTGACGCCCAATTGTGAACAACTTCACGACATATATTAATCACATTGCAAAACGAGGCGAGAAAGTGTATAAATGACAGTTTATGCAACTTGACAGTGTTACATATATTAAAATCCTGTTATGGCATGTGTTCGCGAGCTGGATTTGCATAAAACCGCCTACGTGCATTTCAAGATTGCACACGTACAAAACATCAGAATGAACCATTTCAACTCTCCTGATATTGCTGTAGAGTTTTAATCGGGATTATCATACAAAACGACCAAATGGTAGTTTCAAATTATACAAAGTATTACGACCTGTCTACGAGCACGTTAACGACGCGATAATGCGATTACAACGACTTCCGTATGATTATCTTTTGTTTTGCAAAAAGGAAGCGAAATTATAACGGTCGTAATTATTCAATATTCACCGGCGACTGTATTAAAGCGACTCTCAAAAGCATTTATAAAATCTAAAATTAGTTTACGTACGTTCCAGCGAGTTTCGAGAAAACACAATTACAAAGACACACGTCGCATTGTTCTTTTCAACTAATTCGCGCGCGAGCTGCTCTCTCGTCGGAACAATGCGAATCTGGCCTCGCTAAATAACAATAAAGTCGGTGTAAATATAAAAAAAAGGGGGAAAAAATTGATAAACGCGGCATCCAGCCGATAAGTCGACGATTAATTACTGTCCCGCACTACATATCGCAAAAATAGCAGATTCTATCTCTCACGCGAGAGAAGCTGTTTGCGGGTTCAAGTTGAACCGGCAACAGTAGCTCGTGATTCACACGCACTCGTCTCTCGTCGCCTTGAAGTGGAATAAACTGCGTTTTTTCCCCCTTCGATTGAATTTTATCAAAAAAAAGGTACAACTATATAACTCTTTAGAGAAGATCGGAAAATCGGTTCGACATAGTAAACTAGCTAAAACGTCCGAGAGTACAAGCTGAATGTAATGTATTATCGAACAAGTCGTCGCGTTTTATCAGAGTTGGACTATACGCGCGATCTCTGCCGTGACCCTTGCAAAATCTCGGCAGCGATATTGAAAAGCCAAGATGTCGTAGTTTCTAGCAAACCGGCTATTTGTTGTTTACGCGCGAATGGAGCTGTATGCGTTCGCTAGATGTCATCATTCGCTTCGTGTGATGCGTTAGGTATATTTCGCAACTTCTTCTTCCCTTATTTCGTTAAAGGATTTCTCGCGGACAATTACGGGCTTATGCAATTCTTTTTTTCTTCGCGCTAAGCCGCTTTCCTCCGTAAATGCCGCTGCTTTCCGACAACGAATTCGCGCGATCTAGTTAGTGCTATGAAAATATACATAACGTTTTGTGTCGAACATTGAAATACATATTCGAATTTGTTATAAACAATTTACGAAGCCTAATGTTCACATCACCTCACACATACAAAAGATGCCATCTTACTCACACATACTCACGCTCTATATATAACCACAACCATAACGCAAAAAAGGCGTAAACTCGATCCTCCGCGGTCAAGCGAAAAAAAACGCGCACACGCAGCATGTCGTTAACCCCAAGAACAAAAATAATAAAACTCACTTTGCTCGGTATAGACGCTCGGAGAGAGAAAGTGTACAGTTGAACGGACAGCTCGCGTCTCCTAGACTCGTGCGCGCTGTACTTATAAACAGTTCTTTCGGTGCGTTTCAGCTTTTATACGGCTGCCCCCACACTGTGCCGTCGGCAGCTTCGTATGGGCGAGCGAGCGGTTACAACGACGCGCGCACGAATACGAGGGACGAGTCTCTCGCAGAGGGACGTTTTCTTTTCTTTTATTCTTCGGTTTATGGAGGTTTTCTGACCGAAGGGCTCGGAGAGTTTGTGGGAGAAGCGAGTTCTGGAATTTACTGCTTAAATTTTTTCAGCTGGAGCGAGAGAATTTAAGCAGGAAGATTGTTCGTCGCTTGGTAGAAAATTACGGTAATTTTTTTCGGAGTAAACGGATATTTTTTATGTTGAGCTGGATAGATTCGCAAAACGTATTTTTTTTTAATTGGTGTATAAAAAGCGAAGGATTTTTGCCAGGAAAACTCGAGAAATGGGTCAATTTAAGCAATTTACCCGATGCGAATCATTTCCAGATAAACGTTTAGAAAAATACTACTCGGAATACAAAAAAATATCGTTGTGTTTGTTTACAAACAAGTTGGGGTTTCCGCCAATTTACAACGAAAGAATATCAGCTTTTTAGCGCGGCTCTTGGCCAAGTGATGACTCACGAGTCATTACTTTTGAGATAATGCGTTGATGACATCTTCATATATCGCTCATATAAGAAGAAAAAAAATTCGTTTCATGAATGACACTTTGGGAATTTTATGCAAAAGTTTGCAAAATTTTTAAGACTTTATCAAATGGTAGCAACTGTATGTAAGAGAAAACGTTCGAGCGACATTCAAATTTCAAAGTCGAATCTTTGTCGGTCCATAGAGCTACTCTACTTGTGCTCCTTTATTTGCACATGAATAGACTGAAAATTGCTTACATTAAAAAGAGAGGCAAGAGCCTTCGAAGCAAAGTTCCAAGCATCTCGCAGTCATCTGCTGCACAGTTGGCAGAAATTTACGTAACACATGTCAAGCACATCAAAATTTCTCATCCGCGCATGGCCAAGATAAAGAAGATTCTTTTCTACTCGCGGCGGAGCAGCAAGTACGTTTGTACGTGTACAAGTATAGTGATGATGACCCTACGAGCCGCTTATACACTGTAATGCGATGATGTACGGGTGAGTCGAGTCGCTCTAATGGATGACGCATCGGCGTTAAACTCGCCGTGGAGATTCGAAGAAACCAGCGCGTATATCTGTACATAATGCAAGCAATTTTCCACAAATGTCTTTACCGGATGCCGGCCGATCAAGCGCAGCGACGTGTCAAGTGAGATGAAAACAATGAGCGTTCGGCGGCCACATACAATTATATTAAACTCGTGTCGTATTTAATCAAAGGGTTTTGTTTTACAAGCGCTTCAGTATACGCAGAGAGACGCACGTTGTCATTTATATATCGCTTTATTTGTATCATACTATAGTTCTTGTTGTCATACAATTACGATATACTTGAATTTCCATATAAAGTAATTGCTTGTACTTTCAAAGTCTTAACATTTGATAAAAATCTTCGTATGAAAGCATCGCAGATTATATTATGTATATTACGTTAAATATTTTTTTAAAGGAATTTTTATCACTCACTCTTACAACGAATGGCAACAGAATTAATAATTTATCTATTTAACGGTATTTAGTTGTTTGTGAATTCAATAATTGAAGTTCATTTTTAATTAAGGATAGCATACTATTAACAATGCAGCCAAGCGGTAAAAGATTGCAAGTTAGTTTGGAATAAAATTTGATTCAAGTTTTAAAAAATAATACAAGCAATGCGTATTTGCGCACTTGATCTAACTACAATAAGACTAATTCACGCGATTTATTTACAATGTCGCAATGCCTAAATAACTTGTCTTGAAATGAAAAATTTAGTGTACAATGTTTCAAATGTCGTTGAACAATGCACGCTGATTACAGACTGGTATTCAGTTGTGAATTTTTCAGTTTATGATTTCTAACATGCCTACTTTAGCTATTGATGATAAAAATTTTAAAACCAACAATTTTGGAAAAACGATGCTAATAATCCCACGTGTAGTTTCGATGACAAAATATATTTATAAGCGAGTTCAAATGAAACCGTCAAAAATAAAATATGCGTTAAAATTCACTATTCTAAAATGTATTAAAAAGATAAATATTATACTAAAATCTAGTAGAATCATACTCAAGTTGAATTAAAATGATTAAATTAAGGCTAAGACTCAAAAACTTAAAAACCCTGAATAGCATCTGGATTTGACATTAAATCATCTTCACACAGATGGCAATTTCCTCTTGTCCAAGTCATCAAAGTATTTGTGCTGCAATGCATCTCTGGCTGTTATTCTTGCTGAAGGATCGTAGATCAACATGGCTTCCAGCAGGTCCAATCCATTTTCATCCAAAGTCTTCACTTGTGCCTGTAAATTATTTGTTTTCCAGTTAGGAAACGTTGCTTTGTAATCTGTTAGTTGTGTGACGCCTGGCCAAATCTCTTCAGTAGGTGTTTTCAACACACTGCAAAATAAGAAAAATTATTGTCATTTGCTATAAAATCTAAATAGCTTTTAGTCACTACTAGTTCCTAATTACCGAAATATTCTGAACAGCTGATCAATTTCACTGTCTCCTTGAAACAGTGGCTTCTTTGTTGCCATTTCAGCAAAAATGCAGCCCACGCTCCACATGTCAATGCTGCAAGTGTATCTATTGGCACCCAAAAGAATTTCAGGAGCTCTGTACCACAGAGTTACAACTTCGTGTGTATAAACACGTACTGGAATACCAAATGCTCTCCCTAAGCCAAAATCTGCTACTTTGATTACTCCTTTTTTGTCAATTAACAGATTTTGGGGTTTCAAATCACGATGGAGAACTCGACGTTGATGACAAAACAGAATTGCTCGTGTAATCTAGAAGAGTAAATGATAATGATTAAACTTCAAACTGTATTTGGATTAAAAATGATATATATTCCTATAAATATGAATGGACTTGCTCACCTGATACAAGTACGATCTGACCAAATCTGGGTCCATAAGTTTTCCGTTCCCCAAGCTGTCCATGTATTTCTTGAGATCCATCGTGAGATACTCGAAAATGAGGTAGAGCTTCGATTCCTCCATCAAAACATCCATTAAACTCACAATGTTCGGATGCTTGAGCTCCTTCAAAAGGGATATCTCCCGAATGGCTGTTGATGGCACTCCCTCATCCTCACTTTCCAGTCGAATCTTCTTCATAGCCACGATTTCGCCAGTCTTCTTGTGTTTTCCCTTATATACAACTCCATACGTACCTGAGCAAATAAATCAACACAATGTTGTCATTCATAATTATGCTGCTAAGACCTTATAAACAAATGGGAACCGACGAAAAAAACCATGGAGCCAAAAAATTCACCACTTCTCAAAAACACAATAAATTTGAGCACATGTAAAGCAAGGTAAACAAATTGTCGATCGCATTGTGGCTTGAATAGCGTGCATAATAAAAAAGTATACTCAAAGGTCCTTCAAGGAGGACGACGATCACGCCGAGAGCAACGAAAACAAAAAATACCTTCTCCGATTTTCTCGATTCTGATGAAGTTCTCCATTGCACTGTTTTCTCTCCTCTGCAGATATGCACAAACTTAACTACGTCTTCTTGACTTTTTTTCAACGCGTTAGCCTACGCGTCGGAGGAGAGACGGCAGGTGTGCTGAACGACGAGAAAGCAGCAGTACAAACGGCTCAATTCAAACGTTATGACGCCATGTTGCCTATGTTGCCGCAGCGTTTCAAACGTCAAAAGGACTTGACCAATTAGGAGGGGGATGACAACCGCCAAAATACGCGATTGGTTGAAGGCTGTGTTTTTGAACGTTTAAAGAGTTTCCACTGGGCGATTGGGAGGACTGGTGAGTTCCGCATGGGAAGTGGTAAGAATTACATATACTTAATACATACCTAATTTTCAGCGTCATCGGAGCACCGGTTGATTCAAAAGTTGGGATGTATACTCCCGAGGGCCCTTCAACTAAATAAATTCAAAACAGGTTCTAGCAACTACTCTAAGAAGTAATTTTCTTTTGGCGTAAGGGCATTAAATATATGCTGTTTCACATTCAAGTTGAACAATAGGCTGAGCAGCGGGAGGCTTATTATGGCATTTGTGCGAAACTCTAATTCCGTATACAAAAATTGACGTCACTTATCAAATCTTCATTTTTATTCAAAAAGTTAATTACAAAGTATTGAAGAAATTTAATTTAATAATCATATCTTCTAAATATTATTATTTTTTTAGAACATTCAGATATCATAGGATATTTAAAAAGCTAAAACAAGTGTTGAGGTACTATAATTTTATAATCATTTTTTCTAAGAATATTAAGCTATTTGAAGAGCATTAATTCATAGGTAAAGGAAAAAACGAAGCAATACTGTCAACCTGTTTATTGCAAAATCTTTTTAATTACACTGGCTTATTTATATGATGAAAACATTGTTTTGAATTCAAAATAAGAAAAATGATATTGAGTGAATGATGCTTGTTAATCTAAGCATTCTAATAAATGGCTATTTTATTTCAAATATGTAAAAGAAAATGTAATATCACTCATTAAAAAAAGTGGATACCCTCAGGAGTTGACTCTCACTCAAGTGATGTATTTATGTCAGAATTTCATAAACCTTATTTGTCATACAAGGCGGGCGTTCGCAAGGTACTTTAGTTTATCGCAATGACTCTTCTAACGAAATCTTGAAGCACTCATTCTGAACATTCTTTGATAATGGATAAAGTACAGTTGGTATTGAAAAATGTACTATACAATTGATACAACTTAAGTTTACAGTATTCAAAGTTATCGTGGAAATGGAAAACCTCCACTTCCGTACCCTAGACCAACGCCTCGTTGCGTATGTGTTGTCGCACGAGCAACTTCGTATTGTTGTTCCATGTTGTTGAACATTTCTTCTTGTTTCTTTAAGATTTCGGGTTTAGCGCCAGCCGGTGGAGTAGCTGGTAGATCCCCCTTGATACCCATGAGCCTTTTGAATTTAGCAGTCACTTTACCATCTTGGTCGTGAGTAAACGTTGTACCAACCCACGTATTTGCTGTCGATGGTGCTGCAGCAGCTTTAGTATCGTCTTGTTTCTGTAAAACAAGCCAGTCGTTAATTTTGGGCATGTTTATTATCGTAAATGTATATATGACAAATTCTCATAAGTACTGACCTTGTTTTGCCACAGCAATTTTCTTTTTTGGATTTGTTCAGCGTATTTCCCTTGCGTCGCTGTTGCCAGTGGATTATAGAAAGTTTGTTGGTTAGAAATAGTTAACGACTCATCTGATTTTATTTCAATACCCAATTTTTCTAATTGTGCTAGTTTGTTTTTGCTTCTGTCTTCTCGGTAACTGAATGGCCTATGTGAGGGCACACGATCCCTTGATCTTGACCTCGATCTCACCCGATCCCTGTCTCTGGAGCGTCTGTCATCTCTGTGACGATCTCTAGATTTGTCATCCTTGGAGTAACGTCGGTCCCTGTCTCTGTCTCTACTTCTGTCTCTGTCTCTGCTTCTGTCCCTGCCCCTGTCTCTGTCTCGTTCTCTTCGCCTGTCTCTGTCGTCCCTTCTGTCCCTGAAAATTGATATACAAATAATTAGCAACATGTATATTATCAATATAGCAATTTTTCATACTTAAATGCACGATTTCTCACCTATCCTTCCGATCGTCACGATGATGGTCCCTCTCACTTTTCTCATCATTTTTATCGTTTTTATCATCTTTGCTGGATTTTTCTTTCCGCCTATCGCTGTCCCGTGATTTCTTTTCACTGTCTCGGGATCTCTTATCATCATCCTTAGATTTTCTGTCATCATCTTTGCTCCTTTTCGAATCTTTGCTGTCTTTGTGATCACGCTTTTTATCATCGCGTCTATTATTTTTTTCATGTTTATCTACATTACTTTCATCAGACTTGTCGTTGTGCTTGTGACCATCGCGAGAGCTCGAAGAACGCTCTTCATTGTCTATGCGCCTGTAAAACGATTACGTTCTGCAGGGGTATACCACACAGATTCGAATTATTATATATTTCAATTACGAATCGTGCAATTGGATGAATGCATTGATATGCATATTCAACATTTAAAAGTGGAATTCAGAATAATTACAAATTGGTTATAAGCTTTGAAAGTTATAAGGGCAAACGAAATTTTTATAATAAAAATATTAATTTATTATAAAAATAACATTTAGCTCACAAGTATTTAAAAATAATTTGTTCCACTTTTAAAATCAGTTTGAAGCCATCATTTCGTAGCAGTATCATAATAATTTTAATTTGATAATTAATCAATATCTATAAAAAGTATATTGAACTAAAAAAAACGTACAAAACTTTAATATCCCGAAATGAGTAAAGTACTAATATAAAATACTCACCAGTACAATACTCATAAATTACTTTGAAAAAAAAAACTAGAAATTGCTAATATTTGTGCTGCTACTAGTATACTTATAAGTATCTGCACCCAAAAAGTACTTACATTCCGAGTGCAAATACTGATAAAAACTGATTTCAAATAGCAAATGTGATTAATGATTCATTTGACATGTTATTTTTATGCTATTTATAATAAAGTAGAGATTGTTATTGTATGTTATATGTGTAATAGATAGATTGTCTTGTTAATTAATAATTATGCGAATGATTTGAAAATGTAAAAAACCACTTAGTTTTGATAAAATTTGTATAAGTTGGTCTTTTTCATAGATTATAAACTTGTTTACTTTAACTTTGCATGAGAAACAAAAGGTAATTTAATACTTGATCATGTTTGTGTAAGTCAAGTGAAAATATTAATAATTAATAATTTAAAGTTTAAGAGATGCAAGCATATCTTTACAAGGGATTTGAAAAGCAAACCAGTATACCTCTGGTCTGAGTATGAAGCAGAATTTCTTGCAGAATCTGTGCGATGAGATGCTGAGACATGTGGCCTGACTGGACTCCTTTCACTCTCCGAATCATCTGAAGAATTGTTGTTGTTGCTTTCCTGAAGAAAATTAAAATACTTACTACCATAGATAGTATTAATAGTATTTAATTTACTTAATTAAATCAAATCCAAAACCAACTTGTTCCCTAGGATAATTATAAAATTATTGGTATTTATACAAAACAAGGGAAATGCATTTGCATGTTAGTTGAAAATTTTATGACTGTCATTGACAAAAGAAAAACTTAAATTATGAACATTTTTTGCAAAAAGGAATTAAATTTTCAGAAATAAAAACGTATTTTGACTTTGAAAAAGAATCAGAAAGTAACTTAAAATATGTTAAAAAATTAATAATAAGTCTTGATACAAATCTGTAAGATTTCAAGTGTATCAAATTTGAAGAAAAAAGATACAGATCAATCAGATTGGCTATCTGCTCTTAAAAATTTCACAAAACGTACCAGAAAAACCTGCTTTCCGATTGAATTAGGTATAAATTCATATTCTATCAAATACCAAATCCATCTTTAATGCATGTTTCCGTGATGATGATTTCAATTTTTTTTAAGAGTTACCTTCTGGCAGCGTCTTCTACTCACCTAAGTCTTCGGAATAGGACTTGGGGTAGTCTTGAAAGACCCTCGTACAGCACTGACCTTGCCAAGGTGCGTAGATATTGTATCATGAATTACGAACAGAGCTACGTGTTAATATTATCTCACGAAATGATACTAAACCCATTTATTTATATGTATTTTATTGTAAAAAAAAATACCACACGGCTAACTGATCAAACATTCAAAGCAAAAGTTTATTTGTGATTCGAACATGAGTAAAAAAATTGACAACATAAATAATCCGTGCAGGATGAAATCAAAAATTAATATGGACAAAACTTTTTATTAAAAAAAAAAAAGCATGTAAAAAATAACATATGAGAAAAATGAAATACTGTTACACAAGGTTCGTGAGTAATATAGGAGGGTCCCTACCCGACTTGTTCAAAACTAATATTGTAAGGTGGATCACAAATAAATAATACGTGTCTCGTTTATACCTCACTCATGTCCATTGGAACTGGATCATAGATAGCATCACTTGCTCTCCTGACAGGAATACTGGATTTCGCCACTGGACCAGGAACCTGAAAGTGCAGAGCTTTATTCAATGAAATGTTCAAAGCAGTCATCAATTAGTCAAAATTTCAAGTAAAAGATGATTCGATACTATTCTGAATATTCTACAAATAACTGCAGACTATGTTCAAAGTCAGTATTAGAAAAATCAATACATGAAATCCAGGCGCATAAAGTCGCGACACCTAACCAACGTAAGCCTGTGTCGTATGACAATAAATTGCTCACAAGTCGAACAAAACAAATCGACAGAGAACACTTGTGAGGAAGAAGACTAATCTCTTTTTAAAGCTGACTCGACCGTTGCGAACATTTTTTTTTCACAAAATTAGCAAACTCGCTATTTACTTCTCATATATACCTTTAGGTATCTATACTCTATATTCTAACAGCGCAAAAGCAATATGGCGGTCGTTACACGGGCACAGATATCGACGAGCTACACTAACCGGAATTCACTTTCTTTTCCCGTAAGAAAGAAGGAATTACAAAAAAAAAAACCATAGCAGCGAAAGATCGAGTGTGAAAGCAGGAAATTACGTACCTTGGCGTCGTCGGAATCGTTGCTGTTCTCGCCATCGCTGCCGTAATTCATGAGCGAGTTCATGATGGCGACTGCACGCCCACGACTTGGACAACGCGCTTCTCACCCGGTCTATCTGTATATATACACTCGCGGTCGATGTTGCAAAATCGACGTAAGGGAGAGAACGACTATAAGCGTGGATATAGAAGCTACGGAGACGACGTTACAGTAGCGCAGAACACGAACTGCACGAAACTGAACGAGCTTCTGCGCGCTATAGTGGAGACTGACATCAGCGCGCGCGCGCGTGTCCGGTGTCCGATACTCCGATAGTCCGATGCAAGGCTTTCGCGGAGCTCAGAATATTCAATATATGATAGTATAGGAATATAGAAGGTAAGAAGAGTGGGGGGAATGCCGGATCCTGCATCCCACGGGTCTATTGCATTCCACGTCGATACATTGTCCTTTTTTTTATTGTGGTTACTTGGGTTGGGAGAAGGTGTTTGTGCTTGCGTAATTAACGCATGCGTATTGGGAGGGGGTGAAAGGGGTGAAATTTTGAGATAAATTATAAATTATACGCGCTGGGATGCATCGAAAATGAACGGGTGTAAAATAAAAATTGTTTTAGGTAACCTGAATTTTGTATTATTATTACAATTTTAAGGGCCCTCGGGAGTATAGATATAGCTATACAATAAGCGAGAAAAATAGCGGTTCCTTGCATCCCAACTTTTTAATCAACCGGTGCACCAATGATGCTGAAAATGATATATATTATGGTTTGATATGCCCTTTCTGCGGGGAAGCGGGCTTTTAAGCCTTCGTGAGCCCTGTGCATCAAAAATGATTATTTAAATTTATCGATTTTAAAGCTGTCAGGAAGAAGCGTAAAAACAACATGTTTCTTTTGTTTTTTATACTAACCCCGAAGTAGGGAGAAACTAAATAATCATATTTTGTAATTTATAGAGTCAACAAAAGCTTATAAGCTCACTTCCCCGCAGAAAGGGTATAACAAAGAATTACATACATAATTTTCAGCGTCATCGGAGCACCTGCTGATTCAAAAGTTGGGATGCAAGGAACCGCTATTTTTCTCGCTTATTGTATAGCTATATCTATACTCCCGAGGACCCTTAAACGACCATGAATATATTAGAATAACATTTATACATACATACATATATATATATATATATATATATATATGGCAATTTTAAAATAAATAAGAATAAATTTCTCAACTCTTTAGTAAAAATAACAATACATCTGATCGATATATCTATCTGTTATACTATATCGATTTAATGTTTCAGTATCCTTGGAAACGTTTTTCTCGAGAAATATATATGTACCTATGCAGCTATTCTATAGTTTTTTTCCGTTGATTCTTGCTTTAGATTCTATATGTATCGTAATTTCAAACATGTCCGAGGATATTAACAAAAATTTGTTGTCGCAGTTCTATGGATTTTGCGGCGATGACAGCGAGAGAAAGTTTTTGTCAAGTTCAAAGGGTATCGAAAGTTTCGAGAATGTGACGGATGTAGAGTGTCTCAGCACTGAACATTTAATTTCTTCGGAAGAAACGGGAAAAAATCAGGTAGCGGAAATTATACATTTTTAATTACCACCATATTATACAACAATATTATTATATTATTACATCCATGCAAGCTTATTTTTTTACTAAGTATACTGAAGAAGAATCTGAAAAAGTTTACGATGAAAACAATGAAGGTAGCTTGTCGAAATCACCGCATGTCCTGACAATTGAAGATCTTCTAAAAGAAAATGAAAAAAGTATAACTTATAATAATGAAATATATATGCAATTTTTTTCTTATAACTTTACATATACTGTGCAAATCGTATTTTTATCGATGTGTATATTTCTCCTTAGCTTTAGATTCGGAAGATTTGAACTCTGAGCCCGAAATAATCGACGACCCTAAAGACGATAAAAATGTTCCAACAAAAAACTTTACAAGACTGGAAGACACATTCACCAAAGCGATGGCCAAAATATCGGAAACTCCTGTTCAGAGTGATATGAATTCAAGCATGACGAGTTTGAACACGAGCTTTACCGCAAGCCCAGTGACAAAAGCTAAAAAATTGTGGCGTCAAAAAACGATATTAGCCCGAGAAAATGTTATCACATCACCGAATTTACTGGAGAAATTTAGCGGTACACATCTGAACTTAAATAACGCTGGCATCTGTATTTTCCCTGTTGATATATTGCAACAACTTAGTTCTTTGCAGGTATAAAGTGCCTTTTTTCTAATTCACGCTTTTCTTTCAGCGGGCAAAAAAGGGCAAAAAATGTTGTTACATATACACAATATTCGCGTCTTTTTGACCAGATCGGTCGGCTAAGAAAGCCTACTTTATATACAATAATATACTATTTCAAACCATACCAAGTATATTGTCAACGATCGACTAACAATTTTGATATCATATACTGTATATTAATTTACATTGCAGATGTTGTATTTGGACTCGAATAATTTGGTGGAACTACCAGATGAGATCTTTACAGTACTGAAAAAGTTAAAGTGGCTGGATGTGAGGAACAACCACTTGGTAATCATACCATCGTGTGTCAAAGGCCATGCATATCTGGAATCACTTTTATTGCAAGGAAATAACATAGAAAAATTACCCCTGGAATTAGGTATATATACAATATCGATCTAGAAGTTTTTATCATTACTTAAGTAATATACTCCATTTTGTTATGAAAATATTTTACAATTTTATGTTACACGTAGGTCTGGTACCCAATTTGAAAAACTTGCAAGTTGCTCACAATCCGATAATTTTCCCGCCAAAAGAGATTCTGGATTTAGATTGTTCGAGAATAATAAATTTTCTGAGGACTATGTGGAATAGGGAGCATCCCAATGAAATTATTGAACTCAGAAAACTTTCGGACCGTAGGAATTATTTTTCCAATAATAGTAGTCAAACAGCATTACAAATGCTGTGTATATAAGTAATAAATATTACTTATATTTTTTAGATAAAATCGAGAAGAAGTCGTCTACAATAATATGCTACCAACCGACGCCGTTAAAAAAGCTAGTCAATAAAAGCAGTAGATACAGCATGTTGACTCCAAAGACATCAAAGACATCAGTGAGATCGAAAACTTTGAATTACAAACCAAGCAGTAGGTATGGTTCACGAAAAAGTTCATGGGCTCTGAAAAGAATAGATAGTAATGTCAAAACTAATATAGACAAATCGATCGTGATCTGCAATTTTTGCGCCGCATCGTTGTACCGAAAAGGAGTGTTTGTCGAGAACGAGATCTGCAATGACGATTGCAAACAAAAAGTGCACAGAGCAATAAAAAAATATCAACCTCAGAACTTTTACGAAGTAAAAGTTTATTCGCCGGAAACGATGACCGAATCGAATTTTCTGCATTTACTGGGACCGTCTCCCAGATCGTTATTCATAAGAAAAAATTTAGATTTTTTGGTTACTGCGAAACAGAAAAACGTAAAATTGTGTCAGAAAGAGCCGGTAGATTTTAATTTAACAGATTACAAGAAAATACAAGTAAAAAACATTAGACCACTTCAGAAAGCTAATGTGAAAGATAGGATTTTTGAAGTTATAACTAATGATAGAGTCAAACTGAAGATAAAACCAATGCAATTAAAAGAGCCAGGGATGATGTTTAATTTTTTAAGAGCTTATCTCGGAATCTCGACCAAAAGATCATACGTTAAGAATAAAAAGAAACGCTAGCTTTAAGCTTTACGACATATAATATGTTATTGGAGTAGCAAAGTTGTTTACATCATACGTGCACGAAAAAGGCTACTTTCCATGCATGTAAAATGAATGGAAAATAGAGTTTTTCTTAGCAGCGGGAAAAAATTACTCCCTTGGGAGGAAAAGACTTTGTTTTTTCCTCACTTTGCAGACTATCCGATATTTGTTTTTAAAATTTTCAGAATTTAAAATTTTTTTAGAAATTTTTAAAATTTTCAAAATTTTTAGAAATTTTTTGAAATTTTTAAAATTTTTTAAATTTTTTGAAATTTTCAAAATTTAAATACAAATTTGTTTTACTTTGAAAAGTCCTCGAATTTCCCATTCCTTCCATATGCATGATAAGTGGCCTATTCGCGCAGTTATCATAAAAAGTACGATGTGCAACAAGGGGGGAGTGGCTTTTTCAGACTCGGGTGCTGTTTTGAGCACTCGGCGCCTACGGCGCCCTCGACTACCACTCGTGCTCAAAACGTCACCCGCGCTAGAAAACGCCAATTTCTCCCCCTAGTTGCACAATATACTATTATTGTAGATTATGGTAGTCTATATACGTTAATAAAAAATAAAACTTGAGATAAAATAACTATCAACTAATTATTCAACGTCCAGTAGTATAGTAGATTTCGTAGATTTGATCAGGTTTTATTTACTCTTTTTCTTTGCCATGAGTATCATTTGAGTTTTTCATTTTAAAAATATTATTTAGATGCCAGAGTGCTGATGGAAATATCGCTTATCAGCAGAAGATGCTTTGGATGATGACCGCAAAGGAGCTTTTACAAGGTCAAGCGGCAACACTGCAACGTTCTATGTCAGTAGAATATAAGCTTTTATAATTAATACTTCCACTCTTATATAGTTTGAACCATTTATAATTATAAAGTTTTTTTATAAGAGATCGAAATGTGTTAGAGCAGTGGAGATACAGTTACAAACGTCCTCATAGTAAACGCAGTGACACGTTAAATCGTTCACGAAGTATGTAAACTTTCGTTTAATCAATAAATATAAAATAAATTTACAAGTGTAAATTACTAATACTGAAAATTTTATCTAGGTGCTCCTTTTGCTTCACACGATGAGAGCTTCGAAAAAAACGTAAGAAAAAATGAACGCATTAAAAGTAATTAATATACGTAGAAAAAAGTATCTAATATTAATTTATTGATTTTATTAGCTGGGTAATGACAGGAGAGTGAAAAGTTCAAGAGGACGCGCCCAGCTCAAGTAACTAACAAAATATATGTCTTTTCTCAAAAATATTACTATTAACGTGCTTATAACGATTTCTTTAATCTTTCAGTTCCAGAAGTTTCAGCGAAAACTTTAACGAATTAGTTGAATCATTCAAGAGACTTGGCGATGCAAGAGCATCTGGAAGCATGAGCCCTGGGACCGAGAAAAATAAGATAAAAGCCGAAATAGAAAAGGTAAATTGTAGCAAAACTATAAAACTAACAACCGCATTGTTTCTACTTACGTAATCTATTTTAATTTACGTTTTAAGATTACTTCGCTGCAAAAGAAACTTCAAGACCTGAAATTTTACAATGACTCTATTAACACACCTTATGAGGGATCAGAAAATCTTGCCAAAAAATACGTTGCTCCTCCATCGATAATAATTTAATCAATAATAGTCTGCTTCTGATATTTTTTACAACTAAAATTATAAAAATAAATTCATACCAACCACTAATTTTCATATTTATTTATTTATTTAAATTAGTAATCAACTACTAAAAATCTTTTAACGTATACAACAAAATTTACGAAAATTTTATAATATATTAAAAAATAATTGTTTTTGTTTGCTGACATTTTATAAAAAATAAAAACATTTACTGTAAGTTATTTTAGAAGAAAAATTGTCATCTATGCAATAACTATATCGAATCATCGCAATATTAATATAGTTACTTTATTTACTTATTTATTATAATATATACAGTAAACTCTTCGGTATTGTTCATGTCACCATGATTTATATTCGACTATAGTAGTATAATAAATTATAAACACAGCTCACTATATTTATATATTTTCTGCATGATGAATGTTATTGAGAAACTTAAAAATATAAATTCTACTACAATCATTCTTAAGGCTGGGATACTTTTATGCTTCGTTCTTTACAGTATGGTTTTAATTTAACATACAACAAAGACGCCACGTATCGCAGCCATTGCTACTCCCATTGGGTCCATTCTTGCGCTCTTATTATTTACACAAATGCACACGATATTTGCAAAAAATATGTCATTTACAAAATGAAGGAAAAAAATCGACAACAATATTGTACGTTACTAATTATGCAGTTATGAAATTGCAGAATTTCAGATTAAAAATTAAAATGGTACCGATTTTTAATGGAAATGTAAACTATTGATATTTTTAGCATTTTGATTTGTAGCGTGCTCGAAAGGGATTCCGTGGAATTTGAAAAGTTATGCGGATGCATAAAATAGTAAGTGTGCGAGGATCGCAAGACGACTTACGTAATGTATACGTAAGTATACGGGATCACAATAACGTTGATGTTATACAATAAAAATTTTTGATAAGTTCATCTTCCTGTACAAGTGTTTTTATTTTTCTTCTACTTCGTCAACTGTTATCGTCTCGATGACCTTAATTTTACATAATTTTACATAAAGAGGTTCGCTCTTGTTTATAAAAACTTCAAAAGACAATGCTGTACAACACAATCTGATAGAATCCACCATCCTTCTATGATAGAGCACTATCCAACTAATAGTTCTGTATGTATATTCGTTAATATATATATATATATATATATATATATATATATATGCATAAGTCTTTCAACTAAATCTAATTACCGCTTTTAAAAAATATACGCTCGCTTCGGGCACATCGATCGAATTTCCTTTGTCGAGGCTCTGTGCAACGCGACAGTCCGTACAATCGCATGACGATAGACATATACTGTACAAATAAATCGTAATTTTCTTAATTTGAATGTACAACGGTTAGTACTGGAAATGCAACATTCATTTTATGCATCACTGACGTCATAAAGGAAGGCATCTTTTTTTTCACTAAAAACTAACTGATGTCGGGGCTAGATTGCAAGGTGGCAAAAGTAATTCCGAAAAAATATTTCCATAGAAATAATAAAATTGCACAATTTCGCCGTAATGTAGAAAAACGAAATATTTAATTGCGAGTCTCGTTAGAAAAAGTATATTCCTTCTAACAATTCTTACGCGTTGCCTACATATGTTTCTCCTTTCCTTTTTCATTTCTCGTCTTTCTTTAATGTATTAAAAAAAAACTTGACGAATGTCACGACGACGATTCCCTGACATGTACACATATAAAATCGCGATTAGTCGAACAGCGAGATGAGTGGGTGGTGTATGTTCTGAAAATAGTCTATCAGACTCCAATAAACACCCCGTGTGTAAACGCGCATTCATTCGAATTCGACGAGTTTCATTTTCAGCGTCGTAAGAGAGGTGATGATACGTTAGTAAGTCGAGACAAGAGATCCGTTCGCTCTCTTGATTTTCCCGGTTTAGGCGAAAGGGCGTCACAAACTCGAGGACGGTGGCAAGATCATGGAGCACTAAGAATTGGCACTAGGAGGCGGCCGCGGCCTGTCATAGTCCCGGCGATAATCTTTGCCTTGCCGCCAGCCATCGGCTGGATAGCCATCACCTGGGTAGTTTCGACCACTGCTGCCGCCGCCACCACCGCCGCCACTGCCACCACCCCCGGCACCGCGAAAGTGTCCTGGAGGCATGTCAGGGGGATAGGCACTACCACCACCAGCACTTCCACTACCGTATCCCGGGCCACCATATCCACCGTAACCACTACCTGGACCGCCCGGATAACGATAGTAATCACTGAAAACCGAAAAATAATTGTCAAATTAAGTTTAAGCTTGAGAACATAAATTAATGAATTTGACAATGTACTCACCTTCCTCTTTTGTCATTCATGTGCATTCGATCACGGTCTCTTTCTCTATCTCTATCTCGATGGTATCCTCCTGACATCCTATTATAAGAATCAAATCTTTCGCGTTTGTGATCTCCGAACCTGTAACAGTTATAAACTATATGTGAGTGCATCATAAATGTGTGCATTATCGAGTAATATGGTTTAGATAATGTTTGTTATAAAATACAGGCTTTTTATTTCATTTAGAATACAAAAAAGCAAATGACGAGCATGCCTACCTGCCATCGCGGGGATCTCTATCTCTGCCCACCCAGTGCTCGTCTTCTCTGGTACCAGTGTAGCCGTAACCACCGGGATATCCTCCACTATCTCTTCTTATTCTCTCGTCCTTTATTCCTCCAACTCTGTCTGTACTCCTGTCTCCATGACTCCTGTCTCTGTCCCTATCCCTATCCCTGTCTCTATCCCGATCTCTGTCACGTTCTCTATCTCTTTCACGATCTCTTTCTCTCTTTGGCTCTTTGTGCTTGCCACCATCTTTTTGGTCCTTATTCCTGGATCCATCACTGTTCGTCGTATTCAACGTCGAGTTTTGCTGTCCGGCTGTGACAGGCGTAATGGTGATGGCACCGATGGTCAAAGAAGACGAAGTACCCATGCTGCCTAAAGTCGATGCAGATATCACATGCTTTTTTGCTGGACCATTGTTCGAGTTTTCTTCGGAGTCCGCTCGTCGTTTTAGCGCGCGACTCTCTTTACTGTTCTCTGTCGAGTTTTTTGAGTTATGTTTGTCATCGTGTTTCTGATAAAATGCAAAACTTATTAAATAGTCGAATTTATTAAATGAATGCACTATTAATAAATTTGTTTTATTACCTTAGGAGTAATCGCTTCTTCTTTCTTTTCTGGACTAGACGTCGCACTGCCTCCGTCACCTTTTTTAGTTGCATGCTTATACAACTTATAAAGCTTTTTTGCATCGAATTCAGTAAACTTGGATACAAAATACCAGAGATTACTTCGCCATTCTTTTACTTGCTCCGCATCTTTATATTCTGAAAGACAGGTGTTAATTTGATTTCCGATTTGCACAAGACACTGACGAGTGTGAGCTACTTGCTCCGATTCACTTAGTGACTGATCAGGTTTATCTAAAGCTTTTAAAGCTTTCTTCACCGGCCTCATTTTTTCTTTGCACTAAAAATAAACGATAAGTTATTTTTTTATTCATTATTAATAGAATTAAGAAAGAATATCGACCATATTTTGAAAATACCTCATTGAATATAGATGGGTCTAGATCACCCAAAACGTCAAGCGCTCGCGGCTCGTTATTTGCTGTAAAGTGCATTGGCCCAGATTGCTTAGTTTTTTTGCTCTTTTTGCTTTCTTTCTTTTCTTTCTTAACTTTCTTATCTTTCTTTTTGTTGTTGTCATCCACCACTATGTCATTTTCTTCTTTGACTTCTTTTTTCATTACCACCACTTCTTCTTCTTTTTTCACGGGCTAAAAAATCAATTGATAAATATTTTGCTATTCTCTAATTTTAAATGATATTTAAGTTATTATATACCTTCTCAATCTTTGGTTTGTGCTTCTTTTCATCCCCTGAACTTTCGTTTTCTTCAATTATCTCTTTAGTAATGGCAGATTTCATGTCTTTTGTTTTTCGGGGTTTCCTTTGCTTTGTCTGAAAATGTTAAATTCCAATGTTTTAAAAATATTTTAAAACATTCCCATATACATGGAATAAGATGAAAGGAGTAGAAAAGGTAATAAAAAGTTAAGAGTTTATTTCGGATTTACCTGGGATGCGAGGTGAAAGGAGAATAGGTTATAGCAAATATTATTCTGGAATGAGGAAATGTGATAGTCATATAAATAACAGGAACTATAAAATTAAAATAAGCAAACATCTTACCACTCCAAGTTTTTGATCCATTTGCTTTTTAAGAATCTTCAAGAGATATTCTCCTCGAGTTTGAATACGCTTAATTTGCGCTTTACTACCATTAATAAGTATTTTGTCACCTAATTTTAAACTTTCATCCATTTTAATTGCTTCCCAAGAACCCATTCCATGTATATAAATTCCTTTCAATAATCTGGTGTCGTCTTCGATTGTCCATTCACATTCAAAGTTAGCTGGTTTAACTCTGTAAGTCAGACAAGAAGATTAATAAAAATGATTTTTACACAGTCGAGACGTTTGTCAAAAGTTTTAGTTACTTGAGATCCAATTGCCAATTGGCTCGTTGTTCAGGATCGGAGGGTAAAGCTTGTTCTAAAGGTTCAAGCTCGGTAACAGCAGCACTAAACGATTTTGCGTTAACCATGACACCGCCAACTTTGAAAGTTGGTCCCCGCCTACGTTTTCGACCTGGCCCCTTGCCGTCCTCTTCCTCAACTTTGTTTTCCTTGGCAACATTGGTCTCCGACTCGGCCAGACATGTTTCACAGCGCGATCGCAATTGTTCTGCCAAGTAAGATAGTTCAGACATTGGCTTTTCGTTTAACTCTGCATCCGCGGCTATTTCATCTAATCTCTTGGACGGTGCCGGGAATTTTTTGTAACTTTTGATGAATCGCCTGATCTGTAATTGTTAATAATCATTAGTGGATATTAATTATTTTATTGTCAATCAAAGTGATTTGTTAATTAATTATTTACCTCTACGTCAGTGAAACTCTTAACGTTTTCGCGTGGTTGCGTTCGTGGTCTACCTCGCTTCTTTGGTTTGCCATCGTCGCTACCTTCTTCATCCTCGTCAGACTCTTCATCCTCGTCGCTTTCGTCGCCCGACTGGGGTTTCCTCTTTTTCTTCCCTTTGCCTTCACTTTCATTGATTTGTTGTAAGGTTTTCCGACTTCTTGGTGGAAGATAAAGATCTTCCATTTCCTTTGACTTTTCTGCTTCTTCAACCTTTGCCCTGAAGTTTTCAGGAATAATTTCAGCCTGAAAGTAACAGTTAAACATAAATATGCCATTAAAGAAAAAGTTAAAATCATGGATCAATAAATCAAGAATATTTTTATGACAATTACCCAGTCTTTACTTTCATCGTCATTCTCATTTACTTGAGGAATCGGTTCGGTTTCTTCCTCAAAAGCGGCAAAACTAGCTACTTTAAATGCTGAAAGTAATTCATCCCCAACTGTAGCAGGACCCTCATCTCTTGTTTCAGCTCTCCTTAAAATTTCATCGATATCACACTGCAAAAAAGATTAAAATTATAAATTGTAAATCAAACTTGCAATCTTGGTATGTCCAGTTATTTTAGAAATTCTTTTGTACCGTAGGTTCTTCATCTCCATCTTCTTCATCTTTAAACAATTCCTCAGCACCAAACTTCAAAATGGCAGTCAAATCTTCTTTGTTAAAAGGATTTGTGTTAGTACTTGAACTTTTCTTGTCAAGCACTGTTCGACCAGTGGTATCCATTCTTTGGATAACCAAGTGGTCAAGTACCATTTTTTGTTTGGCACGTTCGACAATTTCTTCCTCTACTGAACTTTTCGTTACTAATCTATAGATGTTTACTTGGTTTTTTTGTCCAATTCTGTGAGCTCGGGCTTGAGCTTGCAAATCGTTTTGAGGATTCCAATCAGAATCGAATATAATGACCGTATCTGCCGTGGCCAAATTTATACCAAGCCCACCAGCTCTAGTAGACAGAAGAAAACAAAAATCTTGAGAACCTGGTGCGTTAAAATGATCTAATGCTTGCTTTCTCAATTCGCCTTTTATACTTCCATCGAGCCTTTGGAAAGGGAAATGCCTTTTTTGCAGATATTCACTGAGAATGTCCAGCATTCTAACCATTTGACTGAAAATCAAAACGCGATGCCCGGTCTCTTTCAATCGGACCAGTAATTTGTCCAACAAGACAAGTTTACCAGAGCCGCGTATGATTTGTTGCAAATAATCCTCGTTGTTATCCCTTCTTTCATTTTCATTTGGTTTTGTCAAAAACGCATGGTTACAACATTTTTTCAATTCTATCACAATATTCAGAAAAGTTGACGTTGAGCCTTTGTTCCCTTTTCTTAGTGCATTGAAATTTTTTGTCAAAATCCACTTGTAATATTGTTTTTGTAAAGTCGTCATTTCGACACGCAAAATTTGCTCAACTTTTGCTGGTAAAGATTTTTCAACATCTTTCTTCACCCTTCTTAAAATGAAAGGTTCTAGTTGTTTATGTAATTTTGAATAACCTTTTTGAGCAGCATTATCATGCTCTTTTTCAAACTCTTCCCAGGAATCGAATCTAAGCGTAAAATTATTGATTTACGTTAATAATAACCAACATGGCAAAAATATAATTATTGTACAAGCAAAAAATAAAAACAAATGCCTACTTGTTTGGCATAATAAAATGCAGAAGGGCCCACAATTCCTTCAAACTATTTTGCAATGGTGTTCCAGTGATGAGAAGCCGATGGTTGGTACTGAACTCGGCTAGCGCTTTATACAAAAGTGAATCATCATTTTTCAGCCGATGAGCCTCGTCAACTAGTAGCACAGCCCAATTTAAAGCACCTAAAAAAGCTTTGTCCTTCAAAACAATCTCGTACGTCGTCAATATTGCATTGAATTTGAGCCTTTTTGAATCATAACACCACTCAAATTCTCTGATCTATTGAAAATCAGTAAAAAGTTTATGTAGATACATCGATATCGCAATTTAAAAGACAGCTAAACAAAATAACTTACCACATTACGAGAATGGACATCACCCAAGTAAGTAACAAAGTTCATATCTGGGGCCCATTGCACCATTTCTCTTTGCCAAGATGTCATTGTTGATAAAGGTACAACACACAGAAATGGACCATGCAGTTGCTGAGTGTGGAAAAGGTAATACAGAAAACATATTGTTTGAATAGTTTTTCCAAGACCCATTTCATCAGCTAAAATAACACTGTTCTCTTTACACCACGAATGAATCATCCAATTTAAACCATCCATTTGATAATCTCTCAAATGACAGTTTTCATCTCTTCCCATGTAACTAGGCTGGTCTTTCAGTTGGTGGAACTTGGGCCTATATTTTAATACTTTACAGTGCTTACTAGGCGTCTTTTTGGAGTCCTCGCGATCTCGAAATTCTTGTATTTTTTCGGGCCATTTTTTAATTATCAGAGCACCATCCTCCCAAGTAGCTTCTGAATAAGGCAAACTCTCCCATTTACAATAATAGTCTGGATGGTTAGAATCTGGCTTGTTGGCTTCAGCTTAATTAATTAAAAAGTATAATTAAACATTTTTGTATCATTGTGATTTTATTTATCTTGAAAAAGTCAAATTACCTATGATTCTCTCAACGTTGTAATAACTTTTCAAAAGATCCTGTTGCAATTCTAATTGACATTCAAAATAATCTATATCCTCAGGCCCTGCATACTTTTTCCATTGTTTGATATCTTGTTCACGTTTAACGTAATTTTCTAATTTTTTTATTCCCTTGACCTAAGTTTGAAGAAATTAAAAATTTTGAGTTAATTTAGATGAAAATTCTTAGTCAAAATGTGAGTAGATGTTTCAAAGGTTATAGAATAATATTATATGTACCTTTTGGTTTGTTAGAGAATCTTTCGATTCCCATGTACTATGAATATACGCCCATCCTTTCCATTTTATCAGGTACTGAGTTTCAGTCTCTTCTCCATCCAGGTTTTCTGGATTTGGATCTCCATTCTCTTCGACTGCATAAACAGTAGTAACATTTCCAACAACTCCTTTTTTTCCAATTCGCTGACCAAGAATACGCTCAATAGTCTCTGCATTATCCTGTTCAACTGGTTCGACAGTAGTTTCATCTACTTCCATAAGATCCTCACTGTCTGTACCAGCTTCACTCTCTTCTTTATAACTTACTTGTGCTCCTGCCCGTCTTGATACTTGCCTGTTGATTAAATAATATTTTTAGCCTTAAGTTTTACCTTTGTGTAGTTTAAAATAAATTATTGATAGTTAAAAATGATCAACCTTCTTTCATCGCTGTCATATGAAGAATTGTCTGAGGATTCAGACATACGTTTTTTTCTTGTTTTGGCTTTTTCCTTGGCCTTCTGTGCAGCTCGTCGATTAATCGACTTGCTGGGAGGTGGCCTCCTAACTTCTGCATCTTCAGATTCTGAATCTGAACTTTCCGAGTTCCATGTGTTTCGTGAACCACTACAATGAATTACGATATTTATTTCGTCTTGAAAAGAGTCTTTTTGATCTACTGGGTGCAAAAGTCAACTTCTCATGTTTGTTTATAAGTAAGTGCAAAGTCGACACCCTAACGCGCGCAAAATGAGCACTTTTTACCCGCTAAAATATGCGTCTTAGGTGTCAGTAGAACATTGTGAGCCTACAAAACATGCATGAGAAGTCGATTTTTGAGATCAAAATGTCATATATGAAAAAATATGAATATAATACAAATGATGCCAAAATAACTATATAAGTTTTGAATATTATATATTGAGTGTCTTGAAAAATTAAAAATATATTAATGAATCTAGATAATAGGTTTGGTCATTTTATTACTATTTAAATTTCACACAGGAGATAGGAACACGTGTTAATAATATTACAAAAAATAAAATCGTTAAAATATCAAAATCCTTCTCATAAATTTGAAATAATTATTTGATTAGTAAGGTGAAGTATAAAATTTTACACAAACACAGTAAAAGTAGTGAAATTTGTGAATGATCAAGCAAGTGTGTTTTTTGTATATGTATATTTTTTTCTGATATAGCAGTGCACACAAAGTTTATTAACCGTCGATGTAGCCAAGTAGTTAATTCACTTGCAATTTGGGATAGTCTTTGCTATTTTTATTTACCACATTTAAAGCATATGTATAGATATACCTGGTTTTAATATTTTAATTAGATAAATTATGAATCTACACTGCCTGATATTGATTGAAAATAAAATAAAATTTCATTGTGTACGTTTTAACTTGATCCTAAATGATTTTTTTGAACACAACATTTACATTGAAATATATCTATCGGTGTATATCTATACTTGTATGTGAAGCTATATATATATATATATATATATATGCGCACATGTAAAACCTTAATTATGTTATAATTCGGAGATGAAAAGTAGATAAACTGCTATAAAAATTTATAAATAATAATATATCTTCAGTTAGAAAAATCTTTCCTACGTTTTCTTATGTGATTGAGCTTAATACCCTTTTTAAAACTAAATGAAAAAACTAACCTAAACTCTATTATTTTATTTTGAATCTTTTTTTTTAATACTCATTTTATGCCTATACTGCGTGTTATCTCACCTTTTCTTATTAAGTTTCTTACGGCCATCACTTTCGCTGTCTCCTTGAGTAGTTGTGAGCCTATCCGGCTCTTTTCTGGAACGAGCAGATCTCCTGATGCCATATATATCAGGATTCTCGTCCCATTCACGACTAGAGTCGCTTTTATGTCTAACTTTTGTTTCTGTGCTGTGGTTAGAGCTTTTGCTTTGTATGCTTTGTGCAGGTGCATCTGACTTATCTGACTTTTCGGAGTCAGAACCCGAGGCGGAACCAGAACCAGATGAGCTAGAGTCACTGCTTTCGCAGCCGGACAATTTTTTATTTAACTAATTAATGGGTGTGATATTGCATTATACCTTGAAGAACAATTACCCATTATATTTATCATTCCTAATGTGCTATCTACAATGTTGTTTAGATATATTGCAACATGCAATAAATTTTGAGGAAATCTGATTTAATGTATTCAAGATCTATAATCTAACCTTATTTCATTCAATTCAAAGAAAAATTGATGCTTATTTGTCAAGTTATCTAATTTACAAACTGCTGGTAAAATTAAAGACTGGATAACAAGATAAAAAACTTGAAGTATATATCAACAATATTTAATGCAGCATTTATAAAATGGTTTTATGAGTAATAAAACAATTATCAAAGTTGTTTGAAATTTTCATAATTACCTATTTAAAATGAAAACGTGAATATTTGATAACCAACTTGTGCTATTAATGATTTTTCTAACAGACTTACACCTTATGTATATTTGCATAACTAACAATTAAAAAAAAGGAAGAAGGCAAACAAGTAAGTAGTGAACATTCAATGCATATTGAATAAAACTTGTGGACAGAGAAGCATAAGGTGACATTTATTTAAAAGGAATTTAAAATGCATATTCACAAATAGAAAAATGTGACAAAAACTTGCAGAATGTTAGTTTTATAAGCTTTGGTATTCACACTGGAATGATTGTATTTCTGGGTTTTTTAAATTGATCATTGAAACTTCATCAAGTAATAAATTAAGTGTTCTGTACATTTTTTTTATCAAACTTGGGAAAAAGTGTGGCATTTATTAAATAATGAGTTCTCAAATGATCAAGTGAATATATTTTACTCTGTACCCACCTTTCTGATCCTGAACCAGATCCTGAGTTACTCCCAGAGGAACTACTGTCACTTTTGCTCTCATTTTCAGAATCTGATGCAGATTCTTTACCAGATTCAGACTCTGTTTTCTGAAATATAATTTAAAGAAATAGGTAAAGGTCCAATTGAGATTTATAGTTGTCATAGTGGCCAAGGTGTTGTTTGGAATAGTCTTTTTCTCTTATTGATGATTATTGCAAGTATTTAAAATAAATTAATTTAATTACAAAGTATAGTTGTTTCAAGTAATATTCTCAATTTATTAATTGGCCCAGTATGTTAAGAAGACGCGCATCTAGGAAGTAAAGCTACTACCAATTGAAGTAAAAATAAAAAATTTCAGTTTACCTAGAATAAAGACTCTTTCCGCCATTTTATGTAACACATCCACCATTTTGATATCATTTTCCCAGCATAGATATTTCAATAAGCTTTAGGCATAGGTGGTAGAAGTAGATTTGGTAGGCAAATTTAAATGATTCGGAGAACATTACAGGTGTTCAATGATTCTAATCAGGAAAGTCGCAGTGGTGCATAATGTCCAAGAAGGGTATAATTCAGTAGAACAGGAGACAAGAAATTCATAAAATATTTTCTTTTATTTATTGCCATATTCATTGATACATTTTCATGGTATCGAAGTTTATTGCACATTTAGCGCATTTCTTATTTTGTTTGTTTTAACATATTTTTTTTGTTACAAGGATTGTCACTTGGTTTCTTGTGTTTTGTGTTTTATTATTTTTTTGAAACATATATCAATCATAAAATATTTAAAGTTGATCATTTGAGTATTGAAGAACAAATTGACATTTTAATAAGTCTAAAAAGTGAAGCACTTTAGTACGTATCTACACATTATAAAAAACTGATCAAAGTTATGAAAGCTTGGAAATTAAAAGAATTTAAAAATGTATAAAATTAAGTTTTCAACTGAATTTTGCTTTCTAGTAAATATACCAAGAAAAATTTTGAATACAATGAAGTATATTAGATTTTGTACTTCATTCCAAATCTAAATTAAACAATTTAAAATTTTTTCATTCACTTTTTAGTATAAAATAGCATTACATATCCTTTTAGATAGACTAACGCACATAAAATCTGATAAATTTTAAACTTAAAATGACAATATTGAAACATTTCTTTCAAAGAAATTTGTTTCAATCATTTGAGAGGCAGCATTGCTTTGTAAAATCTAATATTTTCTCTAACAAGATTAGCAGTCGATACCAAAACTCCATTGATTTTATAAAACCATACCATAAAATGGGGGATTCGGGTTAACAAAAAGTTCATTTTATCAAACGGTCAGCTTAAAACTGAAGATATTCATCTGAAAATGCTGGAATGAAAGCTCTTTCATTGTAACGATCAAAGCTTCATGGTGAAATTGAGCAATATTGATGAACCTAGTTCTATGGGAAATCTTTTGACAGTCTTATGAAAGGCTGGAGCAAAGATTAACAAAATCAGAGAACAATTTGAGAAGATTTTCTCAAAGCCTGTACGACAATTACATCGCACAAGGAGTATTGATGAAAGAGTAGATGTCAATGACAGTTGTGGGACTGTGAAGCCCAAACTTTGAACTGAATTTGCAAAAATGGGTCCATCAAGAATTTTCAAATAACCACTTTCCTTGGTTAAGTCAGACAGCAAGGAAACGTTTGGACGGAAAATTGGGGTGGAACACGAGGTTTTAGAGGATGAAAAGCCCCTTTGAAGAGAATGTAAACAAACTTTTAGGTTATTGAAAGCCTTCAAACTCTGAAGAAATGTGAAAAATCTAAGTGCAAGAGCGACATGACCCTGGCTTCTGGTGGACGGCGAGGCAACGCCCAAGCCCTTGAAAGCCCCCAAAAGCACCCCGGAGTTTTCTCCGATTTTTTAAAGCACTTTCCTAGCCTCAGAAGCCGGCAAAACGCCGGAGTCCCCACGTTTACGACTCTATTCCAAACTAACACCACTCGCCACATGGGAAAATTTTACGTCCTCGCGTGCGCCACGATCAGGACAATCATAAAACGCCGAAATATCGGCGAAAAAACGGCCTAATCCTAGGTAAAATCGAAAAAGTCGTCGGCAGACCCGAGCACACTCACCTGCATTGTACCCCCGTGTACGCGTCGCAGAGTCCTCGATCCAACGCGCGGTCCCCGTTTCCAAACGCTAAATTTCCTTGATCAACAATACGAGAACGTTTCGGTGCACTAAAACGCGCAATATTTAGACGAAAACGGCGACGCGGCTCCCCGACATAACGCGAAATTCTACTAATATTCGCGCACTATATGCTCACGAGCTCGAGCTTGGCCGCCATTTTGTGCCAGTCGACTCGTTCAGCGTTCTCGTCTTCTCGTTCTTTCTCCCTCCCTCCTCTCCTCCCTCTCACTCTCTCTCTCTCTCCCCTGTTCCCTCGTTCCTACTTCTCCGTCGTTTTGCTCCTTTCCCCCACCTACACACTCGAGGATATAGTAGTAGAGTTCAATCCCGTCATGCAATGCGCGGCGTGTCCGGGTTCCACGTTCCCCCGTTTCTCTCCGGCTCGCCGAGGTAAGCTGACGATCAGAAACCGTCAGAGATACAATTATTGCCTAAAGGTCGATACATAACAGCCGAGAACAGCTAACAGGAAATGGTTATTTAATTGCAGGTGAACTTGGTGTCCGCCGACGATCAATAATTTTACAAAGCTAGAATTGAACATTTTGCCCTGCAATTTTCGCTGGGACAAACATTTCAGCCTGCATATTCAAGTAAGTTTAATAGTGTTATAAGAAAACGTAATTGTGGATGACGAACAATCAAAATCATGCGCAACTCTCATTTAATTTAACAGTTTAATTAAACGCAGCGCGAACAAAGTGATAACGGTACCAAGACGGTACCGCGGTGATAAGAAAAACTACTGTTGCAGATCGACCTTAAGAGCTGACCGTTAGTATACGGTCTTTGACCGTCCGGACGATTCGATCCCCCTGCACCCCGCGAAAACTACAATATCTAGCAATGCCTCTGACGCAGTTGCTTCTCCTCGAATCGCAACGCGGTTTCTCGACTCCCACCATGATTTTCCTCTTACGCAGTTATTTCGAAGAATTCGACATCAGAGGAAGACCATGTTGCCGCTATCGCGCGTAGGTGTTGTCACCCGGCGGGAAATTCAAACAACTCCGATTATAAAACAATTATATACATTTTTTCAAGATTCTTTTGTTAAAATCATCTGCGAAAACGGAGCACCGGTCTCCCGCTAAAAATAACGATCCACCCCCGTCGCCGGGCTCCAATTCGAAAACATAATTAGTCGGGAGAGTTCGCTTGGCAACGCCGCGACGGTACTTTCACTATATATCTATATCTACCAGCCGACGAAAGACGCGACGCTGAATATTACCTATATATCGCGTGTCTCTCGGCGAAAATTCACGATGGAATTTCGGACACGCGTGTGCGGGATTCCGCGACACGCGTAGAGAAAAAAAAATAAAACGAACGTCAACGCTCGTGCACGGCATTGAGGCTTTATTTTTTCGAGGTCAAGGAGAAATCTTGCCCCGTTTTCTCGCGACGACGAGACGACTGCCATTTTTCAGTGAATCAGGACTATGCGGAAGTAGTCTTCCCTCACCTCGTCTCGTCGTTGCGGCACTTGATGCTAAACACTCGACTTGGTCTCGCAATTTCAACTGCGCAGATAGAGCGAAACGCCAGCTCCGTATTTGCGTTAGATGCATCTATACGTCAGGCTTGAAATTTACAATTTAATTAGCGGTGCTGGAAGCTTCAGAGGAAATTGCGAGACGTTTTGTGCGCACGAGTTGGGTTTTAAAAATATAATATGCATTAAAAATCAATATTTAAAGCGATTACTTGCGGTTTATAAATATTTTTGAACGATACATTTATGATTTTTACGTAAGCTTGCAAACTAAGTAATCGCTATAAAACAGCAACTTATAGTGGATAAATTATCAACAGCGCGGAAACGGGAGCGCAATAAAATATCGTGGCGATAATAAAACGCTATAAAGCAGCGGTGTATACATAAAGAGCCATGCAAGCCGTTGGCTGTTAGAATATAGAAGTTTGTCCACCAAGAAACTCAATTTCTTTTTGTGATATACCCCGCGTGAGACAAAGCCTCGCTCGCGGGTCGATATTCAGGTCCTGAATAAATGAACGGATCAATGAGCCGCCAGCGCTGCACTTTACAGGCTTAGCCTCGGACTTACGTAAAGTGGCGCGTGACGTCACGAAAATGTACGAGAGCGACGTTGCCAGAAGATTTGTGGAGTAAAATATGGCAGACCGGCTGATGGCAATTCTGCAGATATTGTATATATACATTATACAATACCTGCAGTGAATATTGTACAGATGACAGATCAGATATTAGATAGAAAAATCATGTTTTGCGTCTAACACCCGATAAAATGTTTACCACTATTATAAAACAATTATTTACTTTGTGTAAATGTGATAAGAGAAGTGGTTTTTAAATGAATTAAAGAGTTTGGTCAGACGTGGGAAATATTGTTTACCGGATATAATAATACTGTCACACACTCGTAGTTGCTTTCAAACGCACTTGGGAAACTTTTCGATTGTCGCAAATGTATAAATCAATGGTGTACTTGATTTACAAATTTAGAATGACAGGCACACCCACTGAACAAGGACCGCCGACATTTTTTTTAACTCGATTTTCTTGGATTTTTAGCCAATAAAACTGATTAAAAAAGAGCAACAATCCTCAGAGAACTGATTAAAATACACTGGGTTCGAATGATCAAGCGCTGAATCCAAGAAACATTTCGGAGCAATTTAAATGTCAGAAGCCATATTTGTCGAACGGGAGTATAATCTGGCAACAGCGCAAACGAAAGCAATGGAGTTGGTCTCGACTGCAAAAACCGAGACAATAATAAGTAGGTACAAAGCTGCGCTCTTTTACCCTCAAAAAAGACCTCATATGGGGTCTATCCCAAGAAAATTTTTACCTCCCCGTTGAGCTGCTGGTTATAATGTGTTCAGCAGCTTCTCTCTCGTTTGCTATGCTAGGCGAGGCAGCGGCGGCGAGGCAGCAGAGGCAGTGTGTGTAGCGACGGTCCGAGATGTCGGTCGGAGACTGACTGCGGGTATATAACAAGCGAATTTGCGAGTCTCCAGGCCGGCGAGGTCGGACGATTTAGCTGCGTTGCGCCGCGGGACGGGCTGCCCTCGGGCTGGCAAGTCTTTCCGAGGCCTCGGCGCCGCTACGAACTAGCGCAATCAAGACGTGAATGATAGACGAAAAATATTACCCTGAGAGCCCGTGGCACGTCCGCACCGGAAGAGGACGAGTGGCGCTGCTCCGTTCTCGTTCTTAACCGCTTTTCGCGATTCGACTCGCTCGTTTCCGGCGCGAGCACGACTGCGCGTGATCGACTTTACGCGACTATCGCGAGTGTCAGTGTAGCGCGAAATTCAAAGCTCGTTATATATATATATATTCTCGAGCACTACTAGCAGACGACTATTAAAAAAGTGTCAAGCGCAGCAGCTGAACTGCGCGTTACTTTTAGGTTAGGCGTACGCGTCCTCGGGCACACGTATAGTATTTATTAACCTTTGAATTTTCTCGTAAATTAGTGCTCTTTCCTGGTAAAACTTTGTTCTAAATTTGATAATTGTTTTTCATGGATTTTCTCTCAAGTGGAAAATACGCCGCTGGATGACTTGCCGCTCGAAACTATTGTAAAGTCATCGCGCAACCTGGACTCGCTCGGGATCCACGGCTGATACGTACAACATCGTCCTGAAAACCTCAACTCTTCGCCAACTTCTTGGATTTTTTCGAGAGACGAATAGCCTCTGTATGACGTTCGACAATTGGCAAAGAAGAGGACCACGAGCAAGTAGCGAAAGCAACTACGTGGCAAACTACGCGAGCCGTCATCACGAATTACGCCACAACTTCAATAAGATATACCCAAGTCGTTCGTTCCTAGCTTTATATTGTCGCACATAATTTGCATTATTCGGATACTTCCGCGCTGCCGGTATTTTTCTATAGAATTGCAGATCGTATAATTTTGCCAAATCACGATACTATTTTGACGAAATTCAAGCTAGCAGATTGTAACAATACTTTTTAGGACTGTTGTGTATTACACTATCTGTACATGTTTCTCTAGATCTTTCCATCGTATAATCGAAAAATTTCACATTGCCACCTGACTACTAATGGGTGATGATTATTCTGGAGTAACTGCGGAAATCAAGTTTTCAATGCAGTCGATTTACATGTATAAAAGATTCTAAAGAAACATATCTAGTCTGCGTGATGTTATAACCTTAAAATCAATCGTTTTTTAGTTTTATGATTATTTTGATTGTAATAATGTTATAGTACAGAAATCAATCATTCTCAATGGCTTATCAAACTTTTCGTCAAGAATACTTGCATATGCCCGTTGTTACACGGGCATATACAACAGCATGTGTCATTACAACTTTAGCTGTCCAGTTAGATTTGGTTTCACCATTCCAATTGTATTTTAATCCAATATTGATAACGCGACAATGGCAGCTCTGGCGTTTAATTACAACTTTCCTATTTTTTGGGACAATTGGGTTCAACTTTTTGTTCAATATAATATTTACGTACAGATACTGTCGAATGTTAGAGGAGGGATCGTTTCGGGGAAGAACAGCTGATTTTGTTATGATGTTTATTTTTGGTGGTGTTTGTATGATTATATTTGCCTTTTTTGTGAACTTGTTATTCTTAGGACATGCTTTTACAATAATGCTGGTCTATGTTTGGTCAAGGCGTAATCCTTTAATAAGAATGAATTTCTTTGGGCTGCTCAATTTCCAAGCACCCTATTTACCATGGGTACTTCTTGGATTTTCCGTATTATTGGGAAATGCAGTATGGGTGGATTTAATTGGAATGGCTGTTGGGCATATATATTATTTTGCTGAAGATGTTTTTCCTCAACAAGTTGGTGGATTCCGAATACTTAAAACTCCTCATATCTTAAAAGTCTTGTTTGATTCCAATACTGACGACCCAGACTATACGCCATTACCTGAAGACAGACCTGGTGGTTTCAACTGGGGTCAAATGCCAAATATTCAGTGATTTAAAAAATGTTCATTCTTATTTTAAGGAATATATAAAAAAAATTAAGATCCAGGTGGATCTTATGAAGATACTATTTATGGATGTAAATGTATATTAATAAATGTAAATTACAGATTTTGTAAGATCAGCATTGTTACACGTTTTTTATTATAATTGATAATATTGTAATATTGTAATTAAACGATTATCTAATACTCCAAGTAAAAAAATAGTAATTAATATAATGTTTGCATAATAAAAAAGTCATGTCAACTTCAAAAAAAATGTATTTACATTCAAAATGCTTTTATATTTAAACAGTATATAATATTAAGTATGTACAATTTGAATGTGTTAGCATTAAGATTGATTAAGAGGATTTGACACAATCGAGTATTCAATAAAAACACAGTAGTTGCACTTGTGAAGAATTTTCAATAATGCTCTGCTTGTCTAAATCTATTTTTGTAAAATGTCTGCTTGAATAAATAGAGCCAGATATCATTTAAATTTTTAAATTAGTATACATAATTCTACCTATACCTATAAATGCCAATAGCAAATGAATTGTGACTGTGTCATTACTTTTAATCAATAGTAAGAAAATGACGAAATGCTCTTCTATGTCTCTTTTCAGTCTTGACATTCATTTACAAGTAGAGAAAAGAAATCGCTATTTGTAAAGTCTCATACAACTAATAATAATAATAATACAGCACATGAGAAACAGAAGCACATTGATTTCATTTTAAGATAGTTTGTAAACAAATACAAATGGAACAAATTTTCATAGATTAATTTACTTGAGCCTGTGATTAAGAGGGCTAATTGCATTTCATAAGAGGCTATTCGGGATCTGGTGTTCCAGTAGTTGTTTTTTCTGATGCCTCATCACTTTCTTTGGACTTATTGGCATCTGGTGTTTCAGTAGTTGCTTCTTCCGACGCCTCATCACTTTCTTTGGACTTATTGGCATCTGGTACCCATAATCCACTATCGATGCATCTCTTCATGTAGTACCGTGCTTCCTCTTCTGGCATTGCCGCGATTGTCTCTTGTAGTAGTGGAATATCTTGTACTTCAAAACATTTTTGTAAAGCCTGTAAAATAATTATTTTTAATTATTGTTTAATCTTGTAAAATTGAGTACAAGTAGGGTTGATTTATTCTTAGTTAAGTATAGTAGAAATTAAAATCTATATTTAATCTTATATTCTGTCTTTGGAATAATAGCAGTACAAATATAAATGAATAACAATGACTTGATCAAAGAATTTTATCAATGGCCTGGTGGATACAACTTGAGAGTAAAGTTCAAGGACGTTTCAATAAAACAATAGTCTTGTGATCAATAACTATGTGAGGAAGTTATTTTTACCTGTGGAAGACTCTCGAACACTTCAACTGGATCCAGACCTCCTGGTCCTAAACGAGCCTTTCTTTCTTCCTCTTCAACTTCTTTCATAGCTTCTGCAATTTTTTCAGCTGCCCTTTTGCGAATTCTTTCTTTAAACAACTTCAACTCATCATCAAACGACTTTTTGTATTCAACCTCGGCAATTTGAATGCGGCTAAAGAAGGAGCCAACACAAGCTCTGGGATCCACATCTAATTGCTTTGACAGCTCCAAAATGTACTGCATGCATATACATTGATGTGCCACATGCTCCATAAGATCGTGTTTCTGAAAGGAAAATTATATAAAGTTAGAATTGTAAATACCAAGAACATCGCGACTGCTGTTATATCTTAGAAAAATAATCACCTCTTCCATTTCCAAATTTATGCACCAAATTACCAAATAATTGGCAGTATTTTCGCAAACCAAATTTGTATTTTCCTGAAGGAATTTTTTGCTGTCATCATATCTTCTCAGCATTCCGTATTGTTTCAGTTTTTTTTCATTTTCTTTGATGAACTGCTTCATTTTTTTCTCCTTCTCTTCATCGGGTAAATCAGCTTCGTCATCTTTCCTCACTGGTTTTGTGTTTATGACAGTTTTGGTAAAACCAGGCTGGGCAATGGTGTCAACATTCCATGGTGTAAGCTTTTCTTTCTTCTGAAGTTCCTCTTCTTCTTTCTTGATTCGTTCTTCTTCCTTTTCCAAATCCTGCAGAGCTTTCTTCAAAGTGTCCAAGTCTGTTGTGTTAGATTTTGATGATTCTAACTCGGCTACTCTCTTCATCGTTTCTTCAAGTTTTTTGAGAGTTCTGTGCTCATGCAAATAATGTGAATAAATTTCCAGAGCTGACTTAGTTGACAATAAAAGAAAGTAGAAAAATGCTTACTCTTTTTTCTTTCTTTCGTGCTCCTTCTTCTCTCTTTCTCTCTCTTCCATTCTCTCAATTCTTGCTTGATGTCTCCATCTAAACAATGAAGGTGTGTCGATGTTGGGATGAGTGTCATCCTCATCATCTGAGATCTGTTACAAAAAATGGTTCACCAGCTCAGTAAAAAAAGAAAAAAATACAATTTGATTAAGAATAACTTATTTTTCAATGTTTGTAAAGAACAAGTGGATAATATCCTAGTAAATTCCAGGACTCCAAAACTGACTCATGCAAAACGGCAAAAAAATGCTGCTCCCGCACGAATATCAATCGCATTAGACGCAGAACCTGCAAAGCGCGCTCTCAAATCACCGCAGTTTGGAGCAGAATAAACTCTCAGTCAGGACACAACAAACAACAAGCGATAAGGCGTATCCGCCACTGTAGGTATATTTTCATCCTCTTTCCAGAAGTTTCTACTTACCCGTCGCGTGCGCTGAAAAGAAACGGATATTCGTCCTAATACAGCGACGATAATACTCACCTCGATGTCTTTCCACTTGCTGTAGTCAACCATTTTCACCCGGTCTCGATTTCGCTAGGCTGGAAAAATCAACTCCGAAAAAGGTTGCCGGCTATGCGCTTTACTCTCGTCGTCGGCTTTTTTTGCGAGATTGCACCCACGCCACGCGCTTACGGAATTTGCACTTGTCAACTGATGTCGGTAGATATTCCGGAGCCGGATCGAGGTGGAGGGTGGAGTCGCTAGAGTCTTTAGCGGTGAACTTCTGCGCGCAGGTTGACCAATAACGAGAGTTTTCTGGTTACTAGGAAAACAGCTGTGAGGGTAGTACACGTAGTAGGTATACTATATATAGCACAGTAGTATTTTAAATAACGAGAGTGGTCAAGTGGAGAACGATCTAGGACGTTCCGAGAATACGTAAGGACTTTCTGTGGGTTTTTCCATGATGATGTGTTTGGACTTAAAGAGACAATGAGAGTTCAATGCACTTAGAAAAGCAGATGAATTTTTGTTAATATGCTAATAAATCGTTAAGGTATGTTATGATTTGATTTGATCCTCTGTTTATTTACTTTTGGTCATTGTTATTGTTGTTGTGTTACAGATGATATCAACAAGATATGCTTCGTTCTTTTACGGAATTGTAATAGCTTCCGTCACATGGGCATTTAGTTTGTATCTTTATTCTCGACTCTCTCAAAATGATAACAATGCCAATCCAACCATGTTCGTATCCGATCTTCCAAATTCTCTCAAGGAGTCAACTTTTGATCAAAGAATAAGGCAGAGACAGGAAAATAGTAACTCTATCTATAAATTAGGCAAAGAACTGGTTGGTGGTAAGGAACAGTATGATTGGAAATCTAGGAGAGAATACAAAAACAGTGACAAACTCCTGCAACAGTTGATGCCTGTTCCAGTTAAACCATCTGTTACTGTTGGACAAGGTATTTTGCTTTGAGAATTGTCTTTGCTCTTTGCTTGCATTTTATTTCAATGTATTCATTTTAATTTGTATTTCAGGTTTAGATGAATTAGGATTAGTGAAAAATATAGATGAACAAAAGAAACGAGAAGAGGGTTATAAAAATTTTGCTTTTAATGTACTTGTCTCTGACAACCTTAGTTTGCACAGGGATATTCCTGACACAAGGCATAAGTTGTGCAAAAATCAAACGTTTGACCAAAAACTTCCAAATGCTAGTATTGTTATATGTTTTTACAATGAGCATTACAATACTCTACTTAGATCTCTGTATTCTATTCTTGATAGAACTCCCAAACATTTTTTACATGAGATTATTTTAATTAATGACTTTAGTGATAGTGAAAGTCTCCATGAACAAGTAAGAGATTATGTTAAGCAAAATTTTGACAATAAAGTTAAGTACTACCGAACAGAGAGAAGAGAAGGCCTCATTCGAGCAAGAATGTTTGGAGCAAAGAAAGCTACGGGAGAAGTTTTAGTTTTCTTGGATAGTCATATTGAAGTAAATAAAATGTGGTTAGAGCCCTTATTAGTTAGAATAACTCATTCAAGAACAATTGTGCCAATGCCTGTGATAGATATCATTAATGCAGATACCTTTCAATATAGCTCAAGTCCATTAGTGAGAGGTGGCTTTAATTGGGGCTTACATTTTAAATGGGATAGTTTACCGATTGGTACATTATCACTAGAGCAGGATTTTGTAAAACCTATCAAGTAAGCATAACGAATAATTTTTGTATCTAAAATTTAAAGATTAGATTCAAAATTGCTATTCTAATTTTGAAACATTAATAGGTCACCAACCATGGCTGGAGGTTTATTTGCAATGGACAGAAAGTACTTTTTTGAACTTGGTGAATATGATGCTGGAATGGATGTATGGGGTGGTGAAAATTTAGAAATATCATTTAGAGTGAGTAGAACATTTTCCATTTGAAAATAGCAATATCATCAATTAGTGATATATTAAAATTTTCTATGACTTGTATGACAAACTTTCCAGATATGGATGTGTGGTGGCAGCATAGAATTGATTCCATGTTCAAGAGTAGGTCATGTATTTAGAAGAAGAAGACCTTATGGAGGAAATGATCAACAAGATACCATGCTAAAAAATTCTTTGAGGGTAGCTTATGTTTGGATGGATCAGTACAAAAAGTATTTTCTTAAAAATGTTAAGAAAATAGATTATGGTGATATTACAGAAAGACAGCAACTGCGTCAGAAACTTCAGTGTAAAGATTTTGCTTGGTATTTAGAACATGTTTATCCAGAATTAACTTTGCCTGATGACAATCCAGAATTAATGAAAAGTAAATGGAGTAAAGTCAATCAAAAATTGATTCAGCCTTGGCATTCACGAAAGAGAAACTACACCAATGAATATCAAATAAGGCTTAGTAATACAGCTCTTTGCATTCAAAGTGAAAAAGACGTAAAAACTAAAGGAGCCAAATTAATTTTAGCGCCATGTTTAAGGATTAAAACACAGGTAAGAAAATAGTTCATACGTGAAAATTTTCTTTTAAGATTTTGATAATAAAGGATATGATTTTTCTAGATGTGGTATGAAACAGACAGGCAGGAATTAATTCTAGGACAAATGCTTTGTTTAGAAGGAAGTGAAAAAATGCCTAGACTTGGAAAATGCCATGAAATGGGTGGCACCCAAGAATGGAAGGTCAATGGCTCTGTGAGTGTACACTACTTATATTGTCTATACCATATTAAAACTTAAATTTTACATATGTGATAATCCATCATATTATTTACAGAATAAAATACCAATCTACAACATAGCAACAGGAACTTGTTTAGGCGTTGTGGGTCCCAAAAAGAACATGCATATTACAATGGATTTGTGCAAGAAAGATGATAAGTCAACCATTACATGGGATCTTGTAAGGTCAAAGTTACCTCTCAAAGCTGTAAGCTGACGTAAATAGCATGATAACGTTTTAAATCAAGCGAAAAACAGCTTTTAAAAAGAAATTATATGTAAATGGCTTGACAAATTTTTTTTTACAATTTTCAAGTAACATAATTTTTTGCCAAAATCAACAAGTTTTTATATATAATTTATACATTTTTATATATACTACTTAACATTTTTTATATAAAAAAGTGTTATACTATTGATTTTATAAAAATACGAATTTTGATAGCAATATTATATATACTGGAATAAGCTATACTCATTGACTGATTATAATTTGGAGATTTTTTAGTATTTATTAGTAAAACACTTATATATTCATATAATTTTTGTTTGGAGATAAACAAACAAACCGATTTCTCGAATCTCTTCTAATTTTAAAAACTTTTATGAAAGAGCGCACAGAAGAACAAAACCTAGAATATGTTATACTTTCTCAAAACATTGACATTTTACGATTTATTTATACATATAACTCTTAAACTGTTATATAGGTATTCGTAAATTATATTATATTATACCTCTTAAGTTGTTGAAAAGATTTTCGTTGAATTAATATGTAATATATCCCTGATGATATATTATTAATGTCTATTGAGAGATTGTTTATATTTTTTTATTTCACATCGTGTACAATTAAACTAAATATGTATTTATTAAAAGAGGAAAATAAAACTCGGATTATGATTTTTAAGTAATAGTGCATTTAAATTTATTGTTCATTTAGTCTAAAATTTTATTTTACTAGAAGTTATAAGATATTGAACAATAGTGAATGGTAGACAATTTCAAAAACCTATATAGTGATATAAAGGTATACTTACTTTTTGATTTTGCATTTCTCACTAAAGCAGCTAACTTCAGTCGAGTTCCGTTCCCTGCATGCTATATATATAGTACGAGTAAGTACTGCGACGAAAATAAATAACGTCACCCCTACGATTCCAGCCAAACGGCACGGAAAAAACGGAAAATTTTCTGGGAATCTGGGATGTCAATCTTTGAGTAAGGAAGATTTACCATTAACAAGCATCGAAGTATTGTATCAATAATTTCAAGCTTCTCGAAAAATTATTTGGCACAACACACAAGTATATAAACAAATGGTACGTATTGCTTGACGCTTTGTATTTTTACTTTTACATAATTGACATACTTGTATTAGCAAACTAGAGTGTGCATCAAACGTTCATTTATTAAATTGAAAATAAAAAATATTAGTTATTTTGAAATCCAGTCATTGTTGCTACTGCTGTACAGAAGTGCATCGTCGGAAAGTGAACTCATATAATGCAAGATATTGTTTGTTCAATTTTATAGGTTACAAAAGCTTTTCAATAATCCAAGTATAATCCAAGTGTAAAAAAGCAGGAGTAGGACTCATGAATCATTTACAGTAGTCAGTCATCTGTTTATAAATCTACTAGACATCATGTCAGGTTCTGACATAATGACAGATTCTGCATTTAGCGATGGATCACGATGGAGCTTGGTTCCCAATACAAATATAAATGTTGCTACAGAAGATCATTTGCAGAGTTTGGGTTTAAATGTTCAAGATGGTTTGCCCAAATTTAAACTCAATGAAGTTGGCCCTGCAGCTCTTGCAAGTTCCATCTTCCAGCAGAACAACATTAATGTTAATGATGATTGGGAGCAGTCCTTTGTTGTACTAGGTGAAACATCATTGCAATCAATAAAAGATGATGCGATGGCTAGCTATATGGAAATTCAACAGAAAAGTCAACTGACTGTAAGTTTATGCCAAAAAAAATCTTTTTTCCATTCTTTTCCATTTTTATACATATTTATAAATTTTATAGGATCATACTTCAATGATTTCTATGATGAGCCCATCAGAAATTGAGGAAAAATTAAAAAATGTATTAGAAGAAAATACTAAATTGAAAGAAACTTTAAAACAGAACAACAGTGCCCTTAAACAGCAGTTTAATACTATTACAATGTGGCAAAAGGAAGTTATGACAGTTTGTGACAACCACAAGCAAAAATTTATAAAAACAAAAGAATTATTAAGTCGCTTAAAAAAAGAAAATGACGAGTTACGAGTAAGTAAATTATACATACTGCTTTTATTATTATGTTAAAATATTTATACGCTACTACATAAACATTAATTTTTCCGGAAAAGATTGTCAACAATAAATTACAAGATACATCTTTGAATAGCAGTATTACAACTGGTCTTTCATTAGAAACTGTTAATTCATCTTCTTTATTGAAAAAATCAACCTATGTTAGCACAGAAAATCTTCCCACACTTACTGGTTTTAGTACCTCGCTTTTGGAAGAGAGGAAAAAATTGAAAAATAACAAAATTCAGCTAGAAAATGAACAAGAACTTTTAAAAAAAATTGACACTTTATCAGAAGAACTAAATAATGTAAAAGTTAATCACTTAAAAACTCAGGAAGCATTTCAAGAACTAGAAAAGCGTTATATAACTGACACTGAATTATTTAGTCAGCAATTGCAAAAGGCCAATAAAGAACTGGAAGTATTCAAACAAAAATCTGACATGACGAATTCCCAAGAATTACAAAAATTAGTTGGCAAATGTTGTGAAAAGGATTTGGAATTAAAATATCTTAAAGAAATAATTACCTCTTTGAAACAGCAAATTAAAAAATATGAAGAACACGTAAGTCTATGTACTGTTTTGTTTGTAAAAATTGCTATTCAATTTTATTGTATTTTGTTAAAGAGTTGTTTGCTTTTCAGGTTTTTCCATTGATTGATTTACAAGTTGAAATGTCTGATGAGTCATCTGATGATAAAAAATTACTAAAAGAGAACGTTGAATTTTATAAGAATAAAATAGGGGAACTTGGTAAATGTTTTGCTGCACAATGTTTGCGCTACATGCGAATACAAGAATTCTTGAAAGAATCCGCTGATATTATTCAAATTTTCGAAAATTCTGAAGTACTATCCAAGAGCAGCCTACCCGAAGAAAAGGTCAAGGATTATAAAGAAAAATTGCGTGAATATCGCAAAAGATTGATTGATGAACAACTGCAAAGCATCGATGATAAACAAACTACTATCAGAGTTCAAAAACAGTTTCAGAAAATATTATCAGATTATAATGCTGTTATTTATGAATTGGAAATATTAAAAGATGAGAACTCCAAACTTGTGACAATGCAAACCAAAGCAGCGGAAGAGAATTCGCAAAAGTTAGCTGATATAGAAAAACGTCTCCATGAAGAAAAAAAAATGTTAGATAATGAAAAAACAGAATTATTGGAACAGCGACTGAGTCTGCAGTTTGAAAAGAAATTAGTTATCGAAGAAAAAGAGAAGATTGAAGCAGAGCGCAGTTCTTTATCTCTGGAAAAAGAAAAGCTTATTGAAGCCAGAACTAGCTTATTAGAAGAAAGGACATCTCTCGATCGTCAGAGTCAATTGTATGAAGCTGAAGAAGGAACCTTACAAAAAGAGAAAAAACTTTTACAGAAGAAATGTGACGAATTGATGAATCAAATTGAGATTTTGAGGCATGAATTGAGCAAAGCTAATACAACTATTCAGCAGTTGCATGTAAATAACAGTAAATTGATGGAAAACGTAAGTTTAATATTAGTGTTGTTGTAACTATTGTAAAATATAAACAATATTTAAATATATTTAATTATATTTTGTACGTAGGAGGAGATAATTTCGGTGTACAAAATACAAACTGAAATGCATCAAAAAGAGTTTGAAGAAATGAGGGTGACACAAAAAAATTTACAAGACCAGTTACAGTCACTTTCAATGGCAAATTTGCAATTGCGAACTGAAAATGATCGTCTAGGAGGACAAGCAAACGAGCAAGACGTAAGTTTTACTTCAAACTTTTAATAGAAGTTTGCATTATATACTTAGTATTGATGCAGTTTTGGCATTAGGACAAATAGCACATTCTCTATATTAAATGTTTAATGATGAAGGGAAATCAATGCTATTTTTAATAAAATTGAACAATTTTTTTATATTTATTTTATAAAAATTTTGCATGTTTATATTGTAATTTTACAGAGTTCTGATGTGACGATTAATAGAAACCACATACTTTGTCCAAAATGTCAAAACAGCATTCCAATTAATAATCTTTCATTGCACATAGCACGTTGCTATAATTTGGACTGCCTATCCTAATAATATGGTTTTTCTTTGACGTCGTAAAGTCTTCAACACAATCCAGGTACTGCGGTCTCTGTGCAAAATACATCATCCCAGGAGAACGTCATGGGATGGGCATTTGTACTCCAGAATTTGACTAGTCTCTAAGATACCATGTACTGCATAAGACGTAACTATTTTATGACTGCTATCTTAATTGTTTTATAGTCAACTCTATTATTTTTAATTTTACTAGAATTATTTTATTGCTAGAAATATTTAATTTTTGACTGCTTCTGTACCTCGCAACCAATATTTTTAGTTTAAAAATTGTTTAAAAAAGACGTGACACATAATTTCATAGCTAAAGATTCATGATGCGTGGAAATTTTTCAGAATAAATATATATTTTTATGATAGCAGTATATATTTCAATATCTATGTAATCAATAATAGCTAAAGGTTTAGGCCTATTGGAAGTAAAATCCCTTGATTCGTCGTGTATATATAGTAGTGTTTATTGGTTGAAACTAAAATTAAAAATAGAAAATAACTGAAAAGGGAATTTATTCCTTAGTGATTTAATTGGTGCAGAAAAAAATTTGAGTTTATTATATAAGATTCTGAGCATGTATATAGATCCTTTATACTTGTTTACAAATTTTTTGGTAGAGACTGAAAACTATTAATATTTTATCATTACTATTGGTTTCAAGACCTTTATCTTCATGACAATATACAAGTGTGTTTCATTAAATTTTTTTATAATTTTGAATTTGGAATTACGACTTGTCATAAAACACCAAAACATTTATTAAATGTGATCCATCATTTGTTTGCGCATAATTCTATTGGATTTTTTTAGGTGTCATAATAATAACATGTATAATAAAGTGTAAAACTTGTAATTAAAATAATAAAAGTACACATAAACCTTATATACACTTATTGTCTGTATTTTAATATTCAACATATATCTCCTATATCTACTTTATTTTAAGTTACTTATGAGTCAACTGCAGAAACAAATTAACCAGATAAAAGAGTAAACTATACTGCCACAGAATACAAAATGCGACAACGATTATAAACGTTTAGTAGTGTAGTTAGTTGAAAGTCAAAAATTCATTTTAATGCAGTATAATAAATAATTTTAATAATTAGGAGAAAAAAATGCAATGAACCGTTTTTAAGAAAAAATTGATATCTTGTTAGACTACAAAGTTCCTGAATAAATCAAGGCATAATTTAATGCTTATTGTGCCACAGTTTCCAGATCCTCACGGCGCATCGCCCGTTTGAAGTACATACACGAAAAAATCGTCATCCTTGAGTGTAAGCGCTTAGCGTCAACGTTCTCATAATGCTCCTCTTTGTTCGAGACTTGTTTTTTCATTGCGCAAATAGTTTCACGTGTAATGTGTGTTTTAGGCATATCCTCAAAATTATTACGTTAATGCGACGATTTAATGGCCCCGTTTACTTTAAATATAGACGAAAGCACTTTTGCGAAGTTATTAATATAAACTGTAGGAGGAAACTGTTCCACTTTCAATACACTTTCGATTTTCGGAAATCCTTTATTGTAGATGGATAAATCTCGAGGAGATAATGATATACTTTATGCGAGAAACTATAATACTACTGGGAGTATCCGGAGTCCGCAGACGTGATATTTTATTTGCATCTTATAAGTTATTCATGTGGTGATTTTTTTTTAATGCTTTCCTTATAGCATGAGCGGCCGAAGCAGCAGGCGAACCGAGGCAGTTTTAGCATTGGTGGCATACCACTACCTATATCTAGACTCAAAGCGCATATTGTTATGAGGAAAGTGGAAAAGTGTCCATGCGCCACCTATTTTCACCTGCCAAAGACACGGAGAGTTTCGGCAGTGATAAGATGGGACCAGTCCAAAACTGCTTCGTTTTGATAAATCAATATCGTTCTATATTTTAATATTTATCGAAACTCTATCATCCCTACTTTTCAATTGAGAAAAGAAAAATAATCACTTTATAATGTAATAAAAATACTCATCTCAACAGAATAAGGGGCAAACTGCGATTAAGATTTAAAAAAATATTTGAAATATCAAATAATGTGAACGAACGGCAAACGAGGAACATATCGTCGCTCGTAGTACATTTCAATTCTATTGCCACGAAAAGTAATAGATCCCAGATCTTTTCCATATGAATAGTTTCATTATAAAAAAAAAAAATAAAAAATAAAACAAATAGTAATTTGGTAGCAACTAATAAAATTCTAACATCCTTAGAATTACCGAAACTTTTTTTTAAATTTCATAATTTTAACATTTTTTACCGCAACCTTAAAAATAACACATTTTTTAATTTTCTCAAATTTTTAAGGTTGCGGTAAAAAATGTTAAAATTATGAAATTTAAAAAAAAGTTTCGGTAATTCTAAGGATGTTAGAATTTTATTAGTTGCTACCAAATTACTATTTGTTTTATTTCTTTTTATAATGAAACTATATTCATATGGAAAAGATCTGGGATCTACAAGTTTTCGTGGCAAGAATTGAAACGTACTACTCTTCGTGGCAAATCTGAAATCTAGCTACTATACTCTTCGTAGGGAGCGACGATATTCTGTCAATTCAATTATTTTGATATTTATTATAGTCACAATAATTTTGCTACCTCCTAGAGGATAAGCTTTGTAATAGTAAAATTTTCAGTTTCGCTAAAACTTCATCGAAATAACATGTTTTGAGATGTTTGAAGTTCGAATTACGTCTTTTTAGAAAATGTCCGTATGGATGTGTGTGTGTGTGTGTGTGTGTGTGTGTGTGTGTGTGTGTGTGTGTGGGTGTGCGTGTTCGGATGTGTATGTGTGTGTATGTATACCGCAATATTTCTAGAAATACTCCGTCCATATCAATCAAATTTGACATGCATATCTATTTTTGGATTCTGAATTCGGGAAACACATTTTTGTTTAATTTTCTCAACTATTTTTCTTTTTATGGCCATTATTTAATTTTTGAAAAACACTATTTTGCGTTTTTTTCAATAATTCCATTGTTACAAACGATTCAGCTAAAATGTATTTAAAAGATAATAAAATTATCTACTTTTCCCCGTTTGGTCCTCGGGATCGACGGCTCCGTTTTTTGATTTTTTTTAAATTCATATCTTTGAAACTAAATATCATAACCTCACGAAAAAAATCATGACTATATCCCATTTAAATTTCAAGTGATTTGACCACTTATTTTTCCAGTAATGAATCAAAAACTAAAAAAAAATGATTTTTTTTGTGCCACGAATACGGGCGTAAAAAGGCGTTATTGCACTTGATATTTTAGGAAAAGGTAGATATTTTATGTATTAATTTGGCTAAGTTCGTTGCGCAGCTTTGAAACCCCTATATGGTTCTTAAGATATCAAGGTTAACATTTTTTTTTTAATTTTTTTGATTCCTCATATCTCTAAAACAATGTAGTTAAAGGCTTCAAAATTTTATTTGGTGATTCACCATAAAAAAAGCTATCTGCTGTTAAAATTTTAAACGATTTTGTTAATCAGTTCTCAAGTAAAGAGCTGAAATGTAAAATCGATTTTTCTCAAAAATTTGGCTTTTTCTTATAGGGGTGTCTAGTGTTCTACAGCAAAATAATAAAATTTGGAAATATTTAAAATAGCATTGACATACTGTATTTTAAAACAATATTTTATTTATTGGAACAATAAATTTCATTGGAGGAATCTACGTGCCAATGAATTGACAGCGTTTTTTTTTTATAGGATGGATAGGAGGGAACAGGGGAGAATAGAAGGGATGTGCCGAAATAACTAAACACGTGTAGTGCTATAGTTCAATGAAAACAAATCTAAAAGCAACAAAAAAACAATCGCGATTCGTTTCGCCATAGGCGACAGTGAGAGGAGGAAAACTCTCTCTCTTTCATGGTCGCGAGACCGTGGGTGTCTCCAGCCTCACTGAAGAAGGTCGCATATATGCGTACCTCGAAATTTTCGCACGTGTGTCTTTCACGAGAAAAATATTTGATTCTATTAAAAGCGACGACAAACAAGGAGAACCTCTTCAACCGCAACCTGTCAAACATCATTATGCCCACTAATCCTGTCGATATTTCATAGTTTGCGGGAGGTCACCTGCGGTATACACTGAATGACACGTGCGAAGGTTCTCAGAAACATTCAAATGGTCCACGGCATTGCGATTACGATTTTCATGGTACATACATCGTTAAGTTTCTTCCCGATTCCTTATATGCAAAAATCGGCAGTGCAAACACAATTAAAGAGTTCTCATCAAGTCGATTACCATGATTGATTGGATTTTCGAGGAAACGCGTAAAAAAAGCCATAATAGCCGTGAGACAGAGACAAAGCTAGCTTATTAATTCTATTGCGCACGGGGATTTCGGAAAAATGGAAATCGCAGAGCAATATCACTCGATGAAATCAAATATACGAGTAGAATATAACGAATCATGGTCTCATCTAAAAGCGTCAATAACCCCCCGCACATAATTATAGTCGTATAGTCGTCGCACGAGTTTTCAAATGTTTTTTATGAACTCTCCTCATTAACGCGCGACGAGGAAAAAAAATACCATCCTTGAGACAAGAGAAGAGGGATCCCCCGTATGTATAATAATATATGTCCAAGCGGCTACTCTTGAATGACGCTATAAAGTCTGCTTTCTGAATGTTTGTGGAGGGAGAGAGCTAGCTGGCCAACGAGGCCTATATATAAGATTCATTCTGCCAGATTTCTTTACACAAATCTTCACAAATCGTCAACATGTTGCGATACTCGGTGAGTGAGACACACGTTTATTAAGAAAGTTTACGTATTTCGGGTGTTTTATATTATCGCGAGTTTTGTGATATTCTAAGTGCAAACGGAACACGTTTTTTCTTTTGCTGAGAATTTTGTGCAACTATTAATAGAGCAAAATAATATTAGCAGTTCTGTAAATTTAATTAAACTCTCGTAAAATGAAATCCGTTTTTTGATATCACGTAAAATTTAAAAACGAAAATTGTTTGTTTGTTTGTTTGTTTGTTTGTTTTGTTTTTTTTTTTTTTTTTTACAAAACTACGTATACCCTTTTTCTCAGACACTTGTACTCCTGCTGGCTCTCGTTGGCATGTGCCTTGCCGCCGCAGTTCCGGCAGCGATTCCCGCCGCTGCCAATGATGACTTAGAAACCGCTGCCTCGGCTCGAGCTCAGTTTGGGTAAGTTTATCAAATATATATGGGAAACTGTAACATAACAAGAAGTTTAGAACAAATTAGTTTGAGCTTTATTTAAAAGTGCGTATGCATACTTATACATCTTTCACTCTTCAAGTTGACAATAATATGTATGTACGCAAACTATAGAAAGTATTTTGGAATGCATATATAAAGAACACGTACGAATTTAAGAAACATTTATGTATAACCATTATATAAGCTTTATTTACAACAAATTATTCTGCTTATGTGAAGTACTGCATTCAAAGGCATAATTTAAAATACCTACGCAAAAGTATAATAAAATATTTAAAGAAAAAACGAATAACTATAACGATTATAACTATCTTTTCAGCTATGATGGATACGGACATGGTGGACACGGTGGATACGGCCACGGAGGACATGGACATGGTGGTTATGGACATGGTGGATATGGTCACGGTGGATATGGTCACGGTGGATATGGTCACGGTGGATATGGTCACGGTGGATATGGTCACGGTGGATATGGTCACGGCGGATATGGTCACGGTGGATATGGTCACGGAGGATATGGTCACGGCGGATACGGACACGACCACCACCACCACCACCACGGACATCACGGAGGATTATACGGTGGTAATAGTGGATACGGAGGATACGCTGAATTATTCCCCGGTTTTGGTATCTACCTCGGCTAATCCGCCACGACCATTATTATTTGAAAATAGCGCTAAGATCATGATGTGAAATGATTTAAAAATTTTATACAGCCATTTCTTTTTGTCATCGTATCTGATTTTTTAAGAACGTTCCGAACATGTGGAGAAGAGTATTAATTTAGCTGTAATTGTACTTGTGTAGCGTGTAGATAAGTAGACAAAAAATTAATGTAAAAACAAATAAGACTGCAAGTTCGATTTTAAGACTTGCAATGTAAATAAATTAATTATAAACACAACTTTTTTATCGTTATATGCATGTATTATTGAACTTTCCCTCCTGATACTAATGGTGTTATTCTAGAAATCACGCTGATTCCTGTTAGATAATTATTAAACATCAATAATATTTGACGCACAGAAGCTTAATTGTTTAAAAAAGCCATTAGGCTTCTCGAACATTAGTCACCCAAGTACCTGGACACTTCTAATAGTTTCCTCAGCTACCGTGATTATACAAGTTAGTCAGATTTTTCCGGAAGTATGTGCGTGAGCGTGAATCCCAGTTTTTGAAAACATAAACCACACGAGTGTGTCACTATAATGTGCGCTTCTTCAATTTTCAATTTTCACAAGACTTTTCTAGTGTTATTGTAGACTTTGGCAATAATCTCCATGTGACTACTGTGCAATGTTGTTACTCGTTACTCACGCAGGCGGTCTTGTGATTCATGCACCTGATTTTTTCTTTCCTTATAATACCTTATAAAAGCCATATCATAATATAACTAAAAGTCCTTCAACAATTAGACATGTAGTAAAACAATTTTTTATCTTTGAAATTAGATTTCCTATCAAATTAGCAATTCACATTCTCTCGTCGTCAAAATCTTTTATTTCATCTAAATATAATTATAATTTTTACTGTGTGTTTCTCAGCAAACGTATGCCAACGTCTTTCTACTTTTGTGTACAAAAATCCTTATAAGGGGGTTAACTACTCCATTGTTTTTACGTGTACTGGCGTAGCATGGAGAGTATTCCAGAAACGTGATCCTGTCGATACAAACAATTAACCAATAGCGGCGAAGACGTCCGCATTGGATAAAAGTTTGTATAATTCGAGTTTACCGGGTCATTTATCGCTTCGGCCGGAGCGTCATTGAACGTTTAGCGTGCTCTCATTTGACGTCAGTGTCCTGTATAAATGCCTTGGGTGCCGACCGGTTGAGCATGCAGTTGCGAAACAGCAACCCCGAGAAGCACATCACTACAAAGCTTGCAAAGCTCTTCCATTGTATCGTTCAAAGTTTTCTAGTGCATCGACGGAAAATCTAATTCACGACATTACTAAAATGGTAAGTTTCGCTACCATCTATATTATAATAAACAACGAATAATCAAAATAAAATTATAGTATATTAAAATTAATTTTAATGTTCATTTCTTTCAGGCTCTCCCATGCAAAGCCCTCGTCGCCCTTTTGCTATTGTCGGTCGTCAATGCCAGGCCAGCCACCGAATTCGGTTCTCCGAACCAATTGGAACCTCTCGACTTGGAGAACACTGGTCCCTTGGAGAACATCGATACAGCTGCCCAGACTCCGCATGTCTACTTGATAATCGCTGAATCGTTGGATGATCCCGATCCCGAGATAATCGGTACACCATCGGGTGAGGACGAAGTTGAGAAGCGCAGCGCCGAAGAGTCCGATGACCTCGAGACAGCTGCCGGTACAAATGTACTCCGGCCACTTTTCGTTTACCGGCAACAACTCGCTTACCGCGAAAGAGTCAAGAAGGGCGCGTTCAGACGGTCTGGAATCAGACCCAGATTCTAATGTGAAGGTGGAATCTTGCTTTGTACCGATGGTAGGAGTTACTGCGTTGGTTTTTGGATTTACGAGGAATTGCGACTTTTATTAGATACATAATCGTGCATAAGAGTACAATAGTTTTTTTAATCTCGGGAAAGATTGGTTAAGGGTAGATCGCGCACGTCGTAAGATATGGTTTTTCATTATGCATTTATATCATATCACTCGTCAATTTTGACAGTTTTCAAAGTTACGTCGACGTGATTAATATTGATCGAGTCATTTAAATTTCGCGCCTATCATTAGTTTTCCGAGCAAATTTTATTTTTATCATTATGGTGTGATGGCAATGTGTGCAGAGAATTTTTTAGACGATCAAGACTGATTTTTAACAATTGGTGATGGTGATAATTTGAATTTACGCATAACGCAAGATTTTATGTCTCTAGAGCACACAATCACATTGTATATTTGATCTCATATTCATCGATATAGGATTCAAGTATTTTATACAAAATGTAAGATGTATACCGTATAAGCGATAGAAATAGCATTAGGAGATATAGCTACTTACCAAAGTCATTGGATAATTGGAATTACGTTTATACGTTGTATTTTTGATAATTTTGCGGATCACAGTTGTAAACTATATAGTGATACAAGAGCGTTTTTAGAATTAGAGTATATTTTTTCAATAATTTAAGATATGTGATATGCGTGCTTGATGTATATAATCTAAATAAAGAATAATTGTTTTACAAAAAACCTTTTGTGTTAATTTAATTGTTTCTGAAGAAATCAAAAACCGAATCATTCTTATACAGTTTCTCTTCTATAAAATCATTATTGCGGATATAATATATATTGAAATAATCGAATTGGCATGTTCTAATTCGTTTGCCGTCCGTTCATTTTTATATCATATTATTTTATATTTGAAATATTTAAAAAAATCTTAACTAGCTTGCCTCTTTCTGTTGAGATAAGTATATTTATTACGTATAAAGTGATTATAATTTTCTTTTTTCAAATGGAAAGTGGGGATGATAATAGAGTTTCGATATAAATAATCGAAATCTAGAGCAATATATCAATTTATTTGAAAATGAAGCAGTTTTGGACTGGCTCTTTCATCACCGCTTAAACTCTCCGCGTCCGTGGCAAGTGAAAATAGGTGGCGTATAGTCACTTTTTAATTTTCCTCACAATAATATGCGCTTCGAGTCTAGATATAGTGGTGTGCCACACCAATGTTAAAACTGCCTTGTTTGGCCTGCTACTTTGGCCGCTCATGCTGTCTTATAAAAGATGTTTTAATAAGTTGTTTTAAAATGTTTTTGAACATGTCAGAAAGGGAGACTCATTCGTTTTATAAATTTAAACCAAATGAACGACAACTGACCAGGCACATTTCGGTACACTCGTCGTTGAACACACACCAAAAATTGATAAAATTATTATAATGAGGAAATTCAAACAAAATACAGAAAATAAAAAAACATAGTACGTGTCTGCGTATGATTCCGCCATTTTATTACGAAGAAAATAAATAAATAAATATTACAACAGTTATATGGCCATGTCAACTATATCTACACGATTAATTATCCAGGAAACACTGGGTACACTCTAAACGGCTTCGGAGCAGCTTCATACCTCCTCCTAACTTCGCTATTCCTCCTTCTTGGCGGTTCAGGCCGACGATAACTATTCAACCTATTATAATATCCGTCAATGCCAAACGGACGTCTCTCGTACGGTTTGCTAAAACTCTGTCTCTGTCCCCATCCACCGTAATTACTATACGTATCCCTGACAACTCGGGCCAAAACCACATTCGGATCCAACAAGACCTTGTCGGGTGATAACAGATCGATCGGAAGTTCCTTGGGCTTGTGCTCCTCCTCATTCAACGTCGTAGATGTAGCAGGTGTCGCTGTCGTAGGTGTCAAGGTCGATGTCGCCACCTCCGCTGACCTTGACGAGGAGACGAGAAAAAAACACATCAGAAGCGACAGCAGGTGCTTCATAATTTAATTGCTTCTATATCGAATTCCTCTCGAAGAAGCTCCCTCTGTGACTGCGGTGATTGATTTAATCTTGTTTTATTTATGCGAAGCACTTGGAATGCACCAGGAGTCCGATGATGCGGTAAGGAACTGAAATGTCGAGAGATCTGCAATATAACTCGAGAAAGACGAGCTGCGTAGAATGATTTATATAGGCTTTGACGCGTCGAGCGCGACGAAACTGCTAACCGCTGATAATCGACGGCAAATTGAGTGATAATCACTTAACAAGCGGTATAGGATTCCTCGAAGCTTTTCGTGTCTTTTTCCGTTCGCAGCATTACTTTTTTTTTCGTCGCGCCTTCGATCTCGAGACGTGTCAATGATTTTGTTACGTATATGGAAATGAGAATAGAACTGACATGAACTCTGCGAAGGTTAAAAATATCTCGGATTGTTGAATGCAAATGCAAATTACTTGTGGCATCTGACGCATTTCGATGGGGTGTGTATGAGTCGTTTGTGGTAATGATGCAATATTTAGTGGTCAAGGTTACATAAAGAGTTAAATTTTTGTAAACTATATCAGAGTGGTTTAATGCTTGCGAAGTTTTCTTTCTTTCAATGTTCACATCAGTTTCACTGCTTAATGATTCTGCGAGCAAAGATAAATCTCTTTACCCAGAAAACTTCCACCGCTGAAAAATAAATTCTGAGAACGTGACGAAAACAATGACAAATCAACATTGAGACATTCGGCAATCCACCTTCGCATCGAGCAAAACTATAAGTACACGCCATGCGCGCGTCTTTTAGCGGCAAAGTGCTAACGCGTCGCGGATCCAATATAAAAACTCACGGCACACCGTTATCACCGAGCAGAGACTTGCGCCTTTTCCACGGGAGTGTAACCCAGAACCAGAGAAGGTTCGCGCCTTGAACGACTGGAAAAAAACCCCTTGGTGTTCCAGAAAAATGAGGAATTTCGAGCGAGTGAGTATATTTATCTTATATGCGTAATACGCGAAACGTTTGCTACTGCATATTGGTTGAAAAATATGTTTACGTTTGTGTAGCCGAGTATTTCCAATCAATAAGTTATGCATAATTTTTTTTTTTGGATTAAAAAAAAATTTAGTATGAATTGCACAACGTGCTACATGCTAGGATTTTTGGAATATTTACAGGATTAATATTCATCGTTTCTCGTGGAATTGCAGGTGAAGTGCACGCTCCTGTTGTTGTGCACGATTTCCGCGGCTCTGGTAAGCTGCGATGACTTTACCCAACAAAACGACACGAAAACTGTAGGACTCGAAGATCCCAGTGTTGACGCTACTGTAAAAGCTGCTCTGGAGAACGGCTCGGTTTCCGAGGTCGTCGTTAGGAAAGATCTGCTCCTCTTTCCCGTGAATGCGCCCAATTTAGTTAGTATTTTCTTTGAATTTTAATATAGAAAAAAAAATTATTTGAGAATAACGATTGCATTTCGGAATCAGGTCATTGCGCATAGTCAAGAAATTCACGCTGTGCCACAGAAGAACGGCAATAACACCACGGATGGAAAACCTGTAGCTGCTGAAGTGGCCGAAGTCAACGAGTACAGCCTGTCGCAGTTGGTTAACGATACCGACAATGACACCGTAAGCCCCCGCTTTCTTCTATAAATTTTATGAGACCATCGAAGCAATAAAAATATAATTGAATTTTCAATTTCCAGACAAGCCAAGGCATCGCAATCCCAGCCTCGTCATTTCCAAATGGTTCGGAAAATGCTTCGGTACTGGAGCCCGGAAAGCTCCTGGAAATTGTTTCGGGCTTCAATCTCTCAAATGGAGTGGCTACCGAAAAAGTCCCTCTCCCAAGCGAAGTGCAGAATTTCAGCCTTCCTAAGCATTCCATCGTCGACCTGCTATCGAAATCGCTGCCGCAAGCAGATGATGCAGCGCCGATGATCGAGCCGTCTACCGAAGCGCCGATTTATTACGTTAAGAGATCCGTCGATGATTACGACGACGATGACGAAGGCGATGACAGCCAGAGCAACGGTTCCGAGAGTACGGAAGACGACGATAGCCAATCGGATGACACAGATTTGGAGAAGAGGTCAGTGGAGTCGGATGAGGAAGATGACAGCAGTGATTCCAAAAGTGACGAAAGCAGTGCAAGCGACAGTGGAAGTAGTTCCAGTACCACAACTGAAACGGTAAAAAGGTCGATCGATTCGGGAGACGATGTCGACAGCAGTAGCACAACTGAAAATGGCTCCAGTAGTACGACTGAAGGTGCAACCGGTACCGATATCGCAAAGAGGTCGATCGACTCGGATGAGGACGACAGCAAATCCGATAGCTCGGAGGAAAGCACTCTGAAAACTAGTACGAGTACTAGCAGTACCAAAACGAAAAGGTCCGCTGAGGAAGACGATGACGATGACGACGATAGCTCAGCTTCAAATAGCACGGAATACTACGATCATGTGGTAAGTTCGTCAAAGTAAATGGTCGAAGAACTGTATATACAATTTTAATTCGAAGATATTATAGCTGCGTAAAAGACTGATAAAAAATAATGCTTCGATACTTAGTTCTATAATACCTAGATTAAAATTGGTGTGTAAATCTATAAACCCGTTTATAGGAGTGAATCGAGACGTTGAGAACTGTCGCCTGCCTTCCAGGTTAGCAAGTCATCTAAAATCATCGACAGCCAAGCTGGTAGCTCGAGTATGCATAAAAGCAGGAAAGAAAATTTAGTTTACGATTCGGATGATGACATGGACGTTGCTGAAGATATAGTCTTCAGACCTCTTTTTAGATATCGCCAGGAGACGCGGCTACGTCAGCGTTATCCCTCCTACGGATCAAGGTCGCGTAATTATGGAAATCAATATCGTTATCGAGCAGATGATTCAGATTACGATTGACATACGTTAAAATCGATTTAATACCTGTGTTCTAGTATTATTTATTGTGAATTTATTAACTTTGCATGAAACTAGAAGTATATATAATAACATAAAGTTATTTGTTTCTTTCTATCGCTACTTAATGTATTGTATATGTTGTACCGAATTTTCAAGTAATCGCTAACGATAATTTACATTAGCTTCATAAACGATCTGTTATTGTTCTGACGCAAAGTTGTCAAAAAATAGTCATTATTATGTTATAATTATTTGTATATTGCATTGTTAATTTTAAGAGAATAAAATAAAATATAATAAAATATTCTTATTTTATATTCATCTGATGAATCACCTTTTTATTTTTGTACTCCTCGTATATTTTATTACAGGTTTTGATAATATAATATAAGGATATAGGTAAACCAAAAGAAGGGCTTAAAGAAATTAAAACTCTGATATTTTGCTCTCTTAAAAATTAGTTAAATTTATTAATCTAATTTAAATTTAATAACCTATAAATACTAATTTTACAGTCTTCGTTTAAAAATGACAAATTTTTCAAACAAACAATGATTATATGCATGCTTATACAGTATGAATAAATGAATATCGATTAAAAAAAAAAATAAAGAAGTAACTGGGATCACCAGTAGTATCCACCCCAGCCTCCATATCCACGTCCATAGCCATGTCCCCAGCCTCGTCCATAGTATCCTCCTCCCCAACCGTAACCTCGACCTCCCCAGCCGTGGTAGTAGGGTCGTCCTCCCCAGCCACCATAGTATTGTCGTCTACCCCAACCACCATAGCCTCTATAAATCCACAAAATATACATGCATATTATATGTAAGATTTTTAAATTTTGCAAATAATTTTCTTTTACAACAATAACACGATTGACTCACCCCCAGAAAGTAGCATCAGTTTCCAAGTCATCGGTCTTTTCTGCGTCCGTGCCCTCATCAGGTAGTTCCACGTTTGCAGCTTTGACAGGATCGACGCTCATGGGTAGACCAGAGGCTAAGCTCGTCCACATCGCGATAAAAACCATCAACGTCTGTAAATAGAAAAATAGTAAATTGCGCCAATGAAAAGAACAAGAATTATATCAAGCATTAAGTCGAAGTTTTAGATACAAATGAATGCTATTTTAGTTTAATATACAGTTTGCAGTCGTGATTTCAGAGTTTATACTCACCAAGTATCGCAGCATGTTGGCAGATTGTGTCGCATAGGATACGAGGATGAGCCTTATATACGCGCCTCTAGCCTACTGCACGTATATGCACTCGAAATATCCCTCCCTCTCCACATATCGTAAACATGCAGCGAAGGAAGTTTTGTTGTAGCGCCAACACAGAGGACTAACAAGGGGCTTCCCGCTGAAGAGAGTGCGACGTTATTGCGATCTTTTATTTGCGATGCACTGCCCATACCTACGTGGTGGGTACAAGGATGCAATTTCTTAAAACCTTCTGTGCAGTGACCTTGCATGTATGAATCCATTTTATAATGCGCGTAATATATTGTGCAATTAATAATGGGTTGAAAATAGTGTTCGTTCATTGTGTGATAAAAATGATTTTGGAGGATATGCTTGAAAATAATTGTTTTGGAATTAAGATTTCAAGGAAAATTAGCATGACTGGATTTTGTTGTTGCTGTCCCGTCATTATAGATGTATATATTATAAATTTACTCGGAGAGATTCGAAAAAAGAAGCCAACGAGAAATCTCTAAAATACTATATTCGATACATTTAAAACAAAAGGCGAATGCAAATGCCGTTAACAAGTTTATTATATCGCTGCTTATTTAGTCTAAAATAAGCATAAAACTGTCTTTGTATATTGTCATCGTATAGTATATCTTTTTAGTATCATCATCTTATGAATGACAAATAGCAACGAGATGGCTTATTGCTTGGTTTTTGTAAAATACATTCTCCTTTAGCATGACTCATTCCAGGATGACTTGGAACGATTTTAACCTGTTGCAGTAGCTAGGACTATAAGGAAATGTCACTAATTTATGTGACCACTACAAGCAGGCCAAAACTTGCCCGGAATGTAGAGGAGATATATACCGTATGTCGAATTTTTCGACTATAAAAAATTTTGGAGCACGAACGAGGAACAATGTTTAATTTTCTATATATTTAAAATATATGAGAAAATGTGACTATAGTAGTAATATTTTTTTTCATGCAAATATAAATTTTCTCGTAATCTTAGTGAGGGCAATTATTCAAAAAGGAAATGCAGAATATTTTATTTTTTAGTAAAAAAATTTCTTTTGATTATACTAAATTCATATTTTTTAACAAGCCAGAAAATAGGCAAATTGAATAAATTTTTTTTTATATGTAAATACACGATAAACTTAATGAAAATCGAATTAACAAAAAAAAAAAAAAAACAATTCAATCACAAACTATGTAATACATTTACAAATTCCAACAAATAATAAAATGCGCGATTTTTAAAAAATATTTTTCTTCGCTCGTGAGAATTTTAGCTGTATAAATACTATTCCGAATTCTTCAGACTTATTTTCTTTGCGATCGGGTTCTCTTCTCCACTGTGGGAGTAGACACGCTCGTGTCAGCTTCGACAACAAGTCTTCGACGAGGAGTTCTCCCTGCTGATTGGAATAAATTTCTTTGATCAGAAAAAGCTTTCACAAAAAAGGAAACTAAAATAAAGCAATTGAATCAGTATATGATTGTACCTGGCGTTGCACTACTTCGCGAAGGAGTCTTGGAATTCCTCCTCGTGGGTCGCCTACTAGGTGTTTTGTCGGTGTACTCTTCTTCCGAGCCGCTGTTCAATGTTGAGTCATCAGTATTGGTGCTGGCACCTCCTCTTCCTCTTCTAGCTGCAAAATTAAGTTGAACAAAAAATTAAACGTTAAAATTTGTTCAAGCATACCTATTCGCAATGACTCAGACACTGTATACTTACTGCTTCTATTCAAACTTGAATTTCTGCCAACCGAAGATTGATTTCCATAATCCTCGTCCTCCTCGTCTTCCTCGTCTTCTTCGTCTCTCCTCCGTCTTGCTGGCTTACTCTTCTTGACAGACTTGGGCGCGAGTTTTTTCGGCGGTGGCATAGCATCGCTATCCAATGCGAGTTTCGGTACCTGCGACTCTCCGCCTGGATTCTCTTGATTCTGCATGGACTCGAGCAACTCTTTGATCTTGTCCTCGAGTTCGACACAAGCCATCTTGGCTTCTGGTCGACGCTTAGCCCCTTCGATTATGCTGCTCAGTGCTCTTTGCACGTCCTGGTTGTAGATCTGTTCTTTCAGCAGTGGGAGATCGTTGATCAGGATTCTTACACCTGAAATTTGTTAAATCATTAGAATCCGACATTAAATTTTGGTTTGATTAAACGAGTAGGTACATACATACCTTTAGCGCTGAATTTCAGCACTGAGAGGCAGTAGGACAAGTCGCGCCACTGCCGTTCGGTCGTGGCTAGTTTGAACCGACTGCAGAGCTTTTCGATGATGCTGTCCACTTGTCTGTCCTTCTGCAGCAGTCCTAGGATGTAGCTATAAAGAGATTAAAGAGATGTAGAGCAATGAACTTAGCGAGCGTGAAATCTTTTTTTCCTATTTTATCTATGGTAGATGAAAAGTACGGTACTACCTCATAATTGTTTGGAAATCTGCTTCTGCCAGATTTAGCTCCGAATCGGACAGGCAAGACAAGATATCAGGCATGACGTTATACAGAGCGTTTCCCTTTTGCGACAAGTCTTTGAACAGCTGTTTCGTGTCCAAACGAATCGCCTCGTTCTCATCCACCATACAGAGGGCCAGATGAGCAACTTGACCCTTGACGCGGATCATCTCTCCCATTATCAAGTTGGAAAGCATGCGTACGCATGTGTTTCGAACCGTCAGGTCTGGATCTTTGAGTCTACGATAAAGATCCCAATATGTACAATCAAATCGGTAAATACATATAGAGAATTATTGGTATTGCATTTACTCACCGTCCATAAATATGAGACGTCCAAGGTTCGATCTGATTCGGGAATCTGGTCATCAGATCGGCTAGCCCTATCAGGATGTTTGCTCTTATTTGGGGGTAGGCCGATCGTTCTAGTATAGTTACGAACAGCTGAAGATTGGCTTCGCAAAACTCCGAGCTTATCGTCATCAACTTGCTGAGTGCCAGAACCCCGTTAGCCTGAACGAGCTCTAGCGGATACTTATCTGGATGTTGACAGACGTCCAGAATCAGCGGCCTGCAAATCGTGCGATTATAAATGCCAAACATCTCGTACCAATAAAATATGTATATGAAAACGAATGTTTGCCTACACGAATTTTCTCAAATATCCAGACTCGGATAGCAGTTCCTGTTCGAGAACCATGTTGATGTGCTCGGCGTCGGCATCATCCGCAGTGGCACCCTCCATACCATCTTCTTGTTCCTCTTCGGTCTTGTTTCTCCTGATTGAGCGCTGAGCACTTCCAGGAACTTGCAGTATAACACTGCTGGACACTGATGCGTTGGACACAGTGGACATGAGTGAGACGTTCATGGACTTGCGCCGATGGCGCTTATTGGACATGCGTGCTTTCATCTCCGATTTGAGCTCGCGCACTGTGTTGCGACGCTTCAATTCCTTGAAGATCGACTGGTCCAGGTAGACCATCTCGCGGATGCCGATGTGACCGATGAGGAAGAGAAAGCGAGACAGACAGTGAGCAGAATGTTCGACGATGGATTCTTGAGAGCTTGATGATGGGCTTTGCATGAAATGTCCCAATTTCGCTACCTGAGCCAGCACCTGTTCGGCTAGTTGGGCTGGCTGATCGGCCATCTGAAATTTCACGAATGTTTGTTTTGACATTCCGAAGTATTGCTTTCGCCGATGTTTTTTTACCTGGTAAATTACGTTTATGGCATCCGTGGCAAAAGACGTGTATCCGTTTTCTCTTTCTTCTAAGAAACTGTCGACCAGAAGACTGGTGATTTGCTTGAACATTTCGTGATCGTTGGGATACCTGGTATACGATAAAAACTGATATTATACATATTCAAATACCAAAAGTATGGGAATTCAACAAAATACAAATACCTGATCGGAGACTTTTCGATATCTTTAGAACAGTCTTGCTTGATAGCGAGAATGGCTCGACAAGTATCGCGAGCCAATAACAAATCAGTTTGCGCTCTCGGACCCAGTCCGACTTTCACGAGGACGTTCAGATTATCGGTCATGATGTTCATCTCCGCTTCGGCTGCCATTCTCAAAAGCATCAGAGCAGACCTACTCTCTTCCTCTGTGGTATTCGGCAGTTTGAGCGAGAACATTTCCCACATTATCTGAAAATCGTATGCAGAATTCATATATCTGTACACAACCTTGTCAAAAATTAAAAAAAAAAAGTAGAATAGCTTACTTGCAACGCCTCTACATCCAGCTCCTTGTTACTCCTCCACGACACGACAAGCTTGGACAGCGCCGCGCTTTGTCCAGGTAACATACCATCGAGCAACTGGATGAGAGCTTTGACCGCCAGCAGAGCTTTGGCTCGACTGGTCATCTGACTGTCCGAGTGTCCAAGATAGATCTCCTTGTAAACGTTCGCCAGGTTGTCCCGCACCGACTGGTCTTTGGAGAAAATTTGAAAAAGCGCCTTTCGAACCGCTGCCAAAGCTCCTGCTACTTGAAACTGGTAAGCTGTGCCGAGATAAGAGCAGGCTTCTATGGCATCGCTCGAGTTTACCGAGTACAGCAAGTTTTCTACTATAGCGATGCTGTTCTCGATTTGCAGTGAAAACGTGTACGAGTTCTGCAAATAATTAAAATTTTGAATAAATACAGTAGTTTGATATATCGTACAATGATATTCTGGATTGTGTAATTACTTGTAAGTAGATGACTAATGTCTTCCTGACTTTGAGCGCGTTCAGCTGCTTGATCTCTTCTGGATCGGTGGTCAACTTTTTCTTCGATTTTTCTTTGTCAGCTGTCTCGTCTTCCTCGTTGTTGTTATTGTTCGTCGGCTTGGAATTCATAAATATCTTATACATGAACAAAAGAAGCGCCTCCTTTTTCGTCTCCTCGGATTCGTTTTTCATTTCCTTGGCGAAACCCGATTGATGAAAAATCGCATGCAAGTACTTTACCGCTTTCATGCCTTTATCTTTTAAGATGTAACTTTGAATCTTGTCGTAAGTCTCCTTGATGTTGATGTCGATGTCGTTCTGTTCCTCATTGGCACCGTCGTAATCGTTGTTACTATTACCTGTTAATTAAAATTAAAAACTATGATGACACCTCGTTACGCAAGACTCGTTCGTCAGGGCGACTATATGCTTACCATTATCCTCTGTAAACTTATCGATGGCTTCTTCGATCATTGGCAGTTGCGTCTTCCACAGCTCTTCCTTCTCTTCTTCTACCCCAATGGTGCGATACACATCAGTTTGAAGCTGCTTCAAATCAGCTTTCGCTTGCTCGAGGTTCTGGGAGAATTTCTCTTGATTCATCTGCAACGTCATTTTTGTTTTATCCGCGAGGATCAAGTTAATCAAGATTTTTATACAATATAACGTATGTACCTTCGATGCAAACGGGTTATTCTGCAGTATAGCCCGGAGTAGCTGAAGGGCTTGTTTACGAACGCTCGCGACCTTGTCCTCTAATCTCAAAATGCAAGCCTGGAGTAGTTGATTTTGTCTTGACACGGGTACAGCCCTTTCGCAGCATAGCTTCTGCCAGGTCTGCAGAACCTTTGACCTGACATACGAACTCGTATCCAAAATATGATCCTCCAAATAATCCAAACAATCATCTCTTATGGCACGCTTATCAGCTGACAGGTCGTCGCCCGTCAGAGCGTTAGGGACGACTATTCCCAAAACACTGATCGCGCAGTTTCTCATGACGTAAGACTGAAAATCGAGATTTCATACAGATGATGATTGAACTTGAACATCGCGAAAATATTCAATAGCTTTTCTACTCACGTCGTTGCTCAGATAATCCATTATGTTGTCTATGATAGGCAGTACGATGTCTGGCTGCGCCGTGGCTACGGCTTCGAGAAAAGTGCCAAAGTTCCGGGCGTCCGCCTCGCCAATGTCGTTCTGAGCGATTTCTCGAGCTATTTCCTTGATAAAACCAGTGCAGCTGCATTCGGTAGCCATGAGCACGACGCCTGTCCCAATTGGCACTGCCAGTGCCTCGTGAAATTTCGCCAGTTGAATAATGCGGACTACGCAGGCTATGCCGTGGTTGTACCTCTTCACCAGCGTGCCCAGAATCTGCGGTCAAGCGAGATGTGCCTTATTAAAATGAAAAACGCAAACGCTGAAATAATTTACCTGGAAAATGAGGGTTTGCGTGGTCTTCGACTTGATGTCCTTCGTCTTCTCGAGGATCTTGTAGCAGATCTGACTCACGGTCCTGCAACGAGACGAAAGCGATGAATATACAAAATGAAGACATTGCAAAGTCACGTATGAACGAAATAGTCTTATATTTATTACCCTACGAACGAATCTTCGACGATCGGCGGGGACCACAAGTTTTTCAGCGGCAGTTGCAGCCATCTCTGCACCGTCTCAATGGCTTTTTCCCTCTGAGACTCCCATTCTTCTTCGGTGTCTGTCTTCTGAGCGGGCTTCTTGCGCTGAATCACAAAATCAATTGGTACTATATAATACGTGCAATGATAAAACACGTACAATGAAAAAAAAAAAAAAAAAAAAAAAAAAAAAAAAAAAAAAAAAAAAAAAAAAAAAAAAATGAAAATCGTACAGGTTATAACGAGATAAAGGCTCGAATTCGAATTGCAATTAGTAGCCTAATATAAAAAATCTGTGGACACTCACCCTACCGGCGTTAACCATTCCATTGTTATTGTTATTTTCCGCGACCAAATCTTCGATGAGACACAGCGTGGTTGACACTACGTACGCTAGTGCTTTATTCGCGAAAAGCAATTTCATTTTCTCGTTTTTGTCAACTTCCAACTCTTGCGTTTGCTCAGCTCGCTTTTCCAAGAAGCCTATCAGATTTTGCAAGACTGTAATAATAAAGACAAAACTTATTACCTGATCTGAGCACCTATAATACTGATTGCGTAATCAACGCATGTGAATAAAAGGGATCAAGCGAATATGTACTCTTCAAAATTTTTCCGAAGAACCGGAGCAGCAAAACCAATTCGACTTTTTTTCCATGCACTATTACGGAAAGACACAAATCTAGCTTCTCATGCACCAGCTTGCAGGGCTCCGTTTCCGATATCTGCTGGATATTTACAGCTGTAACCACAAGACACATATTTGAACTTGTTTGCATATACACTTACACTTATTCACCTCACTTTGTCGCGAGAAAAGCAAACGAGTCGGTTTTCAAATCTTACCGTTGATCTCACGATTGAGCATCTGTAAGGGCACAGGATCCCGATGTCCGTATTGCCCGAAATACGTGCGCGTGAGTTCATCTTTATCCAAGGGTATCGCGAACTCCGCGATCATCTTGCACACACTATAATATACACTCTAGACACAGTTTTAGCACGAGCGACCGAAGCAGCAGATCGAACTTGACCGCTTTAGCATTGGTGGTACACCACTCTTGTTGAGGGTGATGAGAAAGTGCCTATGCGCCATCTATTTTCACCTGCCACAGGCACAGAGATTTTAGGTGGTGACGAAAGGGTGCGCAAAACTCGAAAGATCTAGTCTATATATCTTGTACATTTAATGCTTCGCGATACACACCAACTAATACGCAGTGTCAATCAGGTGATCAGTTCGACTTTCTGCAGGGCCGACGAATGCCGCTGCTCATATACTGAACTTTTCTTGACCATGCAAGCAAGAAAGCAAGAATATAGCAATGGAGTTCACAATACCTTTGGATGAAGATGAACTCACGCGAACGTATTTCGGATATCGAGATCCTGTGTCCTTGCCGATGCTCGATCGCAATATCAACGGTAAGATTTGAAAACCGACTCGTTTGTTTTTCTCGCGACAAAGTGAGGTGAATAAGTGTAAGTGTATATACAAACAAGTTCAAATGTGTCTATTGCGTTACAGCCATTACTATGCAGCTGATATCGGAAACGGAGCCCTGCAAGCTGGTGCATGAGAAGCTAGATTTATTTCTTTCCGTAATCGTGCATGGAAAAAAAGTCGAATTGGTTTTGCTGCTCCAGTTCTTCGGAAAAATTTTTAAGAGTACATATTTGCTTGATCCCTTTTATTCACATGCGTTGATTACGCAATCCGTAGGTGCTCAGATAAGGTAATATAAGTTTTGTCTTTATTATTACAGTCTTGCAAAATCTGATAGGCTTCTTGGAAAAGAGAGCTGAGCAAACGCAAGAGTTGGAAGTTGACCAAAACGAAAAAGTGAAATTGCTTTTCGCGAATAAAGCACTAGCGTACGTAGTGTCAACCACGCTGTGTCTCATCGAAGATTTGGTCGCGGAAAATAATAATAACAATGAAATGGTTAACGTCGATAGGGTGAGTGTCCGCGGATTTTTATATTAGACTACTAATTGCAATTCGAATTCGAGCTTTTATCTCGTACGTGTTTTATCATTGCACGTATTATATAGTACCAATTGATTTTGTGATTCAGCGCAAGAAGCCCGCTCAGAAGACAGACACCGAAGAAGAATGGGAGTCTCAGAGGGAAAAAGCCATTGAGACGGTGCAGAGATGGCTGCAACTGCCGCTGAAAAACTTGTGGTCCCCGCCGATCGTCGAAGATTCGTTCGTAGGGTAATAAATATAAGACTATTTCGTTCATACGTGACTTTGCAATGTCTTCATTTTGTATATTCATCGCTTTCGTCTCGTTGCAGGACCGTGAGTCAGATCTGCTACAAGATCCTCGAGAAGACGAAGGACATCAAGTCGAAGACCACGCAAACCCTCATTTTCCAGGTAAATTATTTCAGCGTTTGCGTTTTTCATTTGAATAAGGCACATCTCGCTTGACCGCAGATTCTGGGCACGCTGGTGAAGAGGTACAACCACGGCATAGCCTGCGTAGTCCGCATTATTCAACTGGCGAAATCCTCTGAGGCATCCGCTGTCGGGACTGGCGTCGTGCTCATGGCTACCGAATGCAGCTGCACGGGGTTGATCAAGGAAATAGCTCAAGAAATCGCCCAGAACGAGATTGGTGAGGCGGACGCACGGAACGTCTGCACGTTTCTCGAACCCGTAGCCACGGCGCAGCCCGGAATCTTACCTTTGCTCAAGCTCAGCAGAGTGAGTAGCAAAACTATCGAATAATTTTGCTTTTCCATTTGTTTATTCTCATGCATATGAAATCTCGATTTTCAGTGTAACGTCCTGAGAAGGTGTGTGATCAACGTTTTGGGAACAGTCATTCCCAACGCTCTGACGGGCGACAATCTGTCAGCTGAGATGCGTGACATAAGAGATGATTGTTTGGATTATTTGGAGGATCATAGTCACGATACGAGCCCCGTTGTGAGGTCAAATGTTTTGGAGACATGGTCTAAACTGTGCTTGGCAAACGCTTTGCCAGAGTCAAGACAAGATCAGATTCTACAGTCTTGTCTGGATAACTTGGAAAATAACGTCGCTGGCGTTGGAAAGGCAGCCCTGCCATTACTCAAAGAAATGCTGCAAAAAAAACAATCAAATGCATCACAGGTAATGCTATAAAAAGTTTTGTAAATCTAGATGGTTGGTTTCATTCTTATGAATTTTGTGTATGCTTCCAGGTATTAAAGTCCGGTGGAATATTCTATGACAGTGATGATATAGACTTTAACTGCAATTTGAAGTCAAGGTTAGGGGTGAGTACTCCTACATTTTTAAACAGCTAGTTTAAAGTATATTGTAGCTTTACTTGTGTAATCAAATAGATTTTTTGTTGTTTGTCACTTGTAGGAGGCAACGTCTAAAGTCGCAGCACTCGACGATATGCCTAACGTTTTTGAGTGTAAAACCAAATGTGATTCTAGCACGCAGACAGGCGAGTTACTGGAAAATGCAGTATTAGGAGAAGAAGGACTTCAAGAAGAACTCGTTCGACTCAAAGGAGATAAAGCAATACTTTTAGGAATAAATTCTATAATGAAAGAAGATTTTGATAGATTGGCTGTCGCAGTTGACGAGATCCGCGCAGATGTAGCTGCGTTGAGATCTCAGCGGCGATAGAGAAAAGAGTTTAATATTATATTTTATATTAATAATTTTTCGTATTTTGAGTTTGTAGTTTTTATGGCATAAACCCCCGTGCGTCATTAATCTAATCCTTCGAGAGTTCAAGCTGATCGTTTTACAACTGCGCATGCGTGCCGCGGGATAGCTTCGCTTAAACTTCGCTTTTAAGCAACTTCACGGGATAAGTACGATTTCGTTACGCGCATACGCGCATACGAGTGTAATTTCTTGTGTTTTTTGCGCGTGTTACATACACAATATGCTCTTGGCGGTCATCATCACTCATACCGGTAGCATCCACTAATTCGTGTCGGATGAGTAATGATAAATCATAAATGATAATGACGAATAAGGATAAGTTCAAAAATTTTAATTTTACAATTATTTTAAGAAAATCTATGACAATTTTGTAAAAGTCGAGACGGTTGATCTCAACAGTGGCGAAAGTCACCCACCAATACTAAAATCACGGATACCGTAAAATTTTCAAAGTCTATATTCTATATAAGCTTACAAAGATAGTCAAATTCAACGAATTTTTTAAAAACATCCGAAACTTTCATTTTCTGTACACTTTATATTGTATAATCTTTTGAAATTGGTATTTCCGCAGTCTAAAGTATAAATTGAACCTTTTAAAATTTCCTAAAGATTTAATCTATAATGATTTTACTTATACAAAACGGTTTACGAATATGCGCATGGCCTATCTTCTAAAACGGCCTATAATAATATATGCATGCAATTCATACAAGCGAGGCAAGCGAGCATAGAAGAAAAAAAAATAGGCAATCAAAATAAAAGTCAAATTGCAATCCGTGTTTACGTTTAGATTAAGAATTACTAAATAAATATTTTTAACGATTTAGCATAGGATGTGAAAGGTACTGGCATATATATAGGTACATAAAATTGAATCATAAAATTATTGTCGTTTTATTGGGTTTACATTTTATTAAGAATGCCTGTTGAAATAAACAAATTATTATGATCCCAATTCAAGGTTTATAATTATTGAATTCGTTTATATACATCATCACCTTTTTTTCAAACTCTAAAAGCTTTGTGTTTAAGTTTGCACGCTCGGCTCTACTATTGGCATCAACATCATACAAAGCTGCTTCGTAGGCTTTATTCCCCACTAATACCATTTTTTTTTTTTTTTTTGCAATCTATGATTTCCCTTACATATTTACTTTCCGCTTCATGTACGCTTGACGCCAGTTTCGTTTGTTCAATGTATAACATTATTTTACAAGGTAAAATGTTGGCAACTATAAGTTTTGTGTCCATCGCTCACCAATTTGTATCTTAGTATTATAATTATGATTTCTCTTCTAAAAAGTCATGAAATCCTTTAAGAAATTGTCTAATGTTTATAGCTTACAAATTTTTTTCTGTATTTTTATCAATATACGCTAATGAATGTAGTGAAATCAGTTTTGAAAATGTCAAGTGTTAAAAATCAGCACACTGACAAAAATCATTACTTACTCCAAGAAGAATCAATCTTACTATAACTTCAAGATAAAAATCCGCTTTGTGTTTCATGATTCTCCCACATCTAATCTGAATTTTCTAAAACTAATCCGAATCATTTCGTGCAAAGAAATTAGCAAAATCATAAATATAAAAAATTCAAGTAAATTCCTCCTAAGTATATAAAAGAATCATTAATATTGATTCTTCTTGGAGTAAGTAATGATTTTTGTCAGTGTGCTGATTTTTAACACTTGACATTTTTAAAACTGATTTCACTACATTCATTAGCGTACATATTGATAAAAATACAGAAAAAAATTTGTAAGCTATAAACATTAGACAATTTCTTAAAGGATTTCATGACTTTTTAGAAGAGAAATCATAATTATAATACTAAGATACAAATTGGTGAGCGATGGACACAAAACTTATAGTTGCCAACATTTTACCTTGTAAAAGGTATTTTTTTTAATGATTTCATAACCTTTTAATGAGTTTGAAATAAACTTATAAACAAATGTTTTTGACC
>CM053171.1:37529832-37839796 GCA_012977825.3 Pteromalus puparum
TTTTAAAAATGTCAAGTGTTAAAAATCAGCACACTGACAAAAATCATTACTTACTCCAAGAAGAATCAATCTTATTATAACTTCAAGATGAAAATCCGCTTTGTGTTTCATGATTCTCCCACATCTAATCTGAATTTTCTAAAACTAATCCGAATCATTTCGTGCAAAGAAATTAGCAAAATCATAAATATAAAAAATTCAAGTAAATTCCTCCTAAGTACATAAAAGAATCATTAATATTGATTCTTCTTGGAGTAAGTAATGATTTTTGTCAGTGTGCTGATTTTTAACACTTGACATTTTTAAAACTGATTTCACTACATTCATTAGCGTATATTGATAAAAATACAGAAAAACATTTGTAAGCTATAAACATTAGACAATTTCTTAAAGGATTTCATGACTTTTTAGAAGAGAAATCATAATTATAATACTAAGATACAAATTGGTGAGCGATGGACACAAAACTTATAGTTGCCAACACCTTGTAAAAGGTATTTTTTAAAACTGATTTCATAACCTTTTAATGAGTTTGAAATAAACTTATAAAGAAATGTTTTTGACCCAAACAATCTCCTAAGAGGATGTTACTTAATATTGTCATTTTTTACGAAAACTAGCACAATTCTGATTTCCAACAAAGATTAGCACAACTCAAATTTTTTGCTATTTTCGTTAGTAAAGTCGCTGTTGTAAGGCAAACGGTAAAATATAGAGTTGCACTACTATTTGTTAGAAATCTGAGTTATCCTAGTCTTCGTGAGATGCGGCGATAGGAGAGATGCGCCCAGTGTGGAATTACTTAGAAAATTTCGCTATAACTTTCGATTAAGACCCTAAAAATCGCTTAATTTCCTCGTCACAATTACTTCTATGCCGAGGTTGAAACAGCTTTAACGGAAGAAGGAAGATCTCGTAATTTATTTTTGACTCCAGAGGAATAATTGAACGTATGAGGTCTTGGAGTTAGACGTATCTAGTTGCCGTTAAGGAGCCTCTGGTATAAAAGTCGAACGACCAGCCACGGAGGACGTCCTTGCAACCGACGGGTTCGTTTTAGAGGACAAGTGGAGAGAGCTCGTGAAGTTGAAGACGAGCTTAAAGTGCCCGCCGAACTCACTATCGGTCGCAATCTTACATCGCAGTCCAGTATGTTCTGATGGTGCGATTTGTCGATGTTCAGTATCTAGTCCATCTTTGTTATAGCCGGTGGTCCTGCACTGGTCTCTGATCCAGCGCACTTGTGTGGATATTCTACATCTTCATACGAAATTAACACGTCGTGTCTGCAACGATCCACGCAAGTTTTCGCTTATCGTCCTCGACGTCCTCGTCATTTTTCTCGTCCTCAGACTCGCTGAGATCGTTGCTATAGTCGCATTTCTCGAATTCGTTCTTGAGTTGTGGGAGAAGAAGAAGACCTCGTAGTCTTAGGTTAATTTCGGGGAAACAAGCGTTATGAGCTCGTGGAAGAAGAGTACAGTCGAGATCTTATCTATTAGAGCAATTTCTGTTGCCATTGTGTATGGTTCTGGTGCAAGCCAAAATGGTCGTTGAGGTTAGAGTTGCGTCGACACGATATTCGTCGAACTCTAGAAGCGAAAACTTGGCAAAGTTAAAGTTGAGCTTAGATTATCCGCGCATCACGCACGCTGTCGACTCGCTCTCTATATGTCGCAGTCCAGCAAGTCATAGTTTGCAGTCTATCGATGTGAGCCAGGGGTGCCGAGCTGCTGTGTTTACTCTCTGCGTACCTAGCATTCACGTACACGTCGTGTTTGTAACAATCTCTTTATATGCGACAAATCAAGTGCATGAATTGCTAGCGAGCGTTAGCGCTTATATTAGACACAAATTTTTGTCGGGAGGTACGCTATCGGTGACCATCGCGTGATACTGGCGGGCGTCAGTACTGGTGATAGGCTTGGACTTGTTGCAGGGTGTCGTGGGTACGCTGAGCTTGATGCTGAACGTTTTTGGCACTGCCGATCTCCTGGAGAAGCGTCGGCTCCTCTCCTCCTGCTTACTCGATGGAATCGTTGTCGAAGTCACGTCCCGCCGCGAACTCATTCTCGGGCTCGTTGTCTAACGCGCTGTCCATCAAGAGCCGCTATATTGCTGTTGTTCGGTCTTGAGTGCGAAGTCGAAGTATTGCTTGCTATCCGTCAAAGCGGCTACGGCGAATTCGGCTACATCGATGACATATGAGGTATATAACCGAGTTCAGGTTGACTATGATCGAGGCGGCATCGCGCTCGGTTATGGGAAAAGAAGACCGGGGTATACAAGCGGTGAGAGCTCGATGAAGTTGAAGCCGAGCTTGGGATGTCCGCCGATCACGCTGTTGATCTCGCTGTTAGTGCCGCAGGCCAGCATGTTTTATAGAGTAATTGGTCGGTGCCCTCTCTTCAGTCCATCGACGTGCATGAGCCAAGGGCCCCAGGATGATGGATAATCCCTGATTCAGCACGCTGATGTGTCCATACTCTCTCAAACGTTCACATGTCGTGTCTGTATCTGCACTGGTGATCCATGCTGGTGCTTGAGTCGTCCTGAAAACTCACACCACAGTCGACGCACTGGCGCACATGCACGTATATAATAACCTCGTGGTCCTAAATGACGTTGACACTAACACTTGAGCTGCAAAACGATCTGTACTTTCGTTACACTGCCGTTTGCCTAGTACGCTTCCGGGGAAAGGTTAGGTGCACCTGGGAAATTTCAGCAAACTATAGTGCGGCTGTACCATAAGGTTAACAGCCAAGAGAGCATGACTGATGACTATAAAGGATCACAGGTTCTACGTACCTACGTCCTACACACTCTACGTAGGCACGTAGAGCCTTTGATAGTTATATATGGATCTGGCTAACTCGTGGATGCACTTCGTCTGTTCCGTATTCTCGGCTCTCTACTGCAACACAGCGATCCGATTCGTCAGACTGTACTTATAGGTATAAGTACTTAAAGCATGCTCCGCTCCGTCTGCTCTGGTGCGCTTGGCGGGCACCTCTCTCCGTCGATCTTTTATAGGTAGGTATATATAATATCGGCTCTCTGCAGCGTCGACGCAGCGGCGGTCCAGTGGATAACTCGCTTGAGGTCTTTTATTTACGTTTGCGTTTCGTATAAATATAAATAAATAGTTATTTTTAGTACGTGAATTTATATGCGCTTCAAACCTCCCATAACCAACAATCTCTGTATTGTTAGCGACTGAGCCAGAAAAAAAGAGAATCGGGGAGGCGAAAAATTAAAGAAAAATCACAAATTTCAATCTTAATTAATTTGCTGAAGGAGAAATTTGTTCAGCAAAATGCTACGGTAATTAGAAAGATCTAATTAAAATCTTTGAAATAGAATATTCATACATGAGCATTAATATCGGATGAAACAATATAATAGAAAGATTCGTAAAACATGTATAGGTTATCTAGCAAATTCAAAGTATAATAGGGTCGCGGTGCTCCCAACGGCACAGTGTATAAAACTTATACTTGCCATCGGGGCGCTACCGCGCCCCTTGATATAGGAATTATAGTATAGAATTAAAACTTATACGGCTACGTCAGGGCCGAGTAATCGAAAGATCTGTAGCCTGAAAATCATGTTTTGCCACACAAGCACGATTTTTACGTTTTTTTCGGACCTCTCAGGCGGGACTAAAGAATCTTTTTTCAGACCGGCGGGAAACATAAAATGAAAAACGCTCGCTCCTCGAGCAATGAGAAAAAGAATTTTTACGCCCGCTGCAGTTTCGTAGCCGTATAAGTGTACAGAAAATAAAATTTGACTCTTTGTAAACTTAATATAGAATGTAGACCTCGAAAATTTTACGGTGACCGAGATTTTAGTGTTGATGGATGACTTTTGCTACTGTTGAGATCAATCGTCTCGATTTTTACGAAATTGTCAAAGTAGATTTTTTTTTCAAATAATTGTAAAATTAAAAAAATTGAATTTATCCTCGGTCGATAAGTTACATCAAGTCGATAATCGAGAAAACAGCTGTAAACGAAATTCTCATGGCAAACATTTTCGAATCTGTCTACATATAGTACATATTTTAATTCAATGCCTAATTTAAATTAAATTTAACGAACTGTGCAGGCGTTTTTATTTATCCATTTTCATACAATACGGCAAATTTTTGTTTCATCAACGACCGAAGCAATTGTAAGCATCTAACTATATGCACTCGCTTACCTATAAGTATGTATGTATGTACATCAGTCTCGACGCGACAAGTATTACTCATCCGACATACGGATTAGCGGAAGCTATCGGTAAGTGATGATGACCGCCGAAAGCATAGTATATATTGTGTATGTAACACACTTCTCTCAATGCGCCGTGATTCGGTGTTTAACACCAAGGGCCTCAAAGTGATCGATCAGCAAGTTGGAATTTTTTACATATATGCTCGCAGTTGCGTCATGCACAACGGGCTCCACCTCATTCACAAAAGTTGCCTTGACGTGTTTTCCACTGATCAAAGTAATCAGCCTCCGGAAAACTTCCTATACCTATACATATTCGGACTATGTCAATATTATGTCTACATAGACGGCGAATCTCAACCGAAAGTATTTTCAAAAGCATAGAGGATTCATGCGAATATGTAATGTCGACTATATTTATAAAAAAATTAAAAGATATAATATTTTGAAAATTCTCACGTCCGCGCGCGAGAAGTTTCGCTCAAAAGTGCGCGACACGAGCGTATTATAATATCGAGCGGACATGCATCCCATCCATCTCAGGATTCCGTATGTATGACGTATATTGCACACACGAGATTCATAATACACTGCAGGCAGGGAAATATTCCGGTTTCGAAGGAACTGCACAAGGTACTCGTCCCTCGTGCACATATAGGTACGATCGTCATGTACTGCACACAGAGAGAAAGAGAAAGGGTCTTCTTTTTCTCTCCCCTGCGTCGCCGATGCACTTAGTCCTTCTGCACATAATAATATCCAGTCAGGGCAAAACTGCATATGCACAGTGTACACGTATAATATAATATGCGAATGCGTACACGGCGCAGAGGTGACGAAGCTGCGAGAGGATCGCCGCACTCGGACAGCGAGCTCTGTATATAAGCATTGTTGCTGGCAGCTGAGCCGTCAGACTATCGCGGACCGGTTGCTACTCGAGAGTACCATCGCCAGCGGATGTGTATCGATCGCATTTTTTTTTTTTTTTGCTCTCAGTGTGCGGTGTATATAAGAGACAGAGAACGGAAGTGCGTTACGAGGTGATACGTTGTGCAGTGCGCGGGAATATATCATTTCAAGTCTCCTGTTCGCCGAGGCAACAGCAACATGAAGAACCTACTGCTGGTGAGGGATTTTTCTTTTCGTTTATTAGTGTGGTTGCGGTATTTGTGACACTTTATGTTATGTCTCTCTGATTTTGCAGACATCGCTCTTAATACTGCTCGCCGGTGAGATAGCCTCGCATCCAACCAGTGTGATCAACAGTGGCTTGTTAGAAAAAAATACTGACCTGCCTGCGGCAAGTGTCAATCAAGACAGCCACTTGGAACGCGTTCACGTGAAACAAGAAACGGGCTTCGATGGCAAAGTTCGCTCGATTCGATTCAGTCTCGAGCCCGACAAGGATGTCAAAGAAGTAGGAACTCGAATCAATCACACCGACAACGTCGTCCCCGAGTTTGTGGCGTCTTCTGCTGAATCAAATTTGAAATCGAGTTCCGATAGCTTCAGTGCGTCGGTGAGATATTTTACTTTTCTTTACGATTTAACGTATTATACGACACGATCACAGCCAATTTTTCAAAGTTAAATTACTTTTTAATTTAGGACACGGCACCATCCTCGAGGTTGAGAAGATCCATAGATCAACAATCGACGAAAAATACGCTCGATGATCTTCAAGCCGAAGAAGCTAAGGTTTTTCGGCCGCTGTTTGTCTACAGGCAACAGGTGGCCAGACGCTTGAAACTCAGAAACGACAGGAAGCCCAGCGAGAGTCGCCCTAGAGTTCAGAGGACGTACCCCAACTCTAATCGTTACTATTATCCTTACGATTATCAATACCGATATGTGCCGTACGACTACCCACGTTATCGAGTCTAGTGATTTATTTTAATTTTCTCAGAATATTGTTTGTTTTATACGCGTTGTTAAATTTAAAAAATACGTATAAGGCTTTGCGCACTTTATGGAAATTCTTTTCTGCGGATTTACATGTTTTTAATGTTCCTATGGATTTTGGAACTATATTGTATTGTGATGTAATTTTTTTTTTGTTTATAGCTAATTAGTGTGTACTTATTATTTAAAACGAGTTAAAAAAATTTTTATTAGAAGAAGGAAAATAAATTCTAACTATCAGCTTCTATATACTCCAATAAATCTATACGATGAGGTTCAAAAGGTTTGAAATAAAATTATGTGAATCTCATGCGAAAGTATTATGTAAAAAGTATTACAATGTTTGCGATTTCTTGACGAGTCTAAAAGACTAGAATTCGTTAATCGTGTAACCTTATATCAGCTTTGTAAGCGACAATATTTATATATCTTTGTATTTATTATTTGATTTTTTTCTATTTTTATGAAATAAAAAATACTGAAAAATTACAAATTTAAAAAGTATATTATTTAAATATAAAATTGTTAGGTACTCGGTAGTAGTGGATTCTGAAAGAACGTTTTTTGAAATGCTCCAATCAGAGCGCTCGACTGAAAGAAACTAACCAATAAGGCTGCGCCATTTCAAAAACGTTCTTTCAGAATCCACTACCACCGAGGTACTTACCATATCGAATATCAAGAATATAGATATATATATATATATAACAAATATGGTGGCTCAAACAAATATGTGTTTTCTATGATTTTGCGTGTCGAAGGGTAACACGTCGTCTCGTTCAGTTTACTAAAAATAATGATATTTCAAAATCAATAGTAGAACTATGTTAAGATGACAAATTGGAGAGTAATTCGTTCCGACCCAAGGGACGACGCCGGCGACTACTCGTACGAGGAAATCGAAATTCGTCAATCGCCATCAACTAGGTTAGTGCGTAGCGAAAAAACATGTCAAAAAATCCCATAACACTGCTCGGCCGAACTATTAATAGCGCTGAAAAATTGATTTATAAAAACTCATTTATAAAAAGAAGACGCGTCGTACACTCGAGAAAGGCGTATAAATAACGATAATGCATAATAACGATGATGCCGCTATTTGTTATGCAAATCGAGACATTTCCATTCTCTCCGCGGCTCGATTAAAAAGTGAATTTAATAGAAAAGCCTCTTTTGTGCGCATTCGCAGGGAATACGGCGAGGACGGAGTCATCTCGAAATTGGTGTCGAATGCCGTCATTCACGCGCTGGAGGCATTGTTAACGGCCCTCTTATCGCCTATCATGGTGTGGCAATGGCTATCGAAACATGATCACTTTATGATGATTCTTAGAGTCGTTTTTGAGGTAATATAAATGACACAGCATTGCGAATTATTATCGTCTGCAATAATGTATGCTATAGGTTTTTATTGTTCTCGTGTGCAAGAATGGTACTCGATGACACGACCCGATTTGTCAATGTTAACCAAGAAAATTTAATTTACAGCGCATTCCAGTTATCGCTATATTCTTTTTTTAAAAAAAAAATAAATGATATAATCGCTATGTAACATATTCTAATCAATTAGAAGTTTGGTTTTTTCCGTGATAACTGGTTGCGCTACGAAAAACAGTCGTACGTTTATCATCATTAAGCCATTTATTACATCAATTAATACTTAGAACATGCAAATTAGTTGCGCAACATTTATAAAATCTCTGTGCGACAAAATAAGATTACGTTCATCGAAGATGCGCATACGTACAGCCGATTGCAACTTTTTAATTGTCGCGACGTCACGAATATCATATATATACTTTTCTCTTGATGATTACTTTTGTTATGAGAGGGCGGCAACTGTGTGCGCTATCTCGTCTCATTAAGAAATTGCAGGTCATCCAATTATTTTTAATGAACGATTGATAGCCAACTAAAAATAATTTTTGAAATTTCGACAGGTCGCCTTAGAGTTAATAATGTTAATCGTCTTCGCTGGAGTTTCAATTCTCACCGCCGCAACCTTGATATTCCAAGACGCGTACAACAACGAAACGGCACATTCCACAAAAGCTATAATGATAGCGGAGCTACATGACGAAAACGAGAGGAAAGCCCGGGAAAAACCGATTAACGCCAGGCCAATAATATTTTCTTCGAATTGCTCGTCACCCGGTAGTAGCAGTAAACAAGATGAATTTTTGTTTCGGTGATTTTTGTCTATAATGGAGGGATTCCCGGATACGCGCTGTATTAGGCCGACTTTGCGATATATACTTATAATATGCTTGTTTCTCTTTAGAGAAAGATAACGCTGGCGGATTCTGAGTAACTGAAATTATGTGATTATACGTTCGGCTAAAGAAGAGCAACGGGTTATCGCGGCGATGTTTACTATCATTTTGGGGATATTGAATTATAGCGTCATGCACGTTTTCATTCGTATAATTATTGTAAATGTTTGAAATTTCGTCAATTCTTCAAGTCTGTGTGCATACGTCTCTGTATGAATGAAAATTCAAATAAATATGACGAACTTACTATATAAATCGTATTATTTATTGATAAAAACATTGCTTGTGTAAATTTTGATTACAGCGAATACCGCGAAATGATTAATACTATATATGTCATGAATCGTTATCAAATTGTTTCAATAACTTTTTCCTCCTATAAACCAAGCATAATTTACATACAATAATCATCTCTCACTTTCCTCATATAAGAAATCAATATTCTCTCGATATTCGAAAACAATAAGATGAAGATACTATATCGTCGGTCCCTACGAAGAGGAGAACATTTCAGATCTCGCGCCTAAAACTAGTACATTTGATTATTCGCCGCGAAGAGTAGCACGTTTCACGGCTCAAACTAGTGCTCGTTGTAGTACGAGATAAACTTATGATAATTTAATAATTTTTGTACTAGCTGACTCTTTGCATGTGAATGTTAGTATTTACCACTTATTTATGGTTCATAAATATAATCAATTGTTTAAGCATCAAGCCCCAAAACTACTAGTGTTTTCGCGAAAAGTGCTAGTCTTCGCGGCGAAAAACGAAAAGTACTACTCTTCGAGAGGGATTTGGGACGTGCTAGTCTTCGTAGGGACCGACATTATATCGTCGCTCCCTACGAAGAGTAGTAGATTTCAGATTTGCCACGAAGAGTAGGAGATTTCAATTCTTGGCTCTTGCCACGAAAAGTAATAGATCCCAGATCTTTTCCATATGAATAGTTCCATCATTAAAGAAAAAAAAACAAATAGTAATTCGGTAGCAGCTAATAAAATTCTAACATCCTTAGAATTACCGAAATGTTTTTTAAAATTTCATTATTTTAACAATTTATATCGGAACCTTAAACCTTGAGAAAATTAAAAAATTTGTCATTTTTAAGGTTTCAATAAAAAATGTTAGAATTATGAAATTAAAAATTTTTTTTCGAGATTCTAAGGATATTAGAATTTTATTAGTTGCTACCGAATTACTATTTGTTTTTTTTTTTTTTTTTTGTTTTTTTTAATGATGGAACTATATTCATATGGAAAAGATCTGGGATCTATTACTTTTCGTGGCAAGAATGGAAATCTCCTACTCTTCGTGGCAAATCTGAAATCTACTACTCTTCGTAGGGAGCGACGATATGCATCATAACATTAAGAAACACTGTACTGTTCATTTTCCTTATCACGAGGAAGTGCAGTGAAAGCGACAAAGGAATGCCGAATTCTGATGTCTATCGGCGAACCCCAGAATGAGCTCAGATTATTGCAGTCATGCAAATGGCCCAAAGGCAGAACATTTCGGGAAAGTAATGGTTCTCCCACAGGACACATCATTCCGAAACTAAGTATAAAAGCTTAGAGTAATGGCTTTGCCGACTCAAACTAGTCTTGTTTCTTGTGGTGTTAACTTCCTATCCAAAATGAAGAACTTTGTTGTGTTGGCTTTTGTGGTGAGTAGAGTAAAAAATCGATGTTAATATCTTTGCATTTTCTATCGTGCGAAAAAAGAGTTTACCTGTTCAACGATTAATTTCAACATACAGTGACGCTTGAACTCAATACTGTGCATCGCAGATTCAGTTTTCCAATTAAAAAAAATCGTGCAGTACCAAATAAAAAAAACAACATTTTTTCAGGCTTCCTGCCTGGTGGTGAGCGGTCAGAGCTTCACCCTAAAAGAGAGCGGCACCAGCCCACTGACAACGATAGTCGAGACGAAGAAAGAACTTATCAGCGATGCCAAGGGTGTGATCGGCGATCTGAAGCAATCCGTAGTGCTGAAGAAACAGGCGGCCGCCAACAGCATCAAAGCCGCGATCAAAGCTAAAGCTGGTATGGTCACCAGCCTCAAGGATGCCAAAGTGGCTCTACTGAAGGGTGCAGCTTCCGCCAAGATGACCAGGCTGGCTGCCATCCGTGCCGCCAAGGAGACTTTCTTCAAAAACTTCATCGAGTCGAAGAAAGCTCACTTGAGCAACGCCTACGCTGTCGTTTCTGACAAGACTCAGAGGCTCTTGAAGTACAAGATGCCCATTAAAGGTGAGATTAAAAAAAAATACGCGGTAGTAGTGAGAAAAGTCGATAGACAATGTGACCGATGAATGATGTTTTAATGGTTGTGGCGGACATTGCTAATTCACGTGTGAAATTCAAGCAGTCGGGAAAACCCATTAGTGTGTAACGTGTGCATCTGAAATTTAAATTAACGCGAAGCTCCTTGTTTTTTTTTTTTTTTTTTTTTTTTTTTTATACTTACGAGTTGTACTGAGTAAACAGTGAGTTTGTGGAAAATTGAAAACTCACCTAATTGACTCATTGTTTAGTGAACATTTGAGATGCAATCGTGCCTAAAAAATTCCATTAAACGAATATTTTTGTTTACTTATAGTTTATAGCTCTACCTAAAACAACGGATTAGTCATATTTTTGATCGCACACGACGTGTAATGTTTGCGCTCTAGAGTCCAACAAACTTATTTTCGTCGTAGTAATTTCAAATAATCCAACTCGTCTTTAACTTTCTCAACAGAAAAAGCGACAGCCCTCCTCAGCAGCGCAGTAAGTAAGGTCCAGAATGAAATCACCAGCAAGAAGGAGTTCATCCACTCCCTCAAGGCTCCAGCGACCATCACAAACAACGTCATCGTGGCCCAAGTACTCCAAAAGCAGCCCTACAAGCTCCACACCTACGTGAGTGACGAGGCTCCCATCGTCGGCAAGGTCTACGTTCACGAAATTCCTCTGCGCGACGTTGAGAGGGAGGAGCCACCAAAAGCCGTGCAAAGTGTAGCCACTGCAACTTCTTCGACTTTCACTTATGGAACGCCCGCTCAATCTTATGGACCACCTGCTGACTCTTACGGACCTCCGGATTCCGCGTAAATGATGCAGTTCACGTATAGCGAGGGTCGGGTATCCAGTTTCTTATCCAAGTTTTCTATTCATATTTTGAACCGCTAAATATGAATTGCGGTGGTTTTTTTTCTATACCATCGTAATCATAGCGAGTCCAAATTCACAGTGAATTGTTAAATGAGTGATTTGAATTAGAAACAAGAATCCCCTACTGGCGCCATATATTAGACTAATTTTTATGATATTGTGGAGAACTACGACGATATTCCTATAGGTTTAAAAATATTTTCTGAATTGTTGCAAAAGTTAAGCTACCTTTTATGAATCTTGACTTGTGTGTGGATCGTATTATATTAAGTTATAACGGCTGGAATGCAGTACAAATTTGAATTATGTTGATTATTTTTCTGAATAAACTAATTTTCTAAACTGATACTTGTATTGATATTTTTTTTCCAAGTTTTGGAATGTTATATATTTTAGGCTTCTAACTGAAAACCTTATATACTATGATTAATTATATATGTATACGGCCGACGTGAATTATGCTAATTTAATTTACATACAAAACAGAGTATTAACATTTTCTTCTAGAATATGCGTCGCTTTTTTTTTTATATCTACCAGCTATGAACTTTGTATACTTATCAGGATTTTTTGTATGCTTATACTTATAGATTAGTTATATGCGGTTACAACTTTATAATTAACTATGAAAAAATCAATTACTATAAGAGCTGAGCTAATTATAAGTATATGCTTGCTATCAAAAAGTGTAGCCTAAAACGCTATATCAAAAATTGATAGAACCTAGTTATTTCTTAATGTGCCTAATGACCTCAAAACTTTAGTATCTGGCAAAGTCTTGATAAAAAAAGGTTATAAAAAAATTTGATATAGAAAGCATTTTATGAAATATAAATGGAAAATTTTATCGGACTGCGATACTTGACTTTTGTGTGAATACTTATACAGTTATCAAATCGACTAATAATATGGAACGCGTATTATTTGGGTATAACTTTGACTCAGGATCTAGAGTAAAAAATAATTTGAGGTTGGAAGATTCGCATATTATATTATAGGGCTTTTGAAAAGAGCCAATAATTACTGTTAGAGTGGCATTTGCCGACGTGAGGATAAGCTTTTTTCAATTTAGCTAATCAACAGACAGAGCTTATAATATAAAATGTTATTATGGATCTAATAAGTATCCATAATATATGCTTATTCTTATTATACATATGTCTAGTAGTAGCCTAACAACAATCATGCATAAGCTGTACATTTTATTTTTACATGGATATAAATAACGCTATAGCTCCTACGCGAAAGTCGAGAGTAGAGATAAAACTACGTAGGTATCTCATTGTTTCGCAAGTTTTTTATTTTGCTAATGATATCGCATGAATATTGTCTCTGCTAAACTCTGCATGTCCAAAGTTGAAACATGATAGAGTCAGGGGTGAGGGTACGAGAGAGGCGGTCTGGTTAGGAAAGGGCCACTTGTAACTTTCTGCGCGCATCCAGAGTGCGCTTCTGCGGCACATATTATATTTTCTACGATCGGTTGTCGAGTTGGTTATACTGAAGTTTTCAGTATCTTAAAAGCTTTTTTCTCCATGAACAGCGTATGCTGGTATACGGGCGCGAAGATAATCTTCCAATGCGTGTCTCGCATACTGGTATAAAGACTGAATTTTTCGGCGAGCTCCTTTCGTATACAAATTATTGAGCATTACCAACATGATATGCAAACTGATTTGACAATTGCACGACTGGAGAATAAACTTCTACACGTGTATCGAACAAATTATTAATCTCTTTTGGTTTTGGATGAATCTTCATATGTTGTGCTCTATAGAAATAATTAAATACGGAGCGCTTCTTTAAAAATAGCTGTTTTGTTTCTATGTTAGTTGCGACTCGTTCGTTTTACAACTTTTTTAGTTTCATACATGCCAAAATTACTTGCAATTAAGACTCCTATCAGTGTTTGAAAAGTCAAGAAATTTACTAAACTGAATAAAACTTCGACACCACTACCATTTCAGGCTCCGTAGATTCCTCTCATTTTTATACAATTCTTGATGTTTGAATAGAAGTTTACAACCGAACCTAAAACATTTAGTCCGCTTTGCCCCGGACTCCCCTATTATTTTTCCTTTCGTATAACACAAAAATATTACTTACTTTTCCAGCTTATTTGGGCTCTAATTATCGTAGTTGTTTCGGCGGTATTAGCCTACAAGTACGATAACGAATATAGCTTTCATAAGGGAATCCAAGGAGATTTGGGTAATGTTGATTTGCCATTATCTCGAAACTATATTTATCCTGACTATTTATAATGTATTATTTGTTACTCCTTAAAAATGGTATGAGAAAAATCTCATAGTGATTGCAATGATATTAATTTTACGTTCTGCAGAAAATAAATCAGACTTTCATAAATATTTTTGAGTAAATGTAAAAATGTATGTATTATTATTTTATAGACCTACACTTATACATGCACTATCTATTATTAGACCAGCGAAGTTTATATTAGACCAATCTCATCTGTTTCGTTCTATATGACGAAAGCTGAAATGCCTGTTCTGGTAATTTAAGTTTCTGACGATGTCCCATCCATATTGGCCTTCAAGATCTAAAAATACTTTTCAAACGATTAGAAATAAGATGATGTATACTGATAATAAATACAAGATAGGTAAACATGACTGCTACGGCAGAGTCCAGAGCGATATCTTTCGTATCACTGTACACGGTACGTTTTCTTCTTGTAAAAGTCGAAAGAGGTAAAACTGTCGCTCCAGTAGACCGAATATCTACCGGGTGATGACCAAAGGTTTGTATAATTCATTTGCACTATAAGAGTAGAGCATTTGAAAAGTTTATCGGGATTTCGTACGGCTCAACGGCTGTTGAATTTGATTCGGTTGCACTCGTTCCACTTTTTTTGCCTTTTGAGGATGATTAATTTTTTAAACGATGATTTTGATCTGATCGAATGAAATTTCGAATGCTTACCTATTAGTAAACAAGCAGAGGCTACCAAAATAATCGCAACAACTGTGAGAATCCCACCTCCTATTACGTAGAGAGTTTTACGTGACTTCATTTTAAAAACTCAATGATAAATAATAATATATGTAGTGTAGCAATAATTTTGTAAACTACGATTTCATATTAGAAAACTGCTGTCAAATAACATTTTTGGCACACTCACAAATACGGCAAGTATGAAAGTGTATCTATCGCTTTAACTCATTTATCAAGACTGATTCTTGTAATGTATCTGATATATAGAAACCTTTTCATTGCGATTATTATCTATAATGCCGATAAAAATTGTATATAGATATAATAATATGTTCGCGTCAGATATAGAAAATGTTTTTAATTAATATAATTCCACTCTGAAAAAGACATGGTAATCATTCTATTTGTTCTCTGATTGGCTGTTCGTTTTACCGCGCAAAATCGGCGTATATTTCAACTCCTAACTTCAAAACGTGAAAATTGAGAAATGATATGATAACAATTTAAGGGGTGTATTTTGTTATATTATCGCGGGAATCTCGGCCTTTTTGAATAAAAATTCAAAGCTTGCTTTTAAACTTGATTTTAATGTTCATGCGTACGCGTGGCGCTATGAGTGATAACAAAGCAGTTTTGGACTGGCCCTTTCGGTACCGTCCGAACTGTACGTGTCTCTAGCAAGTGAAAATATAGGTGGCGCATATAAAGCACTTTTCCATTTTCCTCACTGTTATATTTAAATACAGAAATATATTTAATAGGTCAAATAAAATTAACTATAAATATAATTTAAATGGGAAAATGAGTAATACTATTAAATTTTGTTATTGTAGTATTTTAAAGACTTTTATCATCGTCAGACTTTTATAACAAAAAAAAAATCAATATTCGTAGGAGAACGACTCGGAAATTTTCCAAAAATGACTTCTATGAAATGTAAACCGAATTAGACAAATTCAGAGAAATAATAATGGAGAAATTTCGATATAACTTGGCTTCATAACGTATGTGCATACGTAATGTATTTGGAAACTACAAATTTATCATTCAAAGACGATATGACAATATTTGGAAAACAGGTCCATGAGATGATTCATTGATTATACTATTTTTAGAACTGTCTAACTGTTCGTTTATAAATTGATGCTAATAATCTGTAGTTTCTTATGATCGACAAACCCATATTAGCATATGTTATTGTGTCGATATAATAAGGCACGTGATTTCGATTCCATATTTGCCATTTGATTTGAAATTTATTATCTGTAAACAAAATATACTTCTGGATTTTTCGAATAATCGTCTGGGTTGGAAGATAATTGTAAGACAATGGTCGTATTTGTACAGCTTGTAAACATAATCGTATGAATTATGTCATTTTTTTTGTCTATGACACAAGCTTTTCATAGCGTAAGTAATGCGCCACAAGTGTAACTTATATTTAATGATAATAAATATAAATTTAGAGACCGTATATATTTAGTCATAATATTTATTCAGTTAAAAGTTCAATAAATGTTTTCCAATTTTTATTTTGGTATTCACTTAGATATTATGATAATACAATTTAATATATTTAATTTTTAATTGTCCTTTAATATAAATATGCTTTTATACATTAATTGATATATACATCACATAATTCACAGGAGTGTTTTGAAAAATCACTTCCGTGAAAAGGAAAATCGCTTTTTTATTTTTAGAGCTAGTCCATAATACTCATCAATGACCCGCATGTGTTTATTTCATAAAACAAGCTTCCAAATTATTAAAAATTCAAAAAATTAAATACGCACTAATTAAACTGAGGAGGAAAAGCAGCATGTAAATTGATCCTCAAAACTACATTTTAAACTAGTATAAGAAAATTCTAATTAATGAAAAATAAAAATAAAAATACACGATGCATAAATATTTAAAATGTGTATGCCGTCATTAGCACAGAAATGGCAATGGTTAATATTTAATTTACAATATGAATATGTATGTGCATACCTGTATGTATATATGAATTTATTTATTTGTACAATTCCATTCAACTGCGCGTGTATTTCGGTAAAAACTTATATTGTTCAGTAAAAAAATTCAGCAAATTTTCCAGTGCATCTTATCCTTATTATGTGAACAAATACAGTTGGTTTATAATCATTATTGTTGTATTTCATCGATTTTACTGGTTCCTGTTTGAGCTCTGCTATTTAATTAGGTATAAAGTAAAATAAAATCAAAACGGGAGGTTATAGGATGAATATTTCACTACGAATGGAGCTGCAGTGCAGAACATAATTAACAATATACATGTATGCGTGTCATGGATGCGACGTTGCAAACGTCGCAGCCACGCAAAACGTGTGTTGCTGTTTTGCGCGGCAAATTCTCCTTAACGCAGAAGGCCGAGCAAGAGACAGTCGGCGCGTGCGAAGCCCGCGTTTCTCGGACGTGAGCTACGTCCCGGGAATTCGCGGAAATTGCCAGCCGTCGTGAGCTCTGGGAAGAAGTTCGCCGGTCCGAGCTGGCGCGAGACGAGCAGCCAATCAGCCCGTCTCGCGCCTCGCTTGGCCAATCGGACTACGTTATCGGCCGGGCCCTAACGGCCGGGAGATTGTCGCCGAGCGCGCGAACGCAGCGTGACTCGGCAGTTCTCGTCTGGATCCCGTCGACGCGACACGTCGACGAGAGAGAGAATCGCACGCGAGTGTTAAGTGTGCGAGTGTGTGGAGAGAGAGTGTGTGAGGAGAGCAGCAGCAGCATCACGACCTGGACCGCCATCCCGAGGAAGGAGTCCATCCCCGGAGACGACCATCCAGCCGCCCGCCACTGCTGCAATCCAGAGTCCTCACCGCCCGGCTGCCATCTTCCGTCGAGCAGGCACGAGAGGAAGGGAGCCAGAACGGGAGGAAGGACGTCGGCAGGAGAGCCTTTGCCGTCCCGTCGCCATCCGCCGTCGAGCAGGCACGAGAGGAAGGACGACGGAACGAGAGGAAGGCCGCCGTCGTCGAGTCTACGTGAGAGAGAGAGAGAGAGAGAGAGAGAGAGAGAGAGAGAGAGAGAGAGAGAGAGAGAGTAAGAGAGACAGAGGACAAGAGGAAGCGGGAAACCAGCGGCCGCGAGGCCAGCGAGGCTACCTTGCATTTGGGAGAGAAAGAGAGAGAGAGAGAGAGAGAGAGAGAGAGAGAGAGAGAGAGAGAGAGAGACGAGAGTGTCGGTGTGTGGTGCGGGCGCACACCACGACGTCATCTGCGCGAGGCGTCGAGCCAGTGCTCGCGAGTGTGTGTGTGTGAGAGAGAGCGAAGACGCGAAGAAAGCGCGGGAACGCTGTGCGTGTGTAGCAGCAGGACGGGCTTGCCGTCAACGTCGGGCATAGCCTGCGCGCGGAGTAGCGAAGAACCAGAGAGAGAGAGAGAGAGAGAGAGAGAGAGAGAGAGAGAGAGAGAGAGAGAGAGAGAGAGAGGGAACGAGACGAGGGAGAGCCGGCCGTGCGGCTGGCGCGTGTGTGTGTGCGAGAGAGACGGAGAATTGGCGTGACGTTACCGGCTACGGCTTGGGGACTAGCGCGTGTACGTGAGAGAGAGAGAGAGAGAGAGAGAGAGAGAGAGAGAGAGAGAGAGAGAGAGAGGGTCAGCTGTGTTCAGAGGTGAGAGCCTCAGGACTATAGCGTGGCAGAGTGTGTGTGCGGAGTCAGCGAGTATCTGCGGGCCCTGCGTGGCTACCTTGCGTGGGCGGCTAAGGCCACCACGTTGTAGGGAAGGGCTGGGCGAAATATAAGTGCAGAAACGTGAATAAAGTGTTGTTTGTGTTTGACTTCTTTCCTGTTTTCCCACCTCTCCCCAGCGTACTCCCATACGTCGGCGATCGCGTGTAAAATCCCGCGAAATAAAGAAATCCTAGTGCCTACGGAGGCGCTAGGTGTTGCGCACCTGTGTTGGGAGGCACAGCGTCGCATGGACGTGCAATGCACTTGAGAAAGAAGATCTCTCTGTCAAGGTCTAGACAATTATCACTTGAAGAAATAATAATCACGCAAACGTTTCGCTTAAAATATTCACGTTAGCTGAACTGTGCTAAAATTAAAAAAAAATAATTTATTTCTTTCTATTGGTATTTTTACATTGTCAAAGGCGAGCGTGATAGCTAAACAGGTATCGATATAAAATAAAAATGCTAACAAGCAATACTAGTTTTTTGTAATTATCAAATAAACGCGATTATTCGTGGGGATGAGTATATAAATAATTACCAAGCAATAATAAAAGAGCCTAAGTATATAAACGGAATCAAGTGTGAGACGTTTCAAGAAAACCAGTATCTTCTCAGGAAGGCCTTGGCCCAAAAGGGGGTCTGTGGGCTTTTTCCTCATTCGATAGGACTACGTGCGAATCGGAATAAAAAAAGCAGTGTATTATTCATATAGTAAGCATATAACTCTCTCACGCGAGAGTGGAGAGTTCTTCGTTTCGCAGATAGTATTGTATAAACATTGACTATAGTGTGTGATAATATATGGACGCTGAAGATAACCTTTGGATGCGTGGTGGTTTCTCCCGAGCGCGGATATAAAAGACGAAAATTTTCGACGAGCTTCATCAGATGACTCAACGATTCGTCACTAGCAACATGGCAAGCAAACTGGTGAGTAGACCGCGAGCCATTAGACAACTCGTTAGAATATCACAAAAACACTTAGTCGCTCTCCATTATAGTTAATTGTTTTTGTTCTTTCAAGTTATTATAATTATTGAGACTTTAGTTAAAATTTTGATTTTCGAAATAGCTAATAATATAATCTTTTCGTATAATAACTGAAAACGAAAAATATTTTTTACTTTTCCAGATAATCTTGGCTCTGGCAGCCGTAGTCGTTTCGGCGGCAGCCTACAAGCACGACAACGAGCCTGAATACGGTCACGGAGGCCAGGGTGGCTTCGGTGGTGGTCACGGTGGACAGGGAGGCTACGGAGGTGGTCACGAAAGCCATCAGGGAGGAGGCTTCGGTGGACATGGTGGACACGGTGGACAGGGAGGTTTCGGAGGTCACCAAGGACAAGGTGGTTTCGGAGGTCACGAAGGACAAGGTGGTTTCGGGGGTCACCAAGGACAAGGTGGTTTCGGGGGTCACCAAGGACAAGGTGGTTTCGGAGGTGGTCACGGACAAGTCGGCGGACACGGTGGACAGGGAGGCTTTGGAGGCCAGGAATATGGACATGGTGGACACGGTGAACACGGAGGTTTCGGACATGGTGGACACGGTGAACACGGAGGTTTCGGCCACGGCAACGGTCATGGAGACCCCTACTAAATCATCAGTTGAGACTTGATGCCGTCCTGAAAATACTGAATTCTGTCTGAAAGTCTGATATGTGATTATGTTTCATCATACTCGTGAATTCTTATGATGTATTATTTACCCAATAATGTGCGAATGATATGAAAGAAATCTCTTAGTGATTGCAATGATATGCATTTTGTGTTGTGCACAATAAATCTGACTTTCATAAGTATTTGTGAGAAAATCTAAAAACTTCTTTATTATTCTTTTATAGACTTACACCTTACCTAGCTGCTCTTTCTTCTATATTATTTTGTTTTGTATCAAATCTATTATAGGTACATAGAAACTTATAGCAATAATAACAGCATTTTTAAAGAGTGATTAAAAAAATTAATTTATTTTTCATACCGTATTGCTTAACGTTAGGATATATTACAATACTATCAAAAAGTTATCTTATACATTGATACTTGTTTGTCATGAATGGTTTTGAGATGGACTGACGAAACAACTTTTGCCGTCACTTTGTAGAATTTCAGTATCTTTACAACCACACACTTTTTGCAACTTTCGCTTCGACACTGACTTATCGTTCTTTATAGGTATTGCAAAGCAAAACCGCTCACACCCTCCATTGTTAATAGCACAAGGATGGTCTTCGCTGATGTGTTGCAAATTTTGGCTAAAAATTTTCGCCCCATTTATCGTCTTGGAATCATTTTCAAATATTGGCACTATCTTTGTCGGATTCTTGCCAGTTTTTTTGTCGAGACGCCAGACACTTGTCAGATTTGTAATATACATCCACTCGTTGTACACGCTAATCGATCTCGGATTTTCTACAATAGACACGTCGACGACACTTAAATCGGATTCATCTAAAGTAGCACAATAGACCTTTTTCATATCTTGGCTATACCAATAAAGTCTGTCTTCGGAATAATCTATAGCGAGCCCTGTCTCGTTTATGGTAATAGTAAAATTTTTTCCGAAACGTGCTAATCCTGATCCGTTGGAGTTCATTCTCAAGATTCGGACTAGTTTAGTCTCAGAGTTATAGATAGTGAAAAAGATACAGCCTTGATTCGGATGAACAACCAACGACTTGGGATATTGGTGTAATTCTTTTGTCTGATACAGTAATTTTTCTTCCTCTATTGTACTATAAACGTTCATACTTCGAACCGCGATACTACTTACGCCTTCCCATCGAGTAGCTCTGATGTAATACAAATTCTTGGTCACCCAGTCAATTGCCGGCAGCATATCGAAACCGACATCTGCTCCTAATTGAATCTGCTCACTACCGGCTTTTAAATCTATCTTATTCAGATCCCAATCGTCGGTAAAAATCAAAACGTGACTTCGCGCATCGTAATCAAAGTCTATCGCTCTCTTCTGAACCAATGACTCTATAAAAAGTTTGATGGGTAGCATTGCCTCGATAAAAATATTCTGCTCCAAGTTCAAAACTCTACCTTTGACGAAATTTCCTTGCACGTACAATAGGAAGTCGTCGACGGGTCTGCAGTTTGTGCAATCGCTTTTCAGTTGCCAGCCTATTGTACAGGCACAGCTACGCCTCCTTTCGGATGATAAGATGCACATGTGTTGACAACCTTCAGCCTCTTGTTTGCAGGAGTTCACGACCTCAAGCTTGCGATCAAACTTGTAAGCTTTGATTCCCACAGCTTTATCTATAGATATTTTTCTCGAAGCACCTGTGCAGACGTCATTCACTATCGTACAGGACCACAGTACTGAGTCTTCGAAGCCGTAAGGTGGATACAGCCAGAATAGTTTATCGTCTAGAACCGCCAAACTCGATACGATATTGGCGATCCTGGTAACGATTTTACTATTTTTTCCCGCGTAATCTGCGCTCTCGATACTAGCGATATTGCACCAATAAATCTTTCGTCTGTCGCGTTCTATGGCGAAAGCTGAAATACCCGTCCTGGTAATCAACGTTTCCGGCGATGTCCCATCCATATTGGCCTTTAAGATCTATAAAAACACCTTTTTATGAATGGATGATCAATGTACTCAAACGATTAAAAATTGAATGTATACCGATGATAACTGCAAGATAAACATGACTCCCACGGCAGAGTCCAGAGCGATATCTTTCGGATCACTGAGATCGGATACCGCGATGCTGTAATACTCTCCAAACATGTCGAAAATGTTTATTTTCGAGGCCCATCCGTCGATCGCGTACACGTTTCCATTCAAATTGTCAACCGCGATTTTTTCGGCATTCCACATTCCAGGCTGATTTAGATAAGGATAAGCATTCGACAGAGAGCGTATAGGCTTTTTTAAAACTGAACTTCCAAAGTACACGGTTTTTTTCTTGTAAAAATCGAAAGAGGAAAAACTGTCACTCCAGTCACGCGTCACAAAGACCGAATCTCCGTTGGTTATGTCCAATGCCCAGAGGTCCGAATAATTTAATTGTACAACGAGAGCGTTTGAAAAATTTATTGGAATTTCGTTGGTCGGCTCAACGGCTGTTGAATTTGTTTCCGCTGGACTCGTTCTGCTTTTCTTGCCTTTTAAGGATAATTAATTTATTTTAGACGATAGTTTTGATTTGGATGAAATTTCGAATATTTCTTACCCGTTAAACAAATAGTAGCTATCAAAATGATAGCAAAAATAGTGAGAATCACACCTCCTACTAAGTAGAGACTTTTACGTGATTCCATTTTAAGAATATAACGATAAATAACACACATGGCCTAGCTGTACTTATTTGTAAACGATTCGATGTTGAAAAAACTACTCGAATAACTTATTTTGCAAACTAACAGATACGGCAAATGAAAGTATAGCTAGGTATGTTGATACTAATAACTTGTTTATCAAGACTGATTCTCGCAATGCATCCCACTATTAAAAAGCATGACAGGATGTTGTCAAGACAAGATAGACCGTTATCACGTTATACGATTGGCTCATATCATGAGCGCATGCGTATTGAATTTATAAATGTATTATCTCAACACCGGTGTACACTGCCCAGTGCTAAAACTTGCAGGTCTTTTTTTAAGAGTTGTAGGTCTAGGTACAACTGCATGGTTGTGAAAAGACCTGATTGTCATAATGCTTATATTGTAGTATCAATGCGCAGTTACAGCATGAGCTGCATAAACAGCAGGCCGAACTAGGCAGTTTTGGCATAATTGGTGGTACACGCCACTATATCTAGACTCAAAGCACACATTGTTATGAGGAAAATGGAAAAGTTCCTATCCGCCACCTATTTTCACCTGCCCGAGACACGGAGAGTTTGAGCAGTGACCGAGTGACGAAAGAGCCAGTCAAAAACTGCTTTGACGTACGCATGAACATTAAAATCAAGTTTAAAAGCAAGCTTTGAATTTTTATTCAAAAAGGTCGAGATTCCCGCGACAGCATAATGAAATATACCCCTCAAATTGTTATCATCATATTTTCTCAATTTTTACGTTTTGAATTGCGCGGTAAAACGAATATAGCTAATCAGAGGATGAATAGAATGATTACCATGTCTTTTTTAGAGAGGAAATATTGTTATTTCTCTCTCGAAGCACATTTCATTTTTCACTTGCACGTTACACACCTCGTATAAATACACGAGCTTTAAGGATACCCGCGCGGAGCTTTAACATTTGCCTTTAAAAAGGTGATTTTTTGTTGCACGATCGTCCGGAAAGTTTCAACCGACAAATATATACCCTGGCAAAACTTTGCCCAAGCTTTAGGTCAAGAATTCATCTGATACTTTGAGATTCAATTTTTAGACCTAAAAAGTATGCAAATCGTATTTATTGCAGGTAATCGCAATTCTTAATCGCAGTTTAGGCCTGAATTTATGAATATATAACTTTCAGAAAAATTCTTATAACAAACTCGCTATGATTAAATTTTTAAGATATGGGTATAGAAAAATGAGAAAAGTATCATTTATTTTCGAATTTTTTTCTTTATTATAATGATTATGAATGAACATTTATATACTGGAATACTGATATGTAGATATACGTTTGTATTTACATTCTATCTATATTACAAAATATATCATTATGCACGTAGGCATTATTTACAGTAGGTATAATAGTACGTAGTTGAAGATATTACAAAGTATACAAATTATTTACAGTACATAATATCACAGTACCTATAGGCACTTGAAAAATATTTCTAAAAATTTATCCGTGATCCGTCCTTATTGAATGATACAAAGATGTGCATTAAGCTGCGAAATCCAGGCGTCTACTTCTTTTTCTGCGAAGCGTATCTGCAGTTCAATAACTGCGTTGTATCCTTCATAGACAGGTTTGAATTGCTTCTTGGCATAATGTAACAGCAGTATGGTTAATTTGGGGTTTTTCATCTCGTTGGACAAGTCGAAAACTGTGACGTCGTCTCTGGTTGATCGTCTGATAGACGCTCCTCTCTCCAACAGCAGCATTGCGATCGAAGGACACTTTAATTCGAGTGCCATGAACAGTGGAGTCTTGCGGTCATAATTCCCAAGCGGGTTAGGCTACGACAGACCACTTTTAAATCCTGAAAAATTAAATTCTTGTAAAAATTTTTATAAATTATATTTATAGTAAATGGAAATGTTTTTCTTAAAAAAAAGACATATAACCTGTACTTTTACCATAGGATAACCTTTTTTAAACCTAGTTTATCCTAACTGCATTGCGTACACTGCTTCATGTATTGTTTCACTCTCCGCAGGATTTCAAGGGAACGAGTGGTTTGATTGAGCTCAAATTTTATGAGCATGCTTTGTACACCTATAGTTTCGAGATGAATGTAGGGATTTAAATGTTTTATGAAGAAAAAACTGAATTTTGTAACTTCTTTAACTATTTATGACACATTTTTCTTCATAAAACATTTTCTAAGCATTTAAATTAAAATCCCTACATTCATCTCAGAATTATACGTGTATATAGCACTCTCTTAAAATTTTAGCCCCATCGAATCACGGATCAATTTTTAGAAATATTTTTCAAGTGCCTATAGGTACTGTGATATTATGTACTGTAAATAATTTGTATACTTTGTAATATCTTCAAATCTTCGACTACTTACGTACTGTTATACCTACTGTAAATAATGCCTACGTGCATAATGATATATTTTGTAATATAGATAGAATGTAAATACAAACGTATATCTACATATCAGTATTCCAGTATATAAATGTTCATTCATAATCATTATAATAAAGAAAAAAATTCGAAAATAAATGATACTTTCCTCATTTTTCTATACCCATATCTTAAAAATTTAATCATAGAGAGTTTGTTACAAGAATTGTTTCGGTTTTCGAAGGACACAATTTTTATCATATTTTATATTTTAACAAACCCATACCTTGTAAAGGAAGGTACCAAAAATCAATTTCTCAAGTTTTAGCTGAATCCTTTACCCGAAGGTTGTATAAGACTTTCCCTGTTAATTCTTCTCCTTTTTTGTGTGTGTGTGTGTGTGTGTGTGTGTGTGTGTGTGTGTGTGTGTATCAGTATGACATAAATTCGTAGGGAGGAACTTTACGACGTGCAACGACAACCCTATAAGAGGAAGCCAAATTTTTTACAAAAATCGGTTTTTACATTTCAGCTCTTTACTTAAGAACCGCTCAATGAAATGGTTTGAAATTTTAACAGCAGATATATTCGTTTATGGTGAATCACCAAATAAAATTTTGAAGCATTTAACTACATTGTTTTAGAGATATGACGAATCAAAAAATTTTCAAAAAAAATTCAAACCTTGATATCTTAAGAACCATAAGGGTTTTAAAGCTGCGCAATGAACTTATCCAAAACATATAAAATATCTACTTTTTTCCAAAATCTCAAGTGCAATAAGGCCTTTTTACGCCCGTAATTGAGACTCAAAAAAACTCATTTTTTTCAGTTTTCGATTTATTACTGAAAAAATAAGTAGTCAAATCACTTGAAATTTTAATGGAATATAGTTTGACACGTAACCCATAAACATATTTTTTTTTCGTGAGGTTATGATGTTTAGTTTCAGAGATATGAATTTAAAAAAAAATCACCTTTTTCATTTTATCTGCCAAACGGAGCGGTCAATCCCGAGGACCAAACAGGGAAAAGTAGGTAATTTTACTATTTTATTATCTATCAAATGCATTTTAGCTGAATTGTTTGTAACAATGGAATTATTGAAAAAAACGCAAAATAGTGTTTTTCAAAAATTAAAAAATGGCCATATAAAGAAAAATAGTTGAGAAAATTAAAAAAAAATGTTTTTCCCGAATTCAGAATCCAAAAATAGATATGCATGTTTAATTTGATTGATATTGACAGAGTAGTGGTATATATATATACACACACACACACGCGCGCGCGCACACACACACACACACATATCCATACGGACATTTCCTAAAAACACGTAATTCGAACTTATAACATCTAAAAATACGTTTCTATGAAGTTTTAGCGAAACTGAAAATTTTACTATTACAAAGCTTCCTCTAGGAGGAAGCAAAAAAAGAGAATGATCCTTGGTGGATTAAAATAGTGTAGAAAACACTATGAAGAAACTGAGGTACATGTGTATACGAATGCACACACACGCACATCAAAATATGATAAACATACAATATTCATTACTGCCGATAATTACATTTTTGTGGTACATAGTTTGACTCAAAATCTATTATCATATTTTTTGCGAAGTTCTCATATTTCATTTAGGAGATATGCAGACTTATACTTAGAACAAATCACCTTTTTAACTTTTTTGCCTTCTACCGAACTGTGCGGCTGATCCCGAAGTCCAAACGGGAAAAGTAGCTAATTTTATTCTCTTCCAAATGCGCGGTGTAGCCTAATTATTATTAATAATATAAGATATAATATTCAAAAAACGGCCGTAAAATGAAAACTAGCCGGCAAAATAAAAATTATTTCTTTTCCCAAATTCAGAATCCAAAAATATAAAGATATACCCTGGTAGAAACGTATAAATATGTAAATTATATTGCCATTCAACGACTGTATTCAGAAATATTACGGTACACATACACACATCCATGCGGGGATTTTATTAAAAAAACGCGTGATTCAAACTCCAAAAACCTCAGATCAGAATGGCTTTCTATAACTTGTTTCTGATGAAGCCGAACATTTTATACTATTACGCAACTTTGTTTAAGGAGGAACCAATTAAAACTATGATTTAAAATAATGACGTCCTATAATTGGCGAACACGCAGTGAAGAGCTTTTTATTAGAAATCAAAACTAATGTACATCCAAACAAAAATGTTACCCGAAATCGAGAAAAAAAATTAGGTAACCATTATTCAGAATCCATACATCAAAACTTAAATTTTTTTCTTTTCAAAACTTCCGCGTTTTTTCTCGCGATTCCCGCGCGATTCGAGGGAATCATTGTCATTAGATAATTACACTCCGACGATCTCTAATGCCATGTCTTACGTGAATAATTTTCACAGTAAAGGAAAATTTTAACGGCACTTGCAGCTCTCTTATATAGTTGCTCGTAAACAAAGTAGCGTCTCAGTGTGTGGCAATGCGCCAGGAATAGCTGGGAGGTCGATATGTGAATTGTGATCTTTCACACGGCGAACAATGCGTCGTCGTTTCAACAGTTTAATTACCATCGCATTAGTTATTCGACGACTCTGCCATTGAGGCCGATCGAAATTTCGTCTCCCCAGTGCGCGAGACACATCAGTACAATATCGGGTCTCATGACAATATAGTTAGTGTGTGCCGTTACATTATCGCAAAATTGAGCAACACGTCGCGAAACTGTGGTATGCAAAGCTCCTTTATATCAAAAAAGCCACAATAGAGACGCGGCAGTTTATGTGTTATCTATAAACGTGACTAATAGCTGCAAGGTTGTTAATTGTCAAATCACGAATTGTCGGATATACTCCGAAAAGAAAAGGACGTACACGGTGAATCTGGCAGTGTGTGTATAGCGAAAATCCATTGTACGACGATTTCTCGATCCTCTGCCTGAGATCGGTAGAAGAAATTTGGATATATAAGGTGAACCCCATAGCCGATTGATTCACAGTCTCTCGACTCGATTGCTTGTTCGAACGTGTAAAAAAACGAAGCTGGTAATCGCACTTTTTAACGATCAAAATGGCGGCTAAGCTCTTTGCGCTGGGGACGATCCTCCTGATCGGTATTGCGACCGAGAGCTCGGCTCAGTATTGGAACCAGCAGTACTCGTACAGCAACAGACGCTACCCTCAGCAGGTCTACCCGAACTATCAACAGCAGAGACCCAATTACCAGCAATCGAATGGATATCAACAGGCTGGATCGTTCCAATTGCCTCCCGGTGTATCGGTTGCCGACACCGAGTGGATTTGCAAAAGTCCCAAAACTGGTGACATGGTGAGTTGGTCGAGCGCATGCTTGAATTCTTTTATTTTTTGTGAAAAGGATCGGTATAAAAATGGTTGCTTTCAAGAATTTGCGGTGGGTTTTTTAATCATTCGTGTGAGTTTAAAAATAACGCGTAAAGCGTCGAGGTTTAATGCGGTTAAGCTTCAGTGTATAAGTGTTTGCCGCGTCATGTATTAGAGGCAGTTAAATTGCGCAGCTGTTTAAAATCTTCATAAATATTTATTGTTTTGCTCATGTAAAATTAATTTATGCATAGTAGTCCGGGGGCCCACACAATACTTCCCGTGGCCAATTGGAGGTCCAGTCAAACACCAAGACTTTTCTTACGTATTTTTACCCCCTGAATCCGAATCGCGAGGGTGGATTGCTGTAAAATGCGTCTAACAAAAGTTATAAACAATTTATTATTGAAAAATCGAAAATCTCGGTTAAAACTTGGGAAAAACATTTCTCAAAGAATTTCACAACTGCAGAATTGCAAATGATAATTAATTGTTTAGATTAGATGTATAAATGTTTAATAACAAAGGTTCGCATTATGAAATGAACGAAGCGCCCGCGAGAGATACACACGAGGCGGGACTGAGCGCGCCTGGCACGCGCGGTCGGTAAGGCAAGTTACGGTCGACCGCATTGGAAAATAATAAAATAGCAATTTTTACTAGACTGATGGACTTTTACTATCAAACTAAGTGTATTCGGTATAAACATTAATGAAAAAGCTTTGAGAAATGATTTTCCCGAGTTTAAACCGAGATTTTACCTTTTTCAACAATATAAATTGTTTATAACTTTTGTTAGACGCATTTTACAGCAATCCACCCATCCAATTGGCTACGGGAAGTTTTGTGGGCCCCCGGACTATAGAAAAATATATATAAATTATAAAAAAACGCGAACAAAAGTTTAAACATTCAAATTTTAAAGAAGTGATTATTGTATGTATGAAAAAGAAACTATAGTGAAATCGATTTTCGAATTTGTTTACCCTCATAGAGAAGAATTAAAATGAGTGATCGGTAGGACAAACATTTTTTCTTATATACATCCGTCTCACAATTGCATTTCTCTGAATTCAAACAATAACGTTTTAGATGATCATCGCCACGGAAGATGGACCCGCGCCAAACACCGGAGGAAACAATCAGGGACAGTGGCAGCAGCCAAGCAACCCTCAGCCGACCTTCCCTCAGGTGAACCCGAATCAGCCGACCTATCCACAAGTGAACCCGAAACAGCCAACTTATCCTCAAGTCAACCCGACGCAGCCGAGCCAGCCGACTTATCCCACACAAAAGCCCAACTATCCGACGACCAGTAAGCTGAAATTATAGATACACAAAAATATGAAGTTATTTTTAAAAATATATTACATTTCAGTACGAATATTTTTCAAATATTTCTGACATTTAGTTAATAATATAATGTTGTTTGTTTTATCATTTCAGCTCCCAACACCAACGGCGATGGCCTGATTGACATCAGATTCGGAGAGAAATAAAACTGATAATACTCGTCGATTGATGCTGTAAGACTATCAACAGTTAAATTCAAATCAAATATTCAAATAATGCAATGTTTTTAAAATTAGATTTAGCCTTGTGTTTTGTTTTTAAAGACTTGCGTGTGTATTGCATTTTTATATTGATTAATAAATTGTAATATTATCAATATATATTTGTCTGAATTTTTGCAATTTCCTCCTATACCCGATCACTCAATATTTTATTTCTTTTATCAAACTTTTAGCTATACTAAAATTGAACCGAAATAAATTGATATCGTTGGTATTTATTATTATAGATGAAGATTGTTCATGTAAGATGCTTTATTTGATATATTTAGTTTGAAATATAAAGTTAAAACTTATTATATAAACAAAATATTTGAAGTATCTTTATCAACTTTTCTTTAGTTTTAAAAAGCAAGATTTCACAAAATCTATACACAAACACACCATTCTAATCAATAAGATCGTCACAAATTAAAAGTATGAGGTGTATATTTAACAACAGCTATTAGTGCAGAGCGATACACAATGAATATAATCGTTTGACGTCATATATCAGAATGCCTATATCGATTTATAAATCACGTACGTCTGACAATTAAAATAAAAATAATTGATTTTAAAAATTTCCTTCGAGATGTACCTTCTGATTTTCACTTAAATCCCATGCAGCGTCTACTGCAGATTGAAAAAAATACATTTTCCAGAAAAACGACCAGCTTTTCTGCTATTAGTTGTGTCGTTTTTCTGTCTAAAACCACTTGCAGAAGGAAGCCGTTTTGCATATGCATTATTGCACGATAGAATAAATAAGATGAATAGTATCGCCGTTGATAACAAAAACACCTAATATGCAAATAAAAAATTCGTGTAAATCACTCGTAATAATCACAAAGTATTTTTTTTCTTAAAACTATTCAACATACAGGACTTACGTTAAAGCTACTTATTCTGAGTTTCATTTTTCGAGGTTCTCGGTTATTACGGAGAAGAGTTGAACGTTTTATGAGGTTTATATATGCCAAGTCGATGTTTGCAAACTGAAAGATAAAAATTACTTTTTCAAACAAGAAACGAGACTCTCGGACTTTCACTTGCCTGAATTTTACACCTTGTGATAATGACTTTCCGATAAATCGTACTTACAGTAAAAAACAAAATTATTTTTAAACTATACATATATCATTGTAGCATGACAAAAAATATTGTTATATAAACTATGAGATTGTTCAAATCATGGCCAACGAATCAAGAAAGCGACACGCTTAATGCAAAAGCACCGTCGATCTATATATGAACCAAATAAAAGAACTGTCTATCTCGTACGATACCATTCACTGATCCACATAACTGGAAAAATAGCGTTTTCCGGAAAAAAGAAACTTTTCGTCAAAACAGTTTAGTATAATGCAATTACCTATCGCGAGCCATACACACACTATAATAATCGTGACTGATATGCATTATACGATTGACAAGGTCGTTAATTGTCAGATCACGTTCGAGAATTTTAAGGCAAAAAAAAAGGAAACGACACGACGCTTTTCACGATAAGTATCCCCGAAATCTACACGCGCAAATCTTTTCTTATATTGTACGGCGCTTCCTCTCGTCGAGAGCGCACGTGTCGCCATGCAGGTAGGAAGAGCCGAATATCTATATAAGCGCTATTCCATAGCTCGGAACATCACAGTTTCTCCTGAGCTAATAGAGCCGACGACAGTCTCATCGGTGAATTAGCCTCGACAACATGACAGCGAAAAAACTGCTGCTATTGCTTCTTGCGGTTGGAGTATCAGCCGACTATTGGACCGACAGGGGATACACCTACGAGGTCTACAAGTTCGATCTCCCGGCTAAACCGCAGAATGTCTACCAGCAACAACAGCCTCAACAGCAGTATTATTATCCTCAACAACAGCAGCAATATTATCCCCAACAACAACAACAGCACTATTATCCTCAGCAGCAGCAACAGAATCACCATCATCAAAAGCAGAAACATCAGCAGCAGCAGTACTATCCTCAAATTCAAGTGACACAGCAAACTAATCCCAGTGTGTCGGTGTCGGAAGCCGAATGGGTTTGCACTAATACCAAAACTCAAGACATGGTGAGTCGATCTGAATCTGAAGATCGAAACTATTAGACGTAATCAACTGCGATGAGATTAATTAAACTTTCGAAAATCGAAATATAAAATTTTACCTATTAAATACTAATTTAATATTATTTTTATATCGATCATTTGCTTTTGTGTACGTAGAAATTAAGAGACGTGTGTACGTAATGTTGATGCGCGCGTTTCAGATGATCATCGCTTCGGAGGACGGACCGGTACCAAACCGAGTCAACGGACAACAGCAATGGCACCAGGTCTATCCGCAGCAGCCGGGAAGTAACCAACCGAACTATCCGCAACCCCAGCAACCGGTTTACCCACAAACTCAAGCCCCGCCAGTGACTAGCGCACTAACCACCACGACCGAAGACACGAACCGACCGATTTGGGGCGGTGGTGGATACGACAATCGCTACCCTCAAACTCAGGCTCCAGTAACCATCAAACCTACCACGACCACTACAGAGGATACAAATCGACCAATCTGGGGTGACAACAACAAGCAAACAAACTTTCCTGAAGTGAAGCCGAGTTTCCCGACATCAACTACCCAGAAACCCGTCGATCCTCTGTGGCCTGACGGCGGTAGTGGTAATAAGCCAGGTTTCACCGTGATTGAGCCAACTCGTAAGCCAAAACCGCACAAGACGACCAAAGGTAATATGGATCGTACTTAGCTACAGTGCTTTACGTTAATATTGAACGTAGTAATTTGTTCCGATGAATATTTTTGTCACTTTTCAGCTTCGATTGACGATGACGACGATGACGGCCCATTGGAGATTGTGATGGGATAGAGATAAGCCTTGTACTTCTAAGGCAACATTATATTATATTTTAATCAAATAGATAAATAAACGTTGATATCCAGTATTTTGAATTTGCCACATCAGTTTATTTGTTCCATTATCAAAACGAAAGGAAATATATCTTGATCTATTAGAAAAAATACATTTTTCGATTTTCTAATTAAATACCTATCAATTCAAGAAAGCAAAGTATTTTTTTAAATACCTGCTCTTTTGTTCAGCGATAACAAAAAACATACTTTTTTGAAATCGCATTAAAATTAATAAATTGTGTTAGAACAAGTATACTGATCATAATATAAAACTAAAAAACAAATATAAGAATAAAGTAAAGTATACAAGTTAGGGTTATAGTAACTTGATTTTTATTAATTATCACGGTAAAAAAGTTTTTTTTTCTGTTTTACAAACTATGCTTAATTACATTTTTTTTTTTTTTTTTTTTGCTAGAAACTATCCATCCTGCAACTTTCTGTTAAACGTGTACCAGACACGACATTGTTTACACGATCAAGGCGTATTTGAACAATGGTTGTTAATATTTGAAAATGAATTTCAATACCATTGATCAAAGACACCATCAGGTACAATTTATGGCGATACAGGTTAAAACATTTTAAAACTTCAAAACTGATCAGGATTTTAATTACAGTGCTATCTACCCGAATGTTTGGAAGAATTGTCATTTTTATTATAAAAATTATGTATCAGACTTTGTAATGAACATACTTATTTACGACGCAACCATACATAAAATTTACAAGCTTTGAATAAAGTATAATCTACGATTTTCGAAATTTTTAGTTGAAAACCTAAAAATTACTTTAAAAACTTTTGTATAAGTTTTTTTTTCTTAGCAATTTTCAACCAAAATATGAAAAATATATGAGACTTTAACATATGTAAATGAAATGTACATTATGTCACCGCGATCATTTAAGTTGTTATAAAAAAAGGAAGAATAGCAAATCATTATTTGCCTCGATATCCTAACATACTAATACTTTGAAACTTGTATAAATACGTAACGAAAATTAACATAATAAAGTTAAGATGATGATTAAATTGTTAAACGAACATTGCGAAACTTATCGCACTTTTATTCTTTGGCTCCTAACTTCATTTCAACTTCTGTTTCAAAACCAAAACTCTTTATGGTGCAGCTACTCTTCGAACGTGCTCCTGTAATGTTTCACAAAATATACAAACATTATTACATATTATTACTACAAGGTTCAGATTATGAAATATTAAATTTTTTTATATATTTTGATTCGCGACAGGTTTAAATATATCTTATGTTTGTATCACAATGATCCACTAAAAACTACAAGTATTATCTATGTTCATCTTTATAGTACTTACAGGTAACTGGTTTGCATTTGGTATATCATCGTGGGCTCCTCTACTTCTAGGAGGCAGTTTTGGTAATAATGAATCCATATCAATTTCTAAATTTGGATTAGCTTCTTGCATGGCCTTTTTCATGTCTTCTGCTACTTTTCTAACAGACTCAGCATTCAAACGACGATCGTCACTCCACAACGGACAACTATGTGTAATATATTGTAATGTAATGCAAGAAATTATTAATACAAGAATACATTACAATAACTTACTATAACTTAGTTATACTTACAGATGCGTATTCGATCCACCCTGAGGATTGAAATGATCATAACCTTTTACAGGTTTATCACATAAATAACACATTAAGGCACCACAATTACATCGCATCTTATTGCATCCCTCTTCCTTATAAAACTGTTTCTTACAGTTGTAACATGTGCGTAATAATGCTTGGGTCATTTTTTCCTCGATTAAATGACGAGCTTTATCCGTTTTAATAACTTCATCACACCTCAAAGGTATATGATTCAATTCTTTGCATTGCCTAAAATAATAGAAATTAAATAAAGAATTGTGGCTTAATTTAGGGCACAGTATAAAAGCAGTATCTTAGAACATACCTGCAAGTCTCTTTCATACATTCTGGGTTCAAACATTTAAATATTTTATCCTCTGGTGGTGGTATACTAGCAAAGTGACAGAATGGACAAGATACAAGACCATCCATTCCTGCGGCCATAATTTCAGCAGCTTGTCTTTTCTTCAAAAGAGCGCTAAATGTTGTTGGAGGTAATATTTTTTGGAGGGTTGCCAAAGAAAACTCACTCGTACAGTGTACAAAACATTTGACATGAGCTTCTCCATCTGCTAATTTAGATTCGGTTCCCCTTATGATGCAGTCGAAACAAAATACATGAGCACTGTTACACTCTGCACTCTTAGTTGGCATACACTCGTCATTAAAACAGCATTGGCAAGTTAGCAACAGATTTTTTTCCTGAAAACGAAAGTTACTTTAATCTATGCACTGCCCGTATAAAAGAAGCGTAATTATTTTTACTATGAACTACACGGTATCTGTTATAGGTACATAGCTTACTTGTAGTGCTTTGAATAATTCTTCTTCTTTAGTTTTTAATGTGTCTATGTGATTTTGAATGTATTTCTTATTTTTTACGAAAGCCATTTCCTGAAGTAAAGGAATATTTTCCGTTGGCATTTCAGGAGTCATTCTTTTTGACTTCATATCTTGACCAGTTTCTGACAATGCTTTGGCCGTAAGGCTGAGATTGTATCCGCTTTTCAAATACTGACGAGAAATCGTATTTACCTACAAAAACAAATAAAGTATAAAAAAAACATGATTATTAAAAACGTTACTTTTGACAAATTCATTCACCTTATTTCTGTTAAAAAATGCCTTCAAAAATTCCATTGCAATAGGTTGATAATCACATTTTCGACTTTGATCCTCGAAATGCTTAAATGGATCCGGAAACAGCTCAAGAAACTGTTCGACTTTAAAATCTGTCGTATATTGTTTAATTTGTTCTGTTATTTTGATTTTAGCAAGATACTGATCTTTTGTAGGATAGTCTTTCTTTTCAAGCTTCTGTTGGATAAACTCTTGCAACATTTGTTCAGTACTACAATTTTTTTCTACGAAATCTCTTAAATAAGTTGGATCGGCATCTGGGAAAATTCCCAAGAGATACTCATATTTTTCATCCACGCTCAATGCGCTAATTTTATTCTGCTGTTCCTGTTCAGCCATAAAGTTTGTAGGCCGTAAATGAGCATGGCCTTCTTTGAGAAGATGATTGATTAATGCATCCAGAAGCTGTTCCTTATTTGAATAAACTCCACCTGGAGGATTCATCCAAATTTTTTTGACGTAAGACTTTTTCACATCAGGAAAGATCGATCGTAATTTATTGTAGATGGTGAAATCAGGCGCTGCAGCCAAGGTTTGAACTGTCATTTTCTGTTCTCCATGAGTTCCACCAGAAGTTGATGGTTCATTTTCTGAAAGAAAAATTTCCATTAACAAACAATTTGTCTTCTCTATAGGAATTTTAATAGTTAAGGGCCCTCGGGAGTATAGATATAGCTATACAATACAACTTTTGAATCAATCGGTGCTCCGATGACGCTGAAAATTATGTATGTAATTCTTTGTTATACCCTTTCTGCGGGGAAGTGAGCTTATAAACTTTTATTGACTATAAATTACAAAATATGATTATTTTGTTTCTCCCTATTTCGGGGTTAGTATAAAAAACAAAAGAAACATGTTGTTTTTACGCTTCTTCCTGACAGCTTTAAAATCGATAAATTTAAATAATCATTTTTGATGCACAGGGCTCACGAAGGCTTATAAGCCCGCTTCCCCGCAGAAAGGGTATATCAAACCATAATATATATCATTTTCAGCATCATTGGTGCACCGGTTGATTCAAAAGTTGGGATGCAAGAAACCGCTATTTTTCTCGCTTATTGTATAGCTATATCTATACTCCCGAGGGCCCTTAAACGTACAAAATGAAATGTGCATACCTAAAGTCACAGTCTGTGCTGGCACTGATGAAGATGTAATTGTTGCTGTGGGTGGAGCTTTTGGTGGTTGTATCATTGGCTGTAAGAGCTTAAACATACCTATAGGCTTACCAGGATTAATATTACGCGAGGCATGGGGTCCTAAAATTTTGAATTTCGGTACTGAAGCTCTTGATGTTCCTATTGTAGGTTCTGGTTGTAAAATGTTAAATTTTGGAGCTGTTACAGGTTTATGTTGTGATGTTACTAATGGAGGACCTGGCCAAAATGCATCTGGGACAAAAACTTGCCTTTGCCGAGCTTCGGCAACTGTGACCGGTTTCATAGTTAGAATCTCATTTTTTGGCTTTGAGGAAAACGGATTTTCTATGTTTGCAGAAAATGACCCTGACATTACATTTACTCTAGCTACTTTTGGCTGTGGTTGACGAGTTGTTCTGTTGTTTATAGCGTCTGATTGCTTCATATTTGAATGAATGTTTGTATGACTAAAATTCGATGGACGTATGTAAGAAGCTGTAGGTGGTGCAGTCAAAATTCGAATTGGTGAGTTATGCTGGACCCCAAGCTTTGATGGTTTTATTATTTCAGCAACATTTGGTTTTAACTTCGTTGCATCTTTCGCCATATTGGAGTGGTCTGTAAAATTATAAAAATTATCATTTAGTTGCAATATAATTGATTATAATTACAGATTTTAACAATGTGCAATTCAACCTTCTTGTGAAAAAGGTTCATTATTTTGGAAAAGATTAGCCACATCCATTAAATCTTTTTTTATTTGTTCAACTTCTTTTTCTGAACCTTTAGCAGATTTGCTTGATGATTCATCAAAAAGATCTCCTAACGTTTTGAGACCATTTACCACACTGTTATTTCCAGAATTATTTGATGAAACACAAGCATTAACTGGTAGTTTATTAGAATAATCTTTAAGTGAACCACTAACAATCGTTTCATTTCTTTCTTTTTTAATAGGACGGTCCGTGAATTTTAAGGAATGATTATAATTTAATTTAGGAACTTGAACATCTGCTGAGTTATCAAAGAACTTATTTTTCATTGGTTCAGCTGGCATTAAATTTGCCGTTTCATCCATTATCATACAGTTAATATTGGCGTTATTTGTTGATTTATTTAGGGAATCAATGGAATTAACGGAATGACTTGAATCTTTTTTGTTAAAAAATATCGTTTTAGGTGATTCAATATTGAACATTGGCTCCTTTTGATTTATGTCTGTTACTTCAGAGCTAATAGATTTATTACACTCTGATATTCTGGAAGACTGCGAATCGTTAGAAGATTCATTGCAAGCTGTATTATTTGATCGCATATTTGGAAGCAAATCTAGCGATGATTCATCAATATCATCTGTTTTAGGACTCTTCTTAGGTATTTTACATAAGTCATTGCTATTTTTTCGTTTTCCACCTATATTATTTATTTGACTTGATACTTCACTCATCAAATCCCACAAGGTTAACTGCTTTCTGTTAGGTGAATCGCCATGTTTTTTGAGAATGGAATATATGGTATCCAAATTAGCCCATGGTATGATTTCTTGAATACAAATTGCATCTTTTTGAATGGATTCATCGACAAACATTGAAACTGATTCAAAGTCATGTGAATCATCAAAGTCTTTACTACACCCTGGAACTGGGCTTGTTGATTGGCGAATGCTAGGGGTTGGAGAAATTTTTTCACCACTTGACCAAAAATCGATTATCATGCCTGAAAATTAACACTCGAATTATTGCTAATATTCACTTGAGCATTTAAACGTTTTTTTTTTGTTTAGAAAAAAAATTAGAATTTCATGTAAAACATACCTTCATTTGTATCTTTACTGCAGCCAGGTACAGGATCTATTACTTCTGATATTAATGTAGTGCTATTGTTATTAACTGGCTTTTCTTCTAAAACTCCTCCATCCAAATTATTATTAGGATCATTGTTATTTTCTTCTAACATTTCTGAATTTTCCCTCTCTTCAGCTATGCCAAAATTACTCTGCTCTCCTTCAAGCTGATTTGAGTTTGGTTTGTTAAGTCCTCCTCCCCCTAACATTGCTAAAAAATCTGGTTGAGGTGTTGGATTTGAACTTCCAATTATGCTTTGAACTGTTTGATTCCAGCCTTCATCTTCAAAAAGTTTTGAAATATCTGGGTCACTCAAACCGTGATATTCATTGTCACTGACTCCAGAGCTACTGCTTTCAACTTCTATGTTCAAATTATTTCCTACAGTATTTTGAAAATTCTGATTAGTTGAATTTTCAACAATAACAGCATCATCTGATTCAGGTGAATTATTCGTCAAGTCAACAACAGGATGAATTTTATGTGGTACTTCCACTTCAATAATACTGTCACCATCGTTTGATTTATCACTTTCCAAAATTTCTACTTTGGACTCATTCGAAGAATCTTTACAGTCTCGAATTCTTTGGGCATCCAGCATGTCCGTTACAATTGCTATCGTTTGAGCCGCCCCATGTACCGGATACAAATTCTCCAAAAGCTCAAATACAGCGGATTCTTCAAATGATGTATTGCCATTTTTACGACAGTGGCTTTTAACCACATCAAAAACTTTGAATATCTCGTCATACATTTTGTTATTCTGGAACATAGAATGAAAAATCGAATTTTAATAAATTGCATTTTTGCTCTTTATTGTAAAACAGTTTATGCTTTTTATCGCAAATGTAATAATTTCAGATCAATTAACTGTAAACAATGTATAAAAGAGTAGAATAGTTTGTTTACACTTTCACACAAAAATGTATTCTTGGAAAGCAAACGAGAAACGGAATGAGACTATTCTCTCTGGAAAAGCCATTCAATCAATCGCGCAAGTACTCCTTGAAAGGAAAAGTGATAATCTCGAGAAATTAAAAAGCAAGCGCATGAAGTGTGCGTATATATATACAGATATATATGACTCACCAAAAGCTGCTTCGTCGTCCTCGAATTTCTCAGCAGCAAAGCATCATCGGGAGCTACCTCGTCGAAGTGGCTGCAAAGACGAGACTTCCTCTCGAGTTCCTAGCCTCGATTTCCTCTGCACTTTCGCTTTCCCGGAACCTAACCTCCAAGTTGCACATGGGTTTCCCGGTGTGCGTTGAATTCGTTGCTGGGATTGAAGAATGGACTACCTCCTAAGGCGTCATAGAAGTTGGTTCGCTTTCTTTTTTCTTCTTCCAGCCTTCCAATTCGTAAAAAAAGAACCAGTCAACGTCCTTCACTGCTGCCGTTGTAAAACAAACTGCTGCTGTTGCTGCTGCGGCTTCATCGGAGATAGTCGACGCTTTTATCGTGACGAGAAAAAAAGGACACTAGCCGTTGATATACCTATCACTACTTCAAATTCTCCTTTCGCTTCTTTATTTCCTACGTGCTAGCCGTTTTCTTTTGTTCGTTTCGTTTCTTCTCGGCTTTCTGCGGCACGTATTAAACACTATACTTGACTATACTGATCGAGCTATATAGGTACGCGCGTTTGTTATATATACATATACCTATACCTATAGGTATATACAAGTATACAACACGTCTCTTCGTCCCAAAGCGTGTTGATGCTTGCTTGCGAGAGAAAAAGCAATGGCAGAAAATCAGAAATGTTTGAATTTTCAAGTGTTCCAACGTCGCCGTAACTGCTATCGCAACCTCTGATTCTTTGCGAACGGATACTAATAGATGCCTCTCCCTCTTTTTATTCCCTTCTTTTTATATATACCTATACAGCAAAAATGAGAGAGACACGGTCACTTTACTTCACTGCACCCACTTAGACCCTATAACCCGCAGGAGCACGAGCGCACGTCGCCGACTTGCGGCGATCATCACAGCGATCGCACGATAGGCGCGGAGAAAGAATGCTTTTTCGACGAAGATCACTGTTTCTTTCTCCTCCCCCCGCCCCTCGCTCGTTCTCAACACACTACACAGCTCCCACTATATATAGGTATACTGTCATTCCATATATGACGCGGTATCCCTCCTTTTCCGTATTGGTTTTTACGAGCACCTTTGTGTGTGCGCCACAGATGTATTTCGATTTTGTAAGGATATACGTATATAAGCGCGTGATGGATTTCAGTATAGATATACATATAGGTATAGATTTTTATACTTTTTTAGAGTGATATTAGGGGAAAGGTGCAAACCGGTATTGAGTGGGACTTTTTTATAAATGAATGAAACGATCGTTAGCTGGTACTTTTTCGGCATATAACTTAGTCAGAATTTAAGCCGTGCATTTAAGATAATAAATAAATAATACTTTGTTTGATCCTATAGGTATACCTACCTCGCCTGCGGCGAACAGTCTCTGGACTCTCTGGCACTCTAGGGTTGTCCATATAGCTGTCAGTGATCCAGTGTCGACGATTCTGCTTCAAGTGATAAACTATAATAAGTAACTGTCGACGTTCTTGACTTATTACTTGTATTTATACTGTACATAGTGGAATATATATGTCGTATGTTTGGCCTTTAAAGTGGGGACAAAAATCGTTATAAAATTTGAAATTAATTTATGTCGGTCATGAGAATTTCTCAAAGAAATATAAATGATTTTTTTTATTTCATAATGTAGGTTCTCATATCAATTGAATTTATCTTAAAAATGCATATAAATATACATATAAATGTAAATATACATATATATGACTATGTGATGATCGATTTATTCAAATAAGTTATACCTAAATACAGAAAATGCAAACATAGAAACTCTCTGTTGATGAGTTATTTACTAAATAGCACCAATTTGTTGATTTTTTTTAAAAAACAGTTTAAATCATATGACAATCCCGCATAACGATTTTTAAAAAACTCGCGGGCGTTTCACAAAACCACCAATCAAATCGCCGCATCTCTCACCCAGATTCATGGAACATATATGTATAGATATAACGCGGCATTCATACACGCGTGTGTGAGTGCTTTTCTCTACGACTCTTTCTCGTCTCCGCGAGCGTACTTACACCGGCCATGTTGCGGCCGTCCAGTGCAGACTTTGGCACCCGGGGTGAAAAAATGGCGGAGTCTTGTTTTCGCGAGGATCGGCGCTCGTTTATCAGTCGGTCTAGTATCTATCTTAGCAAAAAGCTCGAGTAACAAAACTCGCGACTTTCCAAGCTCTTGGTGCATCCGCTGAGTTCAGTAAGTGTCAGCAGTCGTCAGGATTGCCAGGAAAGCGCCTGTCATCTTCACCGCGGATACGACTTCACCGGAGGCTTCGTCGTCGCGCGTCGGCGTGTCCGAAGCTTTTGCCGAGGCAGTGTAGTAGTCTCATCAGGATACCTCATACCGGGGAGCTCGACGACAAGGAAATTGCCGAGATCCCGGCGAGATGTGAACCCTTACACAGTAGGTTTATACGGCTGGTTCTAAGTTCTAACCTAGAAGTTAGTGGCGCGCGCGCCGCCTTTGTCGGAGTGCAAAGGTAACCTAAAAGTCGCTGCGGAAGAGATGCTTGTTGCCGATTATTTTTTGGGAAATGTTATTAGTCTTTTCGTTCCTATTATTATTACAGAAGAGGATCGCGTGTTCTGTGGGGATGTTATCGGTGTGTTGGGGATCATCTGTTGGTGTTTGAGCGAGTAACAAGCGAATATAGTCAGTGTTTTGTTTGTGCTAACTCAGAATCACTGTTGAAAGCTGCAGTGCTTTTGAAAAATCAATATTTTTGCGCGATGGACTTGAATATTTGTTATACAAAATTTGTGGTGTGGGTTTCGAAGATTTGAAAAGAAAATCAGCGGTGACGATACAGGTGTCTTAGATCGGATGAAATTTTGCACGATTCTAGTAATTCTGTTTTCTTTATTGACTATTCCCGTGATTGGAGCGTTATCGGCTTCTTCACTTTTAATTTTATTTTGCATTCGTACGGCTAAGTGAATTTTACGAGTGTTCCTATCACTATCAGTGAACGTACATATACCTAAGTATATATAAGCGCAACACGGGAGGCGCTGAGCTCGGGTAAACAAAAAATGGCCGACAGAAATACAAGTCCAGGCCATTTCAATACGATCGATTGAATGTTTTGGAGAATAACTTTTTAGCGAGCCAATCGGAGCTTAGGACATGTGATATTTGATTTGTCGTGTTCTCCGAGTGATTAGAATCTTCGCTCCGAAAATTTTGCTAACTTTCCATAATGCCCTTATTAGGTATGCGACGTCGAGTAGATCGTCAATTTTGATTGATTATTAACGTTTCGAACTTTTTTTTATTCTTATAAACGTTCCTTCGAAAACATGAAATTTTACCTTTTTCTTGTTTAGAATTTTCTTTGATTAGTGCATGTAGTGTACAGTAGTGTTATGCTGAATCTACTCTACTCTAAACAATTTGCATTTTATATTTCAGATTTTCATGTGTCTACAAGACCTACTGTAAGTCATAAAATAAGTGAAAAACTCTAAAAATGGTTTCTAATGACTTTGATCAGGAGCAATTCGAAAGGCGACTCCAGTCTTTGAAAGATTCTCAAGAATCTATTCAGAGTCTTTCAGCATGGTGCTTGGAAAGAAGGCAGCACCACAAGAAAATAGTTGCCACTTGGCTACAAGTTTTAAAGAAAGGTATTTAAAAAAAATCAAATGTAGTCATAATAACAAAATATCAAATTGTGTGTTTTTGCTAAATTTTCTGTTATTTAACTGTTCTAGTCAAAGTGGAGCACAGGTTGACACTTTTTTATCTGGCTAATGATGTTATCCAGTACTCAAAGCGGAAAAACTTTGAGTTTGTGGAATCATGGGGAACAACACTGCAGCGGGCCACAACGATGGTCCGGGATGAAAAAGTAAAACATCGGATTTTAAGGATTTTCAAAATTTGGGATCAACGACAAGTTTACGATGAAGAGTTTCTTGCTGATTTGTCGGGGCTCATTTCAGCAGCCCCGAAAAAAAAAGCGGAACCTCAACCTATTCAACAGCCTGAAGAGTTTCAAGCTGCCCTTCTTATTTCCACAATGAGATCATGCGCTACACTTGAAACTGCTACTGATGCAAGACTAAGGGATTTGAGAGATAGTAATGTTGATATTGACAATGCGGAAGAATTGTGCGCATCTTTAAAGGATCGAAGAAGAGTAGAAGATGCTGAAAAAGAAGTTGACCAGGCAGCAAGAAACATTGAGAATTATGTTAGAGCTCTTGAAGCTGAGATTCGGGAGAGAAAACAAGTTCTTGATCTACTAGAACAAGCTGATCAGTTTTATGAGACACAGAGAGGGGAAGTAAAAATCGTTGTAAATGTAAGTTCTCTTTTTTCTATAATTTATGCACTTTAATACACGATATTATACATTTTTATTCAACATTTAAACGTTACAGGCTTATAAAAATTTTGGGAGTAGAGTTAAAAATTTAAAGAAAAAGTTGGATGAACTGGTGCCTTTATTGGCGTCACCTATTCCATCACCAGATATAAATGCCCCATCACCTAGTCCTGACAGTGACATTGAGCTTCCAGAAGAGAGCCAAATCGATCAGTCTTCTTTGATAAATGTTGCTCCTCCCTCGATGTATGGGTCCTATGGCCAAGATTATAACCCTGTGACCGCTCCAGTTAATAATACAACCGCAGATTTTACAAATAATTTTCAGTCGTTTATGGGAGGAAATTTGGACTTTGATCCTGTAAGATTTATAATTTTCTTTTACAATAAGAATTTCGTCGCTAAAAGCTTAAATAATATTGTGATTTGTTACAGAGGAATATATTTAATGATGGTTCAGTGGCATCTGGCAATAGTCAACAGTATGATTCTATGGAGGTATGTTCGTATATGGTTCATAAAGAAAAAAAAACAATAGTATGCTAAATATGTTAAATTTTTTTATTTCAGAATAAATCAATCGAAGTTATTGATGTACATCCTAATGAAGTGAATAATGATGAACCCGTTTCTAGTTTTTTGAAAACTGTACTACCATCGTCAGATGCAACTTCCGATTCGTGTGGTATCCCAGGTCTCGGTCTAGATGCTACTGATGGCATGCCCGAGCCTATACCGTGCAATGACTACAGACCTTCTATCATTGGTCAAATGCCATCAACGCCAGTGATGAGCAGGATTATGGGTGGTCCTCTCACACCTATGGGAAATATGAATAATATTCAATTAGGTCACAGTACGCCATTACATAATAGGAGCTTAAATGGAGAATCTCATACTCCTTCACCGTATTCCAGTGAAAATAGCCAAAATCCTTCGACAACTGTTAATTCATTTGAAGGAGCTGCGAGTAATGTAAATCCTCTTCAGCCACCGCCTATGCCACCTATAGAGTTTTTAGATGACAATAATTGTTATAATAAACTACCTCCTAAATTTCCTACATGGACGTTTGCCAATGATACACCAAAGGAACCTCCCAAATGGGAAGAAAAAGGTTTGACTAATTTATGTCTTTATTGGATTTGTTAGTTAATTGATCTATAATATATAATATAATCATTAACTTTTGTTCTTTTAGTCGTATTTCCGGTTCACAATGATACTAATCCGATTTGGCCAGTGAATGATTTGAAAAGGAAAAATTCATGGAATGAGACAAGTAATGAACAGTGGGATATGCCTAACGAGCCATCTTGGTCGGAAAATTCTAGAACAAAAGATGAAATTCTCTCTGAAACACCAGAATCTCCACCTATGTATGAAAAGACAGCTTTTAATGAACCAGTGGAATACAATGATTCCCAGTCAAACGAGCCGATTCTAAGCAGTGTTGGTGATGTAGACCACAGGTAATAATTAATCAATAAAAAAATTTTTCATGCCTGACATTTGTTAAATTCGATGATTTTTTAAAGGGTTTTACCGATGCCAATGTCAATGGACAAACAATTACCTCATCGGCTTATGAAAGGTGCTGATGTCGATCATCGTAATCTTATCAGTCTTACGGGAAGTCCAGCCAACAACAGTAACGATGGTCCGCCCGGACCTCTTTCAAACAATAATTTATGGACCAATACAGATCAAGATTATCGGTTAGTAGTGCAATGGAATTTAGTACATTAAATTTGTTTCAGACTTACATAACAGGGCAATCAATTTCAATACATACTTTATTTTACAGGAGGCCTATTCAAATTGGCGATATTGTCGAAAGCGTCGATATGGAGATGTCAGATGAGGAGGGCGAAGGTAAGAAGGGAAATCGCGTTCTAGTGGATCTGCGATCTCAGGATCGTGATATGCGAGTGCCTAATATGCCTCCTGGGCCGCCACCTGGCCCTCCACACCATCACGGAGGTGGTGACATGGACATGCGCTTAATGTCTGGTCCTGGGGGTCCTGGGGGTCCTGGAGGTCCTGGAGGACCTGGAGGTCTGGGAGGTCCTGGAGGATTAGGAGGTCCTGGAGGTCCTGGAGGATTAGGAGGTCCTGGAGGACCCATGAATCAAATGGTGAGCATCAAACATTACACAAGGATAATTATTTTAATGCAATAAAATCTTTAAACTTACTGATAACATTGAATTGTAGCACAACTCGCCAAGAGTTGGACCAAATCTTGGACCAGGACCAGGGATGGGATCAGGCCCCAGACCAGGATTAGGACCAGGGCCAGGACCAGGGCCAGCACTGGGACAAGGACCAGGACCAGAAATACGAGGAGTAGATGTTAGGCCTCCACCGCCTCCCCCTCCTCCAATGCCTTTTCATCAAGGACAATCCAACTTCCCACCAAATCAGCCTGATTTTCGACACAATAAATCGATAGATTTCCGGCCTAACCAAAATTTCCATCAAAATCAGCCGGAGTTCAGACCAAATCAGAGTTTTCCGCCAAGTCAATCAATGCAGGACTTTCATCAAGGTCCACCGGAATTCGAATTCTTTGATGGACCACTTGGAAGGTATTAACATACAAAGCTAATTTCGCTCACGTTTTAATTCGCTCTACTGCCGCAGTAACAAATGATAATTTATAATTTTAGGGCCTCGTCAATGCAAAGAGGTGGTATGGTTAGCGGGCGAGGCGGCATAGGCCCAGGAATAGGACCAGGAATGGGAGGAGGAATGGCTGGAGGAAATGGCGGAAGTGTCGGTGGATCTCCGTTCCGAGGAGGCGGAGGACCGAGACCACCATGGATGGATAGAGGTGGACCAGGACCAAGGCCGATGACGATTAGCGGCTTCCCTCCGTCTGCGCGGCGCGGTGGTCCGTTCGGTGGTCGTGGGACGGCTGGCTTTCGTGGCAGGGGTCGAGGAGGCGGTGGTGGGGGCTGGTAGAAGTGGGTTCGACCTCGATAAGTCGAGCATAAAAGTTAAGAATCGCAAAAATCATAGACTCGCGGCCACTGAGCGACAGATCTCCAGCCGTATTCTTGTATATATTTCTGTTAATCGGTATTTATCCGTGCTGTGTACACAATTTCCCTCTCATGTTTACTATGCATATACATATACATATGTCAGAGCTAAAGAACATTGCAGCGTATGTGGAGTCATTATAAAGTGAAGCGATGTGCCAAGTATGACTTGGCCACTCTTGGTCTTTCTGAACTCCACGACTTTTGTAAATTACGTCTCAATTTGAGAATTTAAAACAAGGCTGCTCCATCTTTGCGCTCTTTTTCCATTTTCCTTTGATATAGTCCATCTTGCTGGGAAAAGTTGTATCATTGAGCGTTTGGCAAATAAACCTTAAGTTTTATGCTGTACGCGATATCGAAGATTTCCACCCAACAGTTTATTATTTTTCAAACAGCAGTTCATTTAAAAGTTTTTACTATGCGTTTAATACAAGTGTTACAATCTTTTTCAACGAGAAAAAGTCACACAAATAGAATTAGACATAACTTTTAATTTGTTTATTTTGATCCCATCGAGAATAACGCGTATAGTACACGATGTAAATAGGTATTACCTTGACTTCCTGGTTTACTGTAATTTTCAATTGAACATTCATTCGTGAAGTTCCTTGTAAGAATGTACACGTGTAAAATCATCGTTTTATTCGTACAAATGTTATTAATATAAACACAAGCGCAATTATGCAAAGTATGCAATGTAAGTTTCACATTATTCTTTAAGAATGTCAAATGAAAGATAACGAAACATTAAAGTTTACTTAATGTTTGTGGCGCTCTTGAGAAGAACAAAAACTATAGCGTTATGTAAATAAATAATGTAGGCGAGAAACGTGCAGCTCTTTGAATCAAGACTATAATTCAGATATTGTTATAAACACAAAGTGGTTCAAAGTGCTTGTACCAAAATTGATCGCCCCATTATAGTAGTCATTAGTCATAGCAATGCACTCATTATCGAGTGTATGTTGTTTCTGCAAAAATAGAAATGTCGCAGTTATTTTGAATTACTGAACAATGTATTAATAAAATACAATGCTTTTGTTCTGATTCACGTTTGTGCATTTCTTCCTCGTTGATTCGAAATGCATTAACATAAGATTTTTACCAACTTTTCGTGATCTTTTAAAATGCAGTAGAAATATAAAACTTGTATAACTTAGTTAACTTTTAAGTCGAGCAAACGACGGTCACAGCATTGTTAGTCCTTTTTTTGCTTTAATAGTAAATATATGTTTAAAAGTCCTACCGAGTTCATACTTAAAAATGACAGCTAACGTCGTCGCTTGCCAGAATTACAAATTCTAAAACGTAATACATTTTTATATTTGTATTGTATTTTGAAATCTACGTTAGAATATCAGAAGATCAAAAACAGTAGGAAGAGTCTCGGTTGTACAAAATGTTCTACGTTTTCTGCTATGCTTTCATGTTTACACATCACAAATGATATAATTTCTGTATAAAACGAAAGGAATTCCAACTGCTTGACGTAATTTCATCAATAAAATATTGACTCCTACTGAGTTCCTTATCAGCATCCAACAATAATAGTTACCTCGCACTTTCAATACGATATTAATTTTTGAGCGGTCCAATTTCGAGTATGCATTGATAAAATTTCGAGCGAATTAATGCATAATGGCGTGAATCTGAAGGTGCGAGGTACATTGAGTTTCTTAAATGTAATTTGTATATTATTATTTTTTTTTAATGTTCTTTCGTTTTATTTTATCGAATAATGCTATTAACGCGGTGTTTTCGGTATAGTCTGTGATAAACGCAATTCATTTCGTACGTGAAAACAAAATTTATTAGAATTTTAGTTAAAATATAGTTGAGTCCGAGGAAAAATTACTTTTAGAAAAGTGCAAAAGGAGAAATTGTTCGCTTTTATTTTATTAAAGAATATTGTCAATTATTTTTAACGATTTGGCCGCATTTTGTAGTTACTTCAGTTACTTCTTATTATTTATATATTCTTGGCAATTAGGAAAGAGTTTTAACTTAACATTGATTGTCAGATATTTAAAATGTTTTATATTTACAAAAAATGCTATTTTATTAAAAAAATAGTCTAATTTACTCAAAGTCAAATAGCTCGATTGCAATAAATAAAAGGATTTTTAGTACATACTTATTTACGCGTTCGGTACCTTTAAACGTACAAATAAATCAACTTTAGACATTTTGAAATAACGGAAATTGTATAGAAGTGTGCAATGGACGAAGAAACAAATTAAGCCAAAGGGTTATAAAATATAAAATATGTATTACGCAAATTATATGTACAGTTTAATCACGTATATAATTTACAGTAGTATCTTTTAATCAGGGCCTTTTTTAATCTTGCTAAATCTATATGTACAAACATAAGCGCTTCTTTGGTGACATTATTTCGAATTGTAAATAAAATTATTTCATATAAAATATAATTAAAAAATATATTATTAACGATTTTACCAAATATTGTAATAATTACAAATTTTTAATTAGTCTACATTCTCAATTCCCTGAGAAATAGTATAGCAATTTCTTTTTAATCTACCTACATTAGTTTTAATCATAAATAACAATGATAGAAATCCTATTCATACGTATATAATTGCACGTTTTCTTTGAGAGAAATTTTATAATTTAAAGAATAACTAATTTTTTGTAAATGAATTATGCCAACAAACCCAATTTCTAAAGAAACAATAAATAATGAAGATTGCAGAGCTAATAAACAAGAACCATTTCGTTTTTACGGAAAGCGGTATATAAATAATTGAAATTTTCAATTCGTCAAAAGGAAATCTTGCGTGACTGCACAATTGAGATCGATTTGCGACCTACTGGTATATAACTTTTCCAAGAGTGACCTACCTCGGACTCATTTTTTAAAGCACGAAATTCACGTCGATTTGAATTCGCATTTTGTAGTTTGTAAGGCGAAAACTACCGTAATCCTTGATTTTGTAAATAAAGACTGTAATATACTTTTAATATACTTTTATGTTTATGCACATTTCATTTTCGCACGTTTTAATCGGAAATAAAATTTGCGTACATAAAAATTTTGGTAATTTATTTAATGGCCCGATGAAGGATAATTATAGTTTGGAACAATTTATTACGATATTCCACTTAACAGAGCTGTAGAATCTCATAAAAATGATTAATTGAAAATTGTGCAGGCTTGAATTATCTTTTGATCGGTGCGAACTTATATATATTTATATGCATGTACATATAAATAATATATCGAATGAAAGTCTATAGTTGCATACTGTGTATGTCGGACGATTTTTTTTACAAAGTTGAATAAAATCTTTATTACACGAAAAAGACGTTTGCTTATTAAACCAAGTCCCCCCTATGAAAAAAATCACATTTTTCACAATTTATACGCACAGTTACGTCCCGGCACGATTTGTTTATCCGCGAAAGCGCGAAAGAGGGTATACACACAATATTCACCCCTTTCCCCCCAAGCCATTAAGCCGTACACAACTTTATTTTATGCCCCCCTTTTTCCCTCCGTTATTCCTTCGCGTATACACGACATTGCCATTCTTCCGCACCCCTCATATTTTCCTCGAGACACGATGTCGCCCAATTTCGCGTCTAAAACGGCTGACACACGAGAATAATAGATATATGTATATGTGGCATATACATGTATACGGACACGTGCTTTTTCCCGCCGCACGAGATCAATGAGCGCGTCACGGATGACGTCAGATATCGCGCCCTTTCAGCTGCAGAGACTTTTGAAAGCCTCTTCCTGTATGTATATATCTGTGTCGTCCTTTTTTTTTCACGATGCGTCGCTTAGATGTATCTGTCTTCGAGGGCGATTATTCCGCTCTTGTTTCGCGCAACGTGACGAGCTTTCCCGATGAAAAAAAGATCGATTCTGCCTTTCCAGAAAAAAAATCGAAGAATACCGCGTTTTTTCACGCAATTTTGTTCATACAAAATAGTTAATTTGTAGTAAAATGCATTCATATCACTAATATTCGGTCGGATATAATTTCATGCAAATTATTACTATAAAAAATCCGTTAAGCTGAAAATTAAACGCAGTCGATCCTTTGTGTCCAACTTTCCTATTCAAGTGGCATCTTTGTGTACACATATATAGTATAGTGGATTAGTGGCCCTTCACGTATACCCATACACGCACGCGTACATTTATATATAGGTCTGTTCACACCTGCTCTCGGGCAATCGCGTCCCTCCGGAATCGAATTTCTTTGGGAATTACCGCGTTAAACGAGCAGCTATTATTTATCAAGCACCATCGCGATTAATCTAAAAGAGCCGCGCCTTCGATTCGTTAACCAGCCGCTCACGCGGGGACTTTTCTCGAAATTAACATATTGACCCGATTTCAAGGTGTGCGCTCGGCAGTTCCAATTACGGACTATTATACCGTATATGTGCAAATCCGCGGCCGACTGGAAACAACTCGGGTGGTGGAAGTTGAAAATTTAGATTCGAGGGCACACCTACCGGACTATTCTTTTCGGTTCCTAGAACCATCCACTGCGTGAAAATGTCCGCGTGCACGCCTGATGGCTTGCCAAACTTTTTGCCGGACACTTTAAATTCTCTTATGGGAATTTAACATGGGGAAAATTAACGAAAACCAGCCAAAGTTCGACTTTATGTCAGGAGCCGCAATCGAAAAATGTGTATTTATACGTTCAAAGTATCCGAAGAAAGATTTAATTTGAGCTCCGGTGGGTTAAAAATGGTGGCCTAGAAAAAAAGTTGTTTTGAAATCCTTATAACTTTTGATCCAAGCAGTCAATTTCAACTATCCGGCCCTCAAATTAAAGCTCTTTCCTTCTACTTTTGTTTTTTGAAATTTAGATTAACATTTTGCTATATATATGGCGATGAAAAAAGGTAAAAAACAGCTATAATTGATAGGCATATATATATAGCAGATGAAACCAGCAAATGTTGATAAGTTATAAGGATTTAAAAAATGCGAGTAAATCGCGGATTTTCATGATTTTTCGCTATATTTAAGCCTAGACAACTTTTTTCTAGGCCACCATTTTTAACCCACCGGGGCTCAAATTAAATATTTTTTCGGATACTTTGAACGTATAAATACACATTTTTCGATTGCGGCTCCTGACATAAAGTCGAACTTTGGCTGGTTTTCGTTAATTTTCCCCATGTTAAATTCCCATAAGAGAATTTAAAGTGTCCGNCACATTTTTCGATTGCGGCTCCTGACATAAAGTCGAACTTTGGCTGGTTTTCGTTAATTTTCCCCATGTTAAATTCCCATAAGAGAATTCAAAGTGTCCGACAAAAAAGTTTGGCAAGCGATCGGGCGTGCACGCGGACATTTTCACGCAGTGGATGGTTCTAAGAACCGAAAAAAATTGGTCCGGAAGGTCTGCCCTCGAATCTAAATTTTCAACTTCCACCACCCGAGTTGTTTCCAGTCGACCGCGGATTTGTACATATATACGTGAGAGTAGCGTTTGTACTTTAACGGCAGTTTCAACTTTGACCCTTTATTCGTTGCATTGAAAGTATTTATTTACGTTAGTTGAAGTCGAGCTTTTCGTATACGCATGATAATTTTTTCCTCATTGTTGCAGTGAAGCTTACAGCGAGAAAGACCGAATATTTTCAATTTCGAAAACGAATGCTGGCCGCATTTTTATTCGCGAAGACTAGTGATTTATACGGTTCGCGCAGGTGCTATATGGAAACGGGGCTGCATCAGGCCTTTATCACCGGCGAGCGAGGCAAAATCGCTTGTCCTTGTGAGCATCCGCAGCCGCGTGTATTACTACGTACTCTGTTGTACTTTTTCTCTTTTTTTGCGGATTATTCGAACGGCACTGTATACCTATACGGGCCTTTATCTCGGCGACTGAATTTTATCGTCGCGCTTTCGACTGATTGCGTTCATTTCGCTATACACGTAATGAGAACTTTTCGAATATAGACGTGCATCAGTTTTTGCTCTGTCGAGCGCGAAAGTTGTCTTGTATGGTATACGAAAAAAGCTCGCAAGCTTCGCTGTAGCAATATTCGTCGAGATCGAGTGAAGTATCGGCGGAGGAGCGAAGTTTGTTCGGAACTTTTTTTAAATTCATTGTATGCAATTCTTTTTCAATCTAAAAAGTATCATAACTTTCCGGCGCTTGCAAACTTATTAATTGGCAATGAAACATCGGGAGAATAAAAGGTCGAATTGAAAATTTTAACGAGAGCTTTTTTTCAACCAATACAACCTTCGTGTACGTCATTGCGCCGGCAAAGAGCAGCTGTGAAATTGATTTTTGTTTAAGAAGCAATAAAAACTGATAAAGTGCTGTACAGCCGTTTTGAATAAACTTTTATAAGCAAAGTTCGCTATACGCATTCTTCCTAAGGGAGACTTATGTAATAATTCGAATCTCGATGACGCAAATAAGCTAAACCACGTACACATGTAAATCTGGCAACTCCTCTCGTGCACTTTAATTGGAGTTTGCAAACTCGTTATCCCACACTAGCTGGATACTGTGTGATCACCAGTCGTGTGACAGGTCAGCTCGAGCGAGTTCTTATCTCTAAAGGATAACTCATTTACAATTTTGAATCGAAAGTTATAAGCCTTTATTTTCGGTAGAATACTTATACAAGTTAGGTACATAGCATGAGCGACCAAAGCAGCAGGCCAAACAAGGCAGTTTTAGCATTGGTGGCACACCAACCACTATATCTAGACTCGGGGCGCATTATATTGTTGTGAGGAAAATGGAAAAGTGCCTATGCGCCACCTATTTTCACCTGCCACCGACACGGAGAGTTTGTTTGAGCAGTAACGAAAGAGCCAGTCCAAAACTGCTTTGTTTTGGTAATTGATATCGCTCTAGCACCACGCGTACGCGTGAACATTTAAATGAAGTCTAAAATAGTAATAAATTTTGATTAAAAAAGGTCGAGATTGCCGCGACAATATAACGAAATATACGGCCTCTTGTTATCATATTTTCTCAATTTTCGTATTACGATGTCTTTTTTAGAATAGGATTTACATCACACACGAGAAAGATCGTCATCGTCGCGCATAGAACTATGAAACTAAAAGCCAGCGCATACGTGACTGACAAGATCACGCGGCTGACTCAGACAGCAGCGTAGCATCTCGAGAATGATTAATAGACAAGTATACGGAGAGAGAGAGTGAGAGAGGGTCAACAAAATCACGAGCTTTCATCCTCCTATATACACAGCTCCTTTATATTCGACTCCCCTCCAGGCATCTCAGCGCATGCGCGCAACCCTGTCAAGATCATCCCCTTCGACTGTAGCTGCCATGAAAAAAGCTCGCCGGCTGTCACAAGCTCCTCTCTACTCTCTGTCCCCAAGGAATTCCTGCACATCCTGCACACACATGACAGACTAGCAATTCCTCTGGATACGACTGCACGTACACGAACGTACATCTATATACAGGAGGGCACACACGTGCTGCATCGCGCATATCGGCTCCGGTCGATAGAGCCTAGAGTAGTCGCCCTCCTCTCCCTCTCGCCTCGACGCATCCCGTGCTTTTTCTTCCTCTCTCTTCCAGCGAGCTTTTTTACCGAGATCCACTCTCTTAGCCTAGCAGGCATCACGATTTTACCCTACTATACTAAACACCAGCAGTGTATGTGCTTCTCTCTGCGCTACAGCGTGTAGCTAACATACCCCCGACTGCACACACGACTCTGACTCACGACACGTCCGCCCCTCCGACGTCGACTCTGTGCCACCCTCTCTCTCTTGCTTTCGCTCTGAGCTCAGTGGCCTCCCGAGCGCACGAGCGTCGCGACGTCCTCTCAGTACAGTGCCGGTCTCTCGGACGTGTACATCGTGCCCACGTATATATTACAATATCGAGAAACATATGCGACTCTGTGTTCTGTGTGCGCGAAGCGCGTGTGCGGTGAGAGTTGAGTGCGAAGAGATATAAGTGACCGAAATATGCTAAGCGAGTAGAAGATATAATAAAAGAGAGGTCGAGTCGGGTGCAAAGGAAGGAGTATGACCGAGTGCTACTACTCTACTACTGCTGCTCGAGAGCGCCAGTCGCAAATGAGACGCGCGAGCGCGATTACTGCTTATTCTCTCTTGGTAGGTTTTCTCCTCTAACTATACGTGTGTGTGTGTGTGTGTGTGCGTGTGTGTCTGGGTGAGCACGTTTCTCTGGGAGATGCTCTCAACGAGTGCGTCTTTTTTTTCATTTATTTATGAAGCGTTGCATAGCCGCGAGGAAAAGTGTTTTCGTTTACCCTCGATATACGGAGACACTCGTGCGTAACACGAGACTAAATGCCAATTGGCAGCAGTATAGTGCCGTAAAGGACAGTCAAGCAGATTGTCCACGACGTTATCTCGCTCTTATAGCTCCTTCAAAGTCTATACAATGTAGGGGAAACTCCTACGATATAAGTTCTTCCTGTATATACATACAGCAACTTGAACTAATCCTCTGCCGCCTTTTTACGCGCCTACGTAACAGTACGCATTAAGCCAATTGGGAGACGCCGATATCCATGCGCGCGTGTGTACACATTGCGGAGTATCTCTCTCTCTCTCTCTCTCTCTCTCTCTCTCTCTCTCTCTCTCTCTCTCTCTTTCTATATATACATATGTGTCGAGAGCAAGTAGAGTGGAAACTGCACGAGTGAGATAGATAGAGTTAATTACGCCTCGTGGGGCTGCGGATGAGATATTTCGCGGCTTGGATTATCGGGGATGCGTTTCGATGGGGGCACGCGATTGTGAGAATTTTTTATCGTGCGTTCGTCATTTTGCGGCTGTCGAGATAGCTCGGTGTATATTTGAGTGAAAGCGCGTTGTGCGCGAAACTGACTTGTGTATAATCGAATAATAATATACTGTCTTGTGCAGTAGTGCGAGTGATTTTTCGGGAAACGCTTATTAATAGGATATGAATTTTAATTAACGACCGCGAGACTGTAAAACCTTATCGATAGATATAATTGCGTCCGGCCGTTGAGAAACATAGTCGTTTGGAAAAAGATAATGATTTTCTGGGCTAATCTGGAAGTAGAGAGAGAGAGTGAACGTTAAATAGTCGTTTACTACAACACTTATATTCAAATTCTAAAAAAACAAGCGTTTCGTCGCCGCTTCAACCCGTAAAACTTTCATGAGTGTAGAGTCAAGTCCCCAAGTTTTCGCATCTGCGAGAGCGCAACGTTAAGCATCAGTAATTAAAAGAAAATCGCTGCGGTCCTAGTAATAGTCCTCATTAAATTTAAAATTCATACAAATTATCAACAGAAACGAGCAGCGTCTAAGTGCGTGTGTAGACGAACACACGTGTGCGTGCTATGTATATATGTATGTACGTATGCGCGCCGTCAACTTCATGCTCGAGCGCTATAATGAGGCAAAGCACGCATGTTCAGAGTTACCTCTTTATCTAGACGAAGCTCTAGGAACAAATTTGTGCGTTGCAAGTTTTGAATTTTCACGGTGCATTAGCGTTTGTTAATCATAGAAGATTTGCTGAATTTATCGAATGTTGTGATTATTAATTTTTCGCTCTGGTGCTTCGCACAATTAATAGAGATGTTGCGCGAGTTTATGAAAGTTCACGTTGAATTATTTATTTTTTAAAGAGCTGTAGCAATAATCGTCAACGCTCTTAATTAAAAACTGCTCTCACACGTATGATTCATTAAAGTCATTACTCGAGAGCTTTTTTAATGAAAAAAAAAGTTCGCGTGTCGAAGCTTTACGAGATATCCATTGCCTTAGATTAATGCGCTATACAATCATTTCGCTCGAACGGAAAGTCTTTGAAAGAATCGTATCAGTTTTTGACAATCGATATAACATTGCACGCTAATTGAACCTATGAGAGCTTTATCCGTGTGAGACAAACTGCAATTTTCGCGACACGTTTCTGTGTAACACATCTATAAATATACGATATATTGATTTTTTTCTTATTTTGCTACACTGTTTAAATTGGATCGATACGTTATTTGAAGAGCGACCGGCTACGGAAATAGTCGAAGAAACTAAAGTCATTAGCGGAAAACGAGCTTTCGAGGGAAAACTTTTTGGAATATCGTCAACAAACAGCTTTACACACTTTATCAAACAGAGCACAATTCACAAATATCCACAAAGTACACACACACGCAATTCAAAGCGCCGAGAGTATATATTAGCATGAAATATCGTGAAAAGAGTCGTACAAAAGAGCGAGAGCGAGAGAGAGCGATAAAATCTCATCGCGTTTCCGCGGCATTCTCGTAATGCAAAAATATACCGTATAGACGAGGAGCTGACGACCTTTACATGGCCGAGGTAACGGCCCGGCAAATCGCGCCGTTATTACCGACGCCTACAGGGAATATACAACGCGGAGAGGTATATAAAGAGAAGCTGCAAGCGTTGATCTGGTTGAGAGTACAGGCGACAGTGTCGCGATTTCAATAATTCAATGCCTTATGCAGCTGCGAGGCCGGATAAAGACCCAGGAGAGATGTGTCCCAGTCACTGGGTGACCCACTGCTTCAATTTCCAATCGATCGTCGTTGCCCAGCTTCTCCCTTTATCTCTCTTCTGTGTATAGCAGAGCAGGAGTGAAAAATTAGCCCGCGTAAAATAGTTAGCGCTTGGCCTGCGTTTCCCCCTCCTTCGATTCGCAATTGAATTTCCCGCGCTACTGCAAAAAGCTTCTTATTCCTCGTTATTGCGGCGTTGAAAAGTCATCGAGTTACGGGGAACGGCTTTGTGTTTTCCCTTTTCCAAGTAGAGGCCTACAATACGAAAATAGCCTGAAGGGGTGTACAATTAGAGCAGTGTCAACATACCTTGTAGTTAGGCGCATGCGGCTTATTTGCGCGGCTGCGAGTCGATAATTTCGCGGGATTTGATGGAAGATATCAATTATTTGATGAGCTCGGCGACGCCTTTGCCTTTGCGCTAATTGACTGGGTCAAGTAGATATACGCTCGCGGATGTGTAACAAGCCTTTACCTGTAAATATTAACTGACTCTATATTCGGCCTGCGTTGCGGTTTCTACATTCATACTTACTTCGTTTTTTGATGATTGACGCTTTCGTCTGTTGTGGATGGATATTAATAATTCACACCTGCTTCTGATCAGATAGAAAATTTATTGTCGCCAAAGCCTCCTGTACAATAATTAAATTGATCAAATATAAATTATCGAAGATGTTTATAACAGGTTGTATTTTGTTGTATATCGTCGAAAATTTTCTTTAAAAGCGATGGAGTTTTTTTTGAAAAGTAATTTGCAAATTCATTGAATATTTTGCCTGAACATCCATTGTCTTTGAGTAATATGACCACATGGTCGGTCGGTGTTGTTTTTCTCGCAAAGTGACATTCCAAGTCAATAATTAAATCTGATACGAGAGATGCGTTTGTTTTCTTCTTTGTATTATTGATTAAGTGGTTAGTTATAAGTATTTCTTTGTCAAGTGCATTCGGAATGAAACGTTTTAATTTAAAATCTTTTCGGTTAAACCATAGGCATTGATTCCCCTTGCAATGTAACACAGTTACATTTTCATCTTCTGGATTTGTTTTAGTATCATTGACTCTGACTGTGAAGTTCAGTACCTTTTCCAAAATCTGTTTGACTATATTTAAAGTCACGTCGAACCAAGTTGTATACTTAAAAAATACACCCATCATTATCTTTAGATTTTTCTGGCTTGTAATAAGTTCTGAAAGGTAAATCTCTAAAGAAATACTTTCCTGTTTGATCTTATTGTAGTATATAATTTTGTTGACATAATTTTGAACATTGAATAAATTTTGTAATAAATCTCTATAATTGTTCTCTGATGAGTCATTGATAATTTTTGCAGCCATAATGAAATAATTTTGTAATTTTTCCCGATTTTTACTGTTGATATTTTTCATTACATTATGATTTAATTCAATTGGATCTTGTAAACATAGTGGTGTCCAAGTTTGTAATACTTGGGGATTTTTTCCCTCTTTTAGATAGTTTATATATCTCATCAGACCTTGCGATGAACATTTTCCTTCTTTCAACAACTCTTTGCTGTATGACTGACCATCAATAGGGCAAAGAACATGATTTTTAAAGTCATAATGTGCATAGAATTCAAAAAATTCTCCAAGTATTTCAGGTATACTCTTGTTTGTATATTTGCTTTCAACATTAAGCCTTGCTGATTCTTTGTTAAAGTTCACTTGCCAAGCATTAACAAATACTGGCACTGAACATTCTTGTTGTAATTTAATTACAGGAGGAACAAGTTTGACTTGTTGAAGGTAAAATATGAATAACATTGTCACTGCATACTTGGAAATGCCAATATTATTGTTCAAATCACAGATATGAAGCCAGTACTTGATTAACATCATAGTTGGTGCGAAACGAACATCATTTGACAGATAATAATGTACAAGTTTGCTGTTATGCAGCGCTATACTATTTTTAAAGGAAATATCACAGTGCACCTCTGTTGGCAAATAAAAACACTTGATTATTGGCATTTTTGCTGTGCGAATGAGACAGCAATTTGCAAAAAGATGTTTATTGCTGCGCAGAACATTTTCGATTATTACAAAAAGCCTATCCACTGTAATTACATGAGGACCACTGACACACGTATTTTTTTCAACAACTGGTATACCTGCAATGAAATGTTCGTTGGACTTCTATTTGCTTGATACAACATATATGCAATACTGATATGATACCTGTGTTCAAGTAAATATCCAAATCTGAATTTTTAAATCCTAAGCCAGTGACCGTTGAACCAAACATATGACTCTTTAATTTGGGTAAAGTTGTTTGGAGAAGGCTGTCTAACATTTCACATACTGGTTGGTAGCGTTGTTTGACATCATCATCGGTTATTGCTACAGCTTTTATAAATGCTTGTAGTTGATCATCAAAACTTAATTCACTATTAAAAGCTGCTTTTATTTCATTATAACATAAGCTGAGAGTTTGATCATCTGCAAGCATAATCAGTTATTGAATATTAATGAAGATTCTCTACAGTCTGAGTAGACAAAAATATTATTTTTCATACTTTCTTTGTCGTAATGCCGATATGGATAAATATACAACTGTTTGTTGCCTACTGTGATTGTTTCAGACAACACAATTTCTCTAGTTTCTCTGTAAAAAAAAACATCATTGAAATCTCATAACTGGTATTTTTGTACATTACATTATATAATTAAATCTTACTTGTCTGTGAATTCAATGGTTACATTATTGAAACCATCATTTGTGATTACATCATATTTCTTGATTTCTCCAAATTGTTTAAAACAATTTATAATTTCGTCAATGCTACTGTCACAAGAAACACGATTAATAAAAATAGCCCTCTGACTCCTCTCTCTATGTAGGTGATAATAGCTATTAAAGTGAATTATCAAATCATTCTGATTTATAAAAATTTTATCACAAATTTCACATTTCATATTATCTTCTTCCATTTTTCACTTCTTACAATTTTTAACTTCTTGACAATTCGCTATTAAAGATTACTTTTTCACAAACTGTTCGACAGCAAACTATAAAAACGATTGTACAATTCTGAAAGTAAAAACAGACCAAGTGATAAAAAAAAGGGGAGAGAGGGACAACAAAGACATTCCACGATTGCATTCATAGCTTTGTTATTACTTACAGAATAAAACTGAATAACGAATATTTTTCCTAAGTCACAAACTTATTCCTCGATAACTCAGTATAAAAGTAAAAATAAAAACAAAACGTTAACATACGTCATACAATAAAGATCCACAGAATAGACGAATTGTTCGGCAGATCACCCCCGACATTTGCAGTTTGCCGTGTTTGAACAACGCACCGTAAAACACATGCACTATAACTGAACAAAGAACTGCGTCCAACTGTGAAAGATCTCTAGAATACTACATCACTTTTCTATAGTCACATCGCACAACTTGCACCGTCTATCCATGATCAGGTTGACTGCGATTTCAGACTGTTGACATTTACCGGCACATTCCAAACGTCGTCAACTACTTTCAATAGCTGCAGCGCGGTTTCAGTATTAGCTCCGTGCATATTGCGGATAAATAATGAAGCTTCGGTTTGCATCCCATATGACCGCGTGGAAAGTGGCGCCATGATGGCGTCATTGCGCACATAGCGATATCAGGCGATATATTCGGACACGACTACCGATGCATAACTTATAGCTACACTATACCTATATACCTATACATATATATACACATAGTTTAGATAAGTGGCTGCATTGCCGGTCAGGTGACCAGTGGCGGCACCTTTGAACTGATCGCTTTTTCAGGTCCTGCAAAGGAGTATACCTACTCATTAATCGACTTAATTAATCGACTTTCGCTATCAGCAGTAATAATACCCACACACGTAATGAGATAATTTATATTAACGAGTCATCCTCTCGTGAGATAAAAGAAAAAACCCGTCATTAATAATTATATATATACACACGTAGCTGCGACGATGATGAGTATAAGCTGATGATAGATAGGAAAAACGACAGCAGCAATTGTTAAATATTTAAGGCAAAGCCGAGAGAAGAGCAGCTTTCGCGTGCGATGATGCGAATCGTTACATTTATTATTGACTGGGAGAATTGGCGTGACCGTACGTGCTCATGGGCTACATGCATGTAGGGGCTTTCAGAGACGCACTTTTTTCCGGACTGCGAGTGTGTATACGGCCGTATACGTAGCATAAATCCAATTTAGACGAGTCGTCTAGCTATTTCTGGAAATTCACCTGGCGACGCTATCGGGTTCACTCGCTGTGAGGGTCTGCGGAAATTAAATAAGTTTGCCGCTTCTTGCTTTTTTAACATTCGGACGTCTTCCTTTTTCTTTCGAATTTGCACGTTCAGTACAATTCTGTGGAAGAAAAAATTCAGTGGTTAAACCAGGTTCGGAAAATTGTTAAGTCTGCTGCAGCGCAAAAAATCAGGGCAGAAAAATCGATTTTCACTGAATAAGAGAGCTCATTTCGACTCTCTTGTTAACTTCATCTATAGATGATCTCTGATGGCTCTTCGGAGGGCTATAATAATCTGATACTCAGACGAGCGAGATTAACTCGCGCTCGCGAGCGCAAAAAAGAGACACCGGCGTTATTATTTCACGTGGATCGATGGGACCTCTGTGAAAAATAAAATGTCAATGATCGTCTAGAATTTTCGGTCGTAAGCCTATGAAAAGATTATGCGCATATGATATTGCATCATATACTTACGCGTGGGAGTGATATTTTCGTTTTTTTTACGAGCGCGAAAACGGCCACTCTTATCCGAGGTACTGTTACGACCCGTCTCTTCTTTATCGTGCCGTTTTTTTGTACGTAAAGTGAGGCGCATCTTCAGTGAGCGCGTTATCACTCTTTCGGTTATATGATATAAGAAACTTTGATGCTTTATACATAACAGAGACCCAGTTACCAAAGCATAATTAACGACGCATTAGCTAATAATAACGAGCTATACAATAAGCTCTTCGCCGCAACGAAGCCATAATCTGCAATTCAAATTTCCCGCGTAATTTCAAGTTCCCGCCAAAAGTGAAAACTCCTCCTCTTTGTCTTCTGTTCGCAGTAGATCCAGCCAAGCTCCAAGACTCTCTCGTCCTATGCAGGTAGCCGTCGTAAAGCAGAGCACAGCGCGAGCGTTAAAAGTGTATAGTAGCAGCGGAGGCGGCGCTCGATGCCGACGAGCTCTGGGGCCATCGATCGCAGCAGCAGCAGCAGCAGCAGCAGCGGAACAGTAGCCTGGAGGCGCTGGGAATATGCTAGAGAAGAGCGGCGGAGCGTCGGAGGCGTGCAGCAGCTGCTGCTGCTGTTTGAGGGATCCCGAGCCTCCTGCCTGCTACTGTAAGCGAAGCGCCGGCGAGACACTCTAGGATGAGCAAGAGCGTCGAGCTGCTCGCAAGCTCCGAGGATGCCGAGCCGGCGCACGGTGAGTCGTCGTCGCAATAACACACACATTTTTGAGGTTTCTTTGCATACATGTGAGCTTTTCTGATGTGGGCAGAGGTTGAACTTGTCGGGGGTCGCTCTCACTCAAATTAGACGTGGCCGGCCTTTTTGCGAAAGAGCGCAAATGAGGCCGAAAGCTCGCGAGCTTTTTTTTGCGCCAGCTGAGAAATGGAGCTGTTCGTGACGTGGGTTTCGGTTCGCGGAAGTTTGGGGGGATACTTTCGATGAAGTTGTGGGATAAAAATTCATTATTGTATGAGAGAAATTCGAAACTTTGGCGGGAAGAGCTTTTTTTGCGAAAAGTTTGAAATGCCTCTGTTATAAGATATTCCGAAACTTATGGCTCGCGATAGCGAGAATTAATTTCCGGGACTCACGAGCACGTTATTTACATTTATTAGCTCTGTGAAAACACACAAATCGCGTGTGTTTAGCGTATTTAGCTGTTGGAGCCTATGCGTCTCAACTAATCCCACGACGAGTTTTTTTGTTGTATCAAACAAAGACCTCGTCTCGGGGACGGCTTCTCTCGAGAGCTTATATGAGCACCTGCAGCTAAGAAACGCTCGCGATTTAATTCTGTCTCGAGTGTTTAACCCTCGTCGAGTGTCGAGTTATATCGCAAACATTGAATTATTTTACCGGAGTTTTATTGAATTTTACGACGACGAAAATGCGGCAACTCGTTTAAGATAGGTGCAGTGTCTATAGTCTTTTAAAAATTAAAAAAATCCGAGCTTTCGGTGCGGCTATTTTTAGCCGGACGTGTGTGAGAGTAAACGAGGAGGAGTAAAGCTAACAAGGAGACCCTTAGACCATTCGAGCGTCAAATTATTCTCGCTAATAAGAAATTATTTTTGGATCAAAAATATTAGTTTTAATATTCGCGCTGTCAAAATAGGAAATTGGTTCATCCACAATAAACTTCGAGAGCAAATCAAGATCAACATTCGCTAATGATCCGATTATGAGCGAGAGCAACAAATATTTATTTATCGGACATGCGCGTATGTCGTCGAGCTTTATTGATCGGAAATTGACTCATCATCGAAATGGCGACTGATGAAAAACGACTATATCGAGGAAATCATGCATTAACGAGATACAATTAATTCGAGAGTGTCCGCTCAAAAGCTTCAATTATTAATCACGTATACTCCAGCTGCGTTAAAGTACAGCATGAGCGGCCAAAGCAGCAGGCCAAACAAGGCAGTTTTAGCATTGGTGGCACACCAACCACTATTTAGAGAGTTTAGGTGGTGACCAAAGGACCAGTCCAAAACTGCTTTGTTTTGGTATTGATATCGCTCTAGCGGTCCGTACGTATACATTATGTATATTAAAATTAAGTTTGATTGCTCCGCGCGTTTTGAATTACATTTTTAAATACATAATTCCGAATTCAAAATTGAACCGCAACAGCGCCATTTTTTTAACTGACCAATTAGGCAATAAATAGAACTCCTTCAAGATGGAGCGATCAAAATTTGTAGGTAGGATATCTTATACAACCTAGCAAGCGAAAAAAGCACAGTCTCTGGAGATCCGATCGATCGAAGCGTATTCAAAGCTAGACTTGCAGCCGATTGGGCTTGCGGGCGCGTGAGGGATCCAATTACGCGCGATGAAGCTCTAAGAAACTTCGCGGATAATCCGGCCCGCAGTATTACCTGTGCAGCAGCACGACTACTGTACCTCGCCCAGGTGCTATACACTTACGCACACAGCTTCTTTCTTTCTTATTACTCCTCCTACTCTCGAGTCCAGATGAAGAAGCAGGACTAATACCGGAAAATCCTGGGATCAAATATCGAGTGAACGGTAAGATAGAGAGAGAGAAGCTTCTTGCTATATACGTATATACATGCCTCTGTTGGGAAATCTCGGAGGGAGAGCTTGGACGATGCTGACGCACGGCTGAGAGCTGTTGGCTTTATTATCGAAGCTCCGGAGCGTCGTGTATATGTTAAAGATTTATTTGCGGTTTATTGTATGTTATCTGGCGGAGAAATGAGATTTCTTTGATAAGAAACTTATTAAAAGGAGGGGGAAAATATATCGTGTGGGTGTAGTATTATTCAAAAGTATCGAATATTTTCACTGTTCGACGCGCGAGCTCGAGTTGTAAACGTATAATAGCTCAGAGCGAATATTTCATGAATACACGGTGCGACTTTTAAAAAAATAATGTGTCAGCTCTGAAGAATAGGGGCGTATCGATAGTCGATACGTAAGAAATGCGACACACTGTGACATTTCGAGTCCTAAGAGCGAGACAATTTTTTAGCGTCGGGTATATAGTCGGTCGTTCTCATACTAAACCTGAGAAGGCAGCAAAAGACACACTTTCCCATTTGGAAACTTTCGTTGTCTCGTGAAATTTGGTTTCAAAATATTTGTGCTTTCGGATTGAGTGAACGGACGCGCGAAGAGGAAATTAAGGGCGTTCGATAAAGGAAAAAAGGTATGGATGCTTGTAGGAGTAGGCGAGCCTTATCCTCGGTAAACGGGGCATTTGACACTCGAACGACACGACCGATGTATAAAGAGAGCTTGGGAGTGGGATTTAAAAGATTTAATGCTGCTTATACAACGCGTTCACTCAGCACTCGGTTGTAATATTGTTATTTCACGATTTGGTAAAATAACTTTGATCCGCCTACGTACATTAATATTACGCGGGAGCTTGGGCGAATTGGGTTGTCAAAATATTAATATACGCGACCACGAGAAATTGCGTGGGTTCGCATATATACATCGGGATCGTGTGGCGGTGTATACGTTAATTTCTTCATTTGAATAATGGACAGATGTGTATATTTCGGTCCTGTAATCGATGTTCGCGCGGCGCCCTTGAACACCTATGTTTAATAAGGATATATTTAGTGCAAATCGAACTTTCGTTGATTAATCTTTCTCGACGAACGCGAGCTTTCGAGGTTCGATGGAAGCATCAGGCTTTAAAATTATTGAAACCGTCCCTCTTTCGTCAATGAATAAATCCATCCCGAAAAACAATATACAAAGCGATAAAAACTTTCAACTCGACGAACCTCCACTTCGCTCACAAAGCTCTCGAGTGCGCGCCTGAACTACATTGATGAAAGATACCGGCGCTCCCGTTTTACGATATCTTCTCTCTGAACTCCCGCCAAAAAATGTCAAAGAAAAAACTCCACAAATCATCTCAAAAAATAAAAAAATTCTTCTTTCCAGAGGAGAACCGAACGGACGATCGCTCCAGGCTGAACCTAAACGGCAGTCGTCAGCTGTCGCGTAGCGCAACGGAGCTTCGCGAGAGTCCAAAGGGTGGCGAAAGCTCGTCGGCGGGTCGTTCGCCCGAACATCGACGGGCCCGTACCGGCGACAGCGGAGTCATCCACAGGCTGCGTCATCAGCACAGGCATGTCTCCGTGGCTCAGCGGACCCACGAGTTCTTCGCTACCCTCAAGTCCAGATGGGTCAGAAGTCGAAGCAAGGAGAGAAAAAAGTCCAAGGATGCTGGGCTTTTGCTCGACTCTCAGGGGAAGGCCCAGGAGTCGGACTATGCGGCGGACTACTCGTCGGAGCACAGCAGGAGCTCGTCGGCGACGCAGAGCCCTGCTAGACACTACCTCAATCATCCTGGTGAGAGATTTTTTTTTTAGATTTGTTGCGTAAAGGGTTAGTGTGTATAGGTTATATGTGGTTTCCGATAGCTGCGTGTGTATCGGATCGAAATATGTTGCGTAATATGGTAGCTTTATTTTTTATCACATATTTCATCACTGGTACGTTCGAACGGAGAGATCCAGTAGTTGCAACAGAGCCATTACCGTAAGATAATAGAGTCTCGGTTACAAACTAATTACAACAGCACTTTAGCCGCATATTCTCTCAGTATGCATCATGTGTACGTCAGCTAGAGATAATTGACCGTGTTGATATCGAGTATCGTATACCAGTGCTTTAAAAAAGCAATGTTTTTTCAAACATAAATATCTGCCAAATTCTGTATTTATGAAAAAAATAAACACGTGTATTGACGAAGCAATTCAAAGTTCATTCGAAATCAATATGCGCCGTTGTAAAGTGCACAAATTGGCACTTGGAATTGAATGTCTATTCAGAGCTGTTCGCACAGCGCGTTGATGATGATTGTCACGATCCGATCGAATAAGGCTATAATTTTCTGTACATTCATTGTTTGTATCTTTTATCTTGAACTGAAAATGTCATTTCTCTACGTGCAAGGCTTCTGTAGAATTACTTTTTTTTTTTTATAAAAATGTAAAAAAAGTTTATCAGAGTGGGACTCAGTTAAAATTTAACATTACACATTTTACCGTTATCCTATTCTTGTAGAACACCTTTGATCTCGGCATAAGTGTATAGCGAAGGCAGAATTTTAGCTCGGGGAATTCCCTCGCATCCCGGCGATTCTATTTCTTCGTTGTACCTACCTGAGCGTAGTGGGATACAATATAGAGGTCGGGACGTGTCTTCCACATATTTTCTGATATTTTATTATTATCAGCTTCAAAAACGATCTTCGTTATTTATAACAAGCAATTTTAGAGATAAAAAATGCGATTCGATTTTTTATTCTATATTTCGAATGGGCATTATTTATTTATTTATTTATAATATTTGTTTTTCATGAGGTGAGAAAGGAAGAAGATTAAACGCGCTTTGTTTCATGTTAGAGGATCAAACAGTCTCACGCGCAAAAAATCGAATTAGGTATTTTAGTCACGGACTGTAGTCTATATCTATAGGGTGATTGCTTTAATTTATGGACCGCTAGAATTATCGTAAAAAAATTAAATTATCGTAGTTTTATATCGCGTCGATAAAACAAAAGCTAAATATTCATTTTCCAAAAAAATAACACAATAAAATCGTCAAAATTCACTAACAATACGGGCTCTCGCAAACAACACCTGAAAATCTCCAAACTTTCCAAGAAAATCCTCCAAACTTTGCTATCTTCGTCCTTCGTTAGATTATTTCCAAGCCGTAAAAACCCGCAGCGGCGGCGCACGCGCTACCCGCAAAAAATGGGTCACCCTGTATACTATCTTTTGTCAGTTTCGCGGATCAGGTTTGGTTCCACATATACTTTCTCACACGTGTCCATGTCTGTGTATGACTCCTACCGACTCGACGCTGAGTTATATTCGCACTGTGGTCTTCGCGTATAGTCGGTCTCACTGTTATACACACGGCGAACGTTTCTTTATATATACGAGCGTATATATATGCGCGAGGAAAGGTTTTGAAATATATATATACACACAGAGTAAACGAGAGAGAAAAATTGAAGAGCATGTTGAGTTTGCGCGATTTTAACGACGTGACGTGCATTGTTGAGTCTGCGGATTGAGTGTGTTTGTTTATGTATTCATGAGATTCACGTGCAGTGGCGGAAGAAGGCCGACGTTATTATGTCCGAGGATATAGGTGAAGAATATATTTGTTTCTCTTGTTTACGGTGATGTAATATCGATCGGTGTACGTGTTATCGCGTTATTAGCTATATCTTATGTGAATCTTTTATTGATAGCAAATATTATCCGACACTGTATATCAGAGAATTATAAGATACGATTTACCGGCTAACTAATCTTATCTCAATTACAGTAACATTTACAACTCACAACGACAAAAGACACCGCCAATCTTCTGCGACGATATATCAATATTCGATTCGATATTCAGATCGTCGCTTCTCGCGTTAAACTTATTGATCCCCGCGCGCGCTCGACGCGATACATTCTCAATCCGTTCCAATTCACCCAGAAATAAATAACACGCTTTCTCTCTCTCTCTCTCTCTCTCTCTCTCCGACTCGACACAGAATCTCCTCTGGCGCGTTCGAACCGAGCAGACAAGGTGGTAACGCTCCAGCACCAGGACGACAGCTCGGGCCGTTGTAGCGACGGTTCGCCCAAGGCCCAGCGTCCATCTCCAGCAGCTTCACCCGCTGCAGTTTCCGGTAGCAATGAAGCTCAGCACGATGACGAAGCTGGTGGTAAAGCCGACGGTGGAGGTGTACCTACGGGTATCCTCCAGGACGAGTCGGCGCGTCGACGCGAACTTGCGCTTCGACAACACGCCTTCTTCCAGCTGCGGCTGCACATACGCAGAGGTGCCAATCTCGTCGCGATGGATCGATGCGGTGAGTTCGCTGATGTGCTTGTTGGTGGAATTTTTGCGGGGATGAGAAATTATTGTGAGCGATGGGGGTTAGAGGGGGATCTTATATCGCGGAGTGGCTAATTTCACGGCGAAATGTTTCCTGCATTAGGGGCTAAATTGGGCAATCTCGTGGGAAAGTGTCTTAAAGGACGCGATTTAGAAGCTATTTCTGAATCGCGAAAGTTGTATAGCTCATTTCCGTTTTACTTTCGCAAATTATAAGAGAAAATCAATAGCCGTGTGTATGAAGAATTTTGATTTTGTACACAGGAGCCAGCGATCCTTACGTGAAAATAAAATGCAGCGGTCGTCTGTTACACAAGTCACGCACAGTTCACCGAGAATTAAACCCGGTGTGGGACGAGAGTGTAACCTTGCCAATCGAGGATCCGTTCCAGCCTCTTAATTTTAAGGTACACACCTAGTTTTAATATTATATCTATATAATATTAGAAAAATTTTCTTCGATCGAAACTACGCCGTAAATAAAGAAGAGAAAAAAAACTAATAAACCCCGATCGATCTGATTCCCCGCTCAGGTTTTCGATTACGACTGGGGTCTTCAGGACGACTTTATGGGCGCAGCACTGTTAGATTTAACGCAATTGGATTTAGGACACCCTCAAGATTTTACGCTGGAGCTCAAGGATCCAGCCAGGCCGCGCCAGCATCTCGGTGAGATTTTCATCTCCGCTACTCTCTGGCCGAGAAACCAGCAGGAGAAAGAGCAGGTGAGACTTTTAATTCGAATATCCGTTTTAAAAATGTATAATTAAAAAGAAAAATACGTCCAATAAAGCGTCACACCCACGTACGTGGAAGCGTTTCACGTAAACACAATGAATAAAAGGACGACACAATAAAGCAGGGCAAGCGCGGCGATTCCGCTGATTAACTTCGCGTCAAGCCCTCGGGGGAATTATTTTTCCCATATCGCGCTCACAACTCTGGAAGGAAAAGCCGTCGTGGGTGACGGCGATGCCGGAAGTTGTTTGTGCGTATACACGCAGCGTCGGCTCCGATAATTTAAAAGCAAGAGACGCTTCGCTTATGCACGTGTTTAAAATTATCGAACTGGAGTAGTCGAAGTTTCAGCTGACATGGATATATATACGCGCGAGAGTTTCCGAAAGTGGTTCCGGAATAGAGTTTTGAGATAATCATTTCGAGGCGTGATAGTTTTTCCATGAATGCATTAGCGTGTTTACGCTGTACACGCGCTCGAGAAGGTGACCTTAATTCCGGGATATAAGTTAATAAGTGAATTATATTTTATGGAAAATCAAGATGACCCAGAAGTGTTATAATATCGTTTCCATAGCATCGAAAGTTGAGGGGATTGTAATGGAAATCTCCTCTTATACCACACAGCTCCAAATAGAATACACCTTATCGCACAGAGTAATGCGCTTAATGAAGACGAAGATAAATACGCTCAGCGCAAGTCTAAAAAAAAGAAGAATGAACTACTCGCCAAGTGCGCATTCAATTTGCGAAATTAATGGAAACGAAAGGAGCGCAAACGCGCACAGGGAGTTCTCCCGGTGGACTTGTTCCAAAATGCTAGCTATAAAAAAGCCTGATGCTGTTCCTGGAAACTCAAAGGCTGTAATTGCAAGAACAGATCAGCAGCAGTCGACTGTGAATTATCGCATCTAAGAGAATTAACAAAGCCATGAGAGCCAGAAGTTTAATCCCATCTATGAATGAACGCTATCGTATATTATTCTCTCGCCTGTGAAAATTCTTTCACGAGAGCGTAAACTTCTTTACCGCGATTGAATTCAACTTTATATCAGCGCCGATACCCGCGCGTGTGGCACATTCTCGCCGTTAATGAGCTGCTCGTAAAACGCATTAGGCGCTTCTCGGCTTTATATTCCAGCCGCGTATATAGATCTAACGTTCGAGTTAATGACGCGACGTCCTTTACGAGCGAACGCGGAAAGAGACACGTAAGCGAATTGAAGACGAGAATTAGCCGTTATATAGTATAGATATATATATTATAGGCGTATGTGTGTACGTGTTTTTGGCCTTTTTCCGAATTCGACGTTTCTTAGCGCATCTGCGTGTGGTCGTTGTATTTTTAGGACTATACTGGTGATTTATTATATCTCGCAAGCTGCGCCGAAAGCTCCGGCTTCGCTCTGAAATATGCGCCGCTAATCTGCGTGCATTTGTTGGATTAGTCGGGACGCCATAATGCTGGCTGTTATAGAAAAGATCTAACGCTGCTTTTATAACAATAGCAAATATTCTGGAGTTTGAAGCTTTTCCGAGCTTTTCTGGAATATAAAAATTTCTTGAAACAGCATATTGTCGAGCTTTAAACAAAGCCGTTCTCTACGCTGAAAGTTTCCTTATGCGTTATGTATACATACAATGCACTCTTGACACGGTATACGAAAAACCGCGAGTTCACCGGTCAACGATTTTTTTAAACATCAAGTAGTATATACGAGGCGAGATATTCGCGTGTTTAGCCGCAACTGGAAAGAACGCGCTTTTTGCACGAAACGCGACCACGTTGTATATTTCCGAGCAAAAAACCAGGCAGAAAATTATACAATACGAAATTTTCCAATGCACTGGACTTATCAACGGAAGCCCGTATCGACTCGCTTTAGAAAAAAAAAAAAAAAAATGCTTTAGAAGTAAACTCCGCCTATTAGCATCTCATTATAACCATTTTATCCAGCGACTCGCGCGAAAAAAAAACACAAGCTTCTCCTTATAATAAAACAGCTTATTTACACATCTGAGACAGGTAGGCATAATCGTGGCGTCGTCTCCGATGAATCATCGCGTGTCTCCGGTCTCTGTGTATGTATACAAGGCAACTTTCATTCAACCCGGGAAATAATTTACGAGCTTTTTAGGCGCCGCTCTGCTGTATGCAGCCGAGCGAATTTACGAGACAACCGATTGGATTCTGTGCATATTGAAGAGTTAGAGCTGACTGCATACGTATACGCGACGACAGTTGCGCAAACCCGACGTTAAGCGGCTCTAATTGACGAGACGGTGTAGACGGGTGTAGAAGAGATCGATGTGTCGCGTGCGTGCGTTTATTGTGTAACCTTTTTCCCGAGCTTATATCAGTGTGGTCAGATAAGGTAGACCGGATTCTTTTATTTTCTGTGTACGTATACAAAGTCGTTGCTTGTCTCTGCGGAGATAAGGGTTATGGATGTTGGGATGTTGGCATAACGCGCAATTAGCCTGCTTTTGTGATAGACATGGGTTTGTTAGTTTTTTTCGTGGGAAGTGATGAATGGACTTTTAAATCGAAGGTATAATCGAATTGTATACACGGAATCTTGAAAATTAGAACAAACGAAGAATATAGACAATTTAGTTGAAATGAATATATGTTACGCTGATGTCATCATTATAGTAAAAAAATGTCGGTATCATTTTTCATAATGAGTGCCACTTATTATACACTGTGTACTACTATTACTAATAGTTCCACGTGCGTGTTCCCACTATCGCGTCATTCATCAGTGAACACTCGAGTCTCGGGACTTTCCTTGAAAATATACTCGATCCAAAGACTGCACATCAAAAACTCCACACAAACATTGTCCTCCGTCAAGCTACAATTAAATACCCCTAATTCACGCTTCGAGTAGCAACAGACACGCCCGAATCAATCACCCACGCGCTTATAAATAAACCAAACACTCTCAGCCAAAACGATGAAAATCCGCGAAAATCCAAGCTATAATCTCCCTACTTCAATATAAAGAGCGCTCTTACATATGCCAACTCGATCTGCCAACGCTCTGTATATCGCGAACAAGTGTGCGATGAACCTGTCGCTGTGTGTATATAACGCGTACGTATAGCGTCGTTAGTGTTTACCCAACTCCTCTCTCTCTCTCTCTCTCTCTCTCTCTCTCTTACAGCCGAGTAGGTATGAGAGAAGGGGCAGGCGAAACACAACGTCGCTGCAGCGGCTCGTCGGCTTAGGATAGAATTTAGCCGAGCGGAATCGAACGTCGGCTTCAGTGATGCCGAGTCTTTGGGCTCAAGCGCAAGTCTAATCGCGTCGGCGTGTACGTGTAATTTCTATATTTAGATCCATCGCGCGCGCCGGCTATTCTGCTCTGTGAGTTTAGACACGTGTTTGTGTGTGCCTCTATATAACTGTTTATTATACAGACGACATCGTCAGCTGTGCGGGCTCTGATAAAGTAAAATGCGTTAAGGAGATAATTCAATTCTCCGCTGTGATATACTGTTGATTAAATCGCGTTATGGTTGACGGACACGAGGGCGGAAGTTAACCGGAGTTTCCCGTTTTCCTGCAAATCGAAATTACGCGTTGTTTTTATTCAAATCAATTAGCAGCTGCCTCCGAATATTTCGCCGGCGCGTATCATTCTTTTTTTAATTTTCCCGCGCTCAAGGTCGAGCGGCTATACATATATTCGTATGTGAGTGCGAGAGAGTTGGAGCTTGATGACGGAGAGTTTTCTGGAGTCGAAATGCCGAGAACTGCAGGAAGCGAAGGAAGCAGAGGAGGAGAAAAAGCGTCGAGATGACGATCGGGATGAGTGAGTTGTCTCGAGGCGTCGTATGATTTTTTTTCATTCGTGGGTAGAGGAGCCATCAGCGCTATTGCGGTTTTATTCAAAGTTCTTTCGTTAGATTTAAAAATTCTTATTTGCTAGCTTGGCTAGAGATAAAGCTCGCGTCGTTCCCGAGCAAAGCTCGTAAAAAACGAAAGCAGTATAATTTTTATTTGGTTAAGTCGGTCGCGATGTTATAGCTCGCGGTGTGTACCGAGAAATGAAATCTGACCTCACAGAATTCTTTACTTAATGTCGCATTGTTTAACGAGACGTTTTAACTCGCGAAGTTTTTTTAACTTTCTTTTCTTATGTACGTTGTCGTCGCGTTGGATACTTTACACCGCTACGAGTAAAGTGATGATGATTCTTTTTAGAGTAATTACTTCGGCGACCATTAGCGCTTGGAAAAAAGCAGAGAATTTTCTAATAATAGAGCAATGAAAACTCGGGATACAAAGTAAGAAAAGTTCTTCAATAATTGCACGCTGCCGTGTAACGGTATAACTGCGATAAAAAATACAAAGCTTGTGTAACACACAAGTCCGTGCTTATGTCATCGCCGGTCAGATCTAACGCTCTCCTCTGCCCACAAAAACGAATCTTCGAAAAATACTCACTCACTCTCCTCAAAGGACGAGCTCGAACCCTGAAAATGGCCCGCCACCGTCGACCTCCTCCGACGAAGCTCACAAGCTCTCCCTGACGTCGGAACGCGTCCTGGAGCGCCTGGCCGAAGGCTTGCGTCAACATCCGGAGCTCCTGGAACAATATGCAGCTTTAACCGACAAACTCAGCCAAGCCACACCTGTCAAAATGTCTCCATCCGTAGAAGAACCAGCCAAACGTCCTCCACGTACTCGAGACAAACTGACGATGGCTGCGTTGAAGCTACGGGTCGAGCGAAGGGTCGAGCTTGTGGAAAAGCTCGTGGAGGCAAGGGCCGAGAAGGTCTGGGAGGAGTGTATGGAAAAACGACCCTGGCTACAACCCATCGAGTCTTGGATCATGGACAGACACAAGGCTAGACTCAAAGCCATCGAGGAAAATAATGTCAGGGGTTACAGTTCCGATAGCGAGATCAGTACATCGCCGAGGAAGATGGATGCGAGAGAAGTGAGAGATTTACTTGCTGCCTCTGCTGCGCGCGCTTGTATTTCAACGAAGGAATCGAGTGCGCGGATGGACTAAAATTAAACTTTTATTGATTCACTCGACTATTTATCCATCAAACTCGCGGAAACTATTATAGCGCTTCAAGATTTAAGATATCTCTCTCTTCCTTGGGTAAACAAAAGCAATATCTTCCCAGAGTTATTGAATTTCCGTTGCGCAATTTTATTTATTTTTTCGCGACGCACACGCTATACTGGCTGTTGTACCTACAATTGCGAGAGTCGGCTCCATTAACGTGTAAAAAGGTCAGATAAATAATGAATTATTTTTCGCTTCGCCTGGAAACAGGGTCGACAACGACAGGAAATAGTGCACCGTTTACTAGGTCATCGCGCACACACATTAAACATATACACACGGCGACAATATGCACCGGCAGAGTAATTGCCATGAAATTTGATGATCGCGCAGTGATATGCTACTTATATATTGAACGTGTGCTGCGGGTCCGATTAATACGTCGTATATGCAATTAAGGTGCTCTATTTCGTACTATCTGTAATTGAGCGCGTTTAACTGCGCGATGTGCGAATTTATTACACGGCGATACTATACAGGAGGTGCATCGTCGCGGTTTTGAATTTGCATATTCAATGTAGTGGAAATGCAAAATTGCGGTTCTCGAGAAAAAATGAGTCATTTTGCAAACCTCGACTAGCCATCAGAACCGCATCTTTCTTCCCGAATGAAATACAAGCAAAAAGAAAACGCAAGCCGAGGCAGCACTTATTTCCTCGAGAGAAAAAAAGTAAACGCGAAAGTTACGAAGCAAACTCTGCTCTCCCTAAGGGCTCTCCGATTCTGCTGCACGACGTGAAGAGCGAAAAATCCGAGGCACGATTAGATGGACTTCCGAAGAATCTCAAAGGCTCGACGGGCTCGTTGCAGTCGTCCAAGACGACGACGACACCTACAGTTGCAGCTGCTGCTAATGCAATCGAGGTTATCGAAGCTCGACCAGACTCTCCAGACTTCTTCGATAAGATCAAGGGGAATTTCAAGGATAAGATGGAAGATATTCACAGGGTACATAAATCGTCTCGATTAAAAAGTTGTTGCGGATGAGAAATTTACGCGCGATGAATAGTTTAAAATTCAAAATAATCAAAGTTTTTTCCCTATCAACATCAAGTACATCAAGTGTTAAGCACTGAAATATAAACTTTACACACGCGTCGTATTCATTGCAGTACTTCCAACGGAGCAGTCGACTGGCGGACGTGAACCGGAAGCTAAAGTCTCAGATATGGAGTTCGGTTGTAACAATAGTCCTCGTCGAGGCGAAGAATCTACTGCCAATGGATATCGACGGTCTCTCGGATCCTTACGTCAAGTTCCGGTAAGATAAAATATTCTCTCTCTCTCTCTCTCTCTGCATATTTTTCTCTTTCTTGCGCGACACTGAGTTATATACGCGTATATTATATTATTCTCATATCCACACAGAGACGACATGTGCCTTACGTCACCCGCAAGATTATTTTTTAATGCTCGTAAAGTTCGCTCGTAAAGCGCATGCATATACTCCACATAGTGCGGGTGATTTAAAGCGTTGGAAATTCCTTCATAAAAGACTTCTTCACAGCTTGGGCACCGAGAAGTACAAATCGAAGGTGGCGAACAAGACCCTGAACCCAGTCTGGCTGGAGCAGTTCGACCTGCACCTCTACGAGGATCCATACTTGGGTCAGGAGTTGGAGGTGACCGTCTGGGACAGAGACAGGAGTCACCAGGATGACCTGATGGGTCGAGCGGTCATCGACCTGGCGACCCTCGAGAGGGAGACGACGCACAGGCTGTGGCGGGACCTCGAGGACGGTGCTGGTAACATCTTCCTGTTGCTCACCATCAGCGGGACTACCGCGAGCGAGACCATAAGCGATTTGGCTGCGCACGAGGAGACGCCTCAGGAGAGGGCTCGGATGATGCAAAAGTATGCTTTGGCCAATACGTTGCAGAGGCCACGGGACGTTGGCCACCTGACGGTCAAGGTATTGTAGTGTGTCTCTGTGTTATTGTCTGCTGAGCGAGGGGATTGAGAGGAAGAGACTTTAGTCGATTGAAGGGCTTCCTAGTACGTGGAGACGGGGAAGTCTGTCTCTCTGTTGGAATTTCTTTTTCTGCTGATGCGCGATGTTCGATAAATAATCGTACGTGTCTTATAAATATGCTAAGGATGATATTTCCATATTCTCGCGTGATTTCCAGTCTCTTGGGGATTTTTATTACAGACTCGTTCGCATCAGGACTATTTTTACACGCAGCTGTAACGATTTTCTGATTTTCAGTTGCTTTGCTGTTTTATGTAACCGCGATGATAAAAAAAGAAAGAAAAAACGGTTTCCACGATTCCGAAAATTAATTCCTGACACGACGTTGTGCAACATCGCAAATTGATTCTTCCAGGTTTACCGAGCGCAAGGCCTCGCCGCAGCCGACTTGGGCGGTAAAAGCGATCCTTTCTGCGTTCTCGAACTTGTCAACTCGAGGCTGCAGACTCAGACGGAGTACAAAACTTTGGCGCCGAATTGGCAGAAAATCTTCACTTTGTAAGTGCCATCGCATATCTATCTCGTGCATACTTCTGATGAATCACTCTGTTTAATCTCGCTTCTTTTTTGTACCAAACTGAATCATGCATTCCAATCTAGTGCGATGACGAAACAGTTTTGACCAAAGAATAACCGATGAAATTTTTCCAGCAACGTAAAGGACATAAACTCGGTGCTGGAGGTGACTGTATATGACGAGGACCGGGACCACAAGGTCGAGTTCCTGGGAAAAGTCGCGATACCGCTGCTGAAGATTCGCAACGGCGAGAAACGCTGGTACGCTCTCAAAGACAAGAAGCTACGATGTCGAGCCAAAGGCAACAGCCCGCAGATCCTGCTCGAGCTCACCGTCCTCTGGAACGTCCTTCGGGCTTGCATAAGGACACTCAACCCCAAAGAGAAGAAGTACATGGAGCCCGAGATGAAGTTCAAGAGGCAGGTCTTCCTCAGGAACGTCCTCAGACTCAAGTCGATCATCGTTATATTCATCGATTTGGGGAAATACATACAGTAAGCACCCTTTTCAAGTTTCTAATTATTATAATCGAAATTATTCCATTCCCAGATTTTCCAAAAGCAAAACGTTGCGAAGCCAGAGTACAATGCGCGCAAGCATCTGCACAATGGAAAATAATTGGAGCATGAAAGCAAACGAAGATGCGAGCACGCGCGTGTATATCCGAGCAGCAGCGGTTCCCTTTGTGGACTCGCTTATTGTTGATTTTTCCGACCGACTAAACTGACATTTCCGAATTGCAGGAGCTGCTGGGAGTGGGAGAGCAAGATGCGCAGCATCATCGCCCTCGTCCTCTTCGTTGTGGGAGTCTATTACTTCGAACCCTATATGATACCGACTGCTGCTTTCCTCATCCTATTGAAGTACTATGTGGTAAGGATGCATTTCGTTTTTTTTTTTTTTTGGTCCATCTAACGTATACAAAAGCTTGTGCACTAACTCCCCATACCGCAATGATTTACACATAACAAAGCAGCAGACCTTCTCTCTCGCTCTCTCACGATGATAAAGGAAAACGCGTCGTTTCCATTGTGTAATATATTATATATCTCTTTGCATTCACGTTGGAAGTGACGCTTTTCAAAGGCACAAGGTTGGATTAAAAATACTATGGAGCTCGACGTTATCAGTCGAGAATAAATAAAACAGAGTGGAGACAGAGAGAGGTGGGTTGATCGATAAATTTGCTTGAATCCTTGCTTTGCAAACAGGTAGCAGTTTTGACCGGAGCTCCTCTTCCTCACCAGATGACCGTTCACGTTCAAGATTCTACGGACCCCACCTCGGAAGACGGTCCTCCGACTCCCGGAGACGATGACGACGACGACGAAGACAAAGATAAGGTATGCATACTCAATTCGCTTACCGTAAGCTTGTACGAAAAGAACGATCGATCATAAATCATAATTCTGGTGATACGTCGCAGGAGGAGAAAAAGAGTCTGAAGGAGCGACTGCAGGCGATACAGGAAGTGACGCAGACTGTGCAAAACTCGATCGGCTACATAGCGAGCCTCTGCGAGAGGGTGAAGAACCTGTTCAACTTCACCGTCCCTTACCTCAGCTATCTCGCGATGCTGCTGGCGCTCCTCGCGATGATCGTACTCTACCTCGTCCCGGTGCGCTACTTGATACTCGGCTGGGGCGTCAACAAGTTCGCCCGGAAACTCATCAGGCCTCACACGGTGCCCAACAACGAAGTTCTCGATCTCATATCCAGGGTACCCGACGACGAGGAGCTGCTCAACTACAGGTTTGCTCACAGCAAGCACTAAAACCTGATCCATACCTAGTCATACCTGACGGCTGTAATCACGTATGCTTCGTTCTTTCAGGGAGTTGAAACCGGTACCGACAGCCGACTGCGAGAGTCGAAACGCCCCAGGTTCATCGGCTGGTCCCACGGCTGGAAACACCGGTACAGCGACGCGGCGCGAGCTCCGGAAACGCCACAAACAGGCGGCCGCGTAGCAACAGCATGTCCCGCGGCCTGATGTCGCGGGCCTCAGGGCACACGGCGTTCTCAAGCGCTCGCTGCTGCGACAGAAGTTCGAGTACCTTCGCCAGCGGATGGGCTCGACTGAGAAGCCGGAAACCATGCCCGACGTGGACTGAGACACTGAGCGCGAGCTGTTATGGTACTGCGTGTGTGTATGCGTGTGTATGCGTGTGTGAACGACGGATGCGTCGAAGGATTGTTGTTGTTCTTCTTGTTCCGGTTAGGAGGCGATTATTAACGACGCTGTGCCACTATTGTGAGTGTTGTCGCTGTCTCGACGCGGACTTGGACGACTCGCGAGGAATGCAGTGATTTTTTTATATATACACTCGGTAGTAGTGGATTCTGAAATAACGTTTTCTGAAATGCTCCAATCAGAGCGCTCGACTGAAAGAAACTAACCAATAAGGCTGCGCCATTTCAAAAACGTTCTTTCAGAATCCACTACCACCGAGTGTACATTATTGCACACTTCCAAAGAACATAATATATTCACAGTGCGAATATTTCGTTATACTTTACATTTACTCGTATGAACTTCCAGTTTTTTGATAATTTATTTTTATCGTGTCTTTAGTCGAGAGGGACTGATTTACAATGTGTTTTACAACGATAGGTTTATATCTACATAACGACGTTTAAGATGTGATAAATTGTGTAAGATAAGTTGTTTAAGTGCACTCGTTTTAAGTGCACCCACGCATGTGACGACCCGTATGTTGTAGTTTGCTATGATTTCGATAGTCGTCCGAGTCAGCGTCGAAGTAATCACGCATTATACGGAAACGGAGCACGATCGCGCGAAGATTTTTAAATAGCTGCCTTATTAAAATAAAAAAAAACAAACGATTTAAGAAAAAAAGGCGTTGGATTATTATAAAGTAAAATGATGATTGAAAAAATGAAACGTTGATGTTTTTCCACAGCACTGAGTAAATAGCCGCTAATTATTTTTGTAATTATATCCCTTTTAAGATTCCAGTTATATAATATGCTCGCTACGTATATTTATTATCGATGTAAGCAATTTTTACGATCATATGTACAATCAAATTATATTTAAAACATAAAGTTATTTATACATTTTTAATGTGACATATAAGCAAATTATAGATTAGGATTTAAGCTGGAGAATCCAATTGCAAGGTAATTAAACGCAATTTTCTCGGTGCTGTTATCTCTCAATATTTTAATTCGCGCAAACCTATATTATGGTGTTATATATACTTGAATCGTGTAAATGTTTTCCAATAAACGCTGACTTTAAGCATCTGCGTGTTATTAAAGTAAAAAAAAGCAGTCGAGCAAATTATATTCTGTATTTATATAAAATATGAATAATGAAAGGCTTTGTCAATTGTGTGTAAAACGAAAATTATGCTTACGAAAACAAAACTTCGCACCGAAATAGTTTAAAGCAAATGACAAATTAGTGTACAACAATATGTGATTTCGTACTTCCATAATTCTATAACGCAAAGTAATACAAAATCGACAATTTTTTGTTTTCGTAAGATATAAGCGTGAGCTTCTCTCGTTTCGACTTCAAATTATAAACTCTCTGCTATCCACACTATGTGCTTCGAAAATTCGTGCGATCGCGTTTCTCTGGAGCGAAAGATTTGTAGAATGAAAAAACTTTATGTAGGCTATCGACTAGCGAAAAGTCATAGTCGAAATTTGACATCAGGAAAGAAACATTGACTATTGGGCTATTCAATTTCCTTTCTTGATTAACCATCAGATTTGTAATTAGCGACTATATATTTTCAAAGACCAAATTATGAGACCAAGTATGTGCTTGATTTTTAGTCGTTGTTCCTAAACATATACATACTATCATCACCTTAGTTTGAAGAATAAAAAATCGAATGTAATTCGTTTTTAACTATACGTACAAATCTACAATTATTTTTTGTCTCTTTAAATCATTGAAGACTTCCACAAAGTTGGCCAAACTATATTTTAAGAGATATTAATGGCGATGTTTGAGAAATATTAGTTGTTGGAACGTTAACTATTTTCTAAAACGTAGCAGAGCGAGAAAAGAAATTAGAGGCCAATGGTAGAACATTGAAGAATAAAACAATTTTATTTTTAAACTGTTTATCGTACAACAAAGTTACAAATTTTATCGACGAAACGAAATTAGATTTCTATATATAGTCAGATATATATGTATATCGTGTGCTTACGTTTCTAAAATGATAAAACCTGACTGCAAATCATAATCACTAACATAATCGAGAAAAAAGTCATGATCTTTCGCTAAAAATCGAGACATCAGTAATTTTCGACACATTTATAGCTAATTACAAATTGGGTCGTTAATTAGATCAATTGAAAAGCCAGACGATACACTTATGCCATATCCAAACATAGAAGAATCATATAATATTACAAATCGCACGAAATTCGAAAAAAAATATTTCAATAAGCGTAAAAATAAATTACGCGTACATTACAACGCAATACCTATAATATATGAATAAAAAATACATTGACTCTTCTATAGCATATCTTTAAAAACTGATAAATCAAGCGTTAATCACTATAGGATTTCGATAACTACGTATAGCTTTATCGGATTCGAGAGAGGGGATAGTTAATACACATACAAAGTTATAATATATCTTCATTATGACGATCTTCTTTGGAAGATCGCTGACCATTTCGTCCATCGATGTCTTAGGTTAGCTGCTAAACAAATTTAACGTATTGCGGGAATAGGCAGAAATAAGATTAAATTTTCAACAGACTTATGCTTTATTTATGTTATAAAAATCGAAAATCAATTTATTTGGATAAGTCTACTTGTCGAAAAAATAAAATCACTAAGTATTCTTTGATTGCCAAAATTATTTTTCACATCAAAGTATTAATGGGTTTTTGCTTATTCCTGCCCACGAGAAAACCGTTAAAGTTCGCTTTAACCGCGCAGTAAAATTGCTACAGCACGGTTATCACAAATAAACGTACGCATGTGCATTATGAAATAAAGACAAACAAAGTGATTGTATAATGAATGAAAGTGCAGGCTTGCGAGAGAGTGTGATAAAAGAGATAGATTAACATTAGAATGAAAATGTGAGAAGAAATATTACAAGTTAGTTCCTCGCTTCCTTATCCGCGAAAACATCACAGACCATTGCGATTCAATTTCTAAGATATATTAGACGAAACTTAGGCACTTAAGGTAAACATTACCATTTATGGACTTTATAGTGCACTTTTGAGGTATTGTACTTTTTTACAGACTTATTGTAAGTTTTGAAAGTTTTGAGTTGACTTTGTTTCTTACACATAAACGTACACGTTCAAATGCATGACGTATTTTGTCTGAAAGCATCACTGATGTATCTTTTCATTGATCACATGCAGTTTGAACGTGTATTTAATTAGAACTGAATTAGAGCTTAAAATTGCAAAATCATATTTTAAAGCAAGTTTGAGTGCTGATAAAAGACGAATAACGAGTTGAGCTTAAAACTAAAGTGCTATATTTCTTCAGGATTTTTTTACATTCTGCTGGAGGAGATATTTCATAAATCTCTATAAATATTTTTTATACTGGCGTGTTGTGTTAAGCTTATAAGATGAATCGAGACGTACGATTTTCAAACAAAATCGACTATGTTATACGATTGGCTACCAAGTATCGTGATTACAAGGTTTTTCATTTTTTTTAATTTCTCTGTTAGACACGTGGTCACTTCTCATTGCGCTTGATTCTAAAATTTATTGTGCATTTACCAAAATATAAAAAGGAAAAAGTTCACTAAAAATTAAATCAGAAGATGATCAAGTTATTATGTTATTATACAAAGAAGCATGTATGATTTGCACAAATTATTAAAAAAAAGCTATTACTTATTATAATTTAAAAAAAAATCGTAGAATAAAATAGACCATTTTTGCGTGTGCATGCTTTCATGTTAGAACGTCATTTAATATAATATGAATTTAATAAATTATTGAATAATATGATCTTTTCTAAACAAATAAACTAATGACTTACTATTCTTCTAAAAATAATTCAGATGATTATGTTACACGATAGCCTCTGTACTTTATTTCTAAAATTTAAACAATCATCATTGATCGATTATATTTTAAAATAAATATATGTGTATAGAGAGCTGGGCCTACGGACACGGAAAATAAATGTATAGAAGATAACCAACTTTGCATTTAACGAGAATACTTTTAATCAAGAATACATCTATTAAGATGTCTTTTGATATACTATATCTATTTGTATTCTCTTATATCTATGGAAATATTTAAAGAGTCACAATTTCTTTAGTCACGACTTTAAATTTATTTTAAACTCGATTCGAGTGATACATTATTCGTTTTTTAATCGTATAAAAAAGGATCTACTTTCAAATAGTTTAAATCGATAAATTATGCTGATCAATGTGCATATTCAAAATATATTCTGTAGTACATACATACGTTACTTACTTCTGTTAGGCAATGAAATATCATGACTAACAGCGGCAAACATTCGATCGTTTAGTGGAATAAAAAATTATTAAGAATCAATGATTGCATAATCATTAATTATAAAATAATCAATTATCTGAACTATGTCATAATTTCCAAGCATACAACAGTTTTAAGTATCTTGAGTAAAAGGAAATGTGCTTTTAAAAAAAATCCTGTACAACTGCATTGATTATATATGAGTAAGAAACTGCATTCCTAATTATTATTTACCAATATTTATAAATAAAACGACGTGTTACATCAGACTTTCGTGAAAAATAATTGATTTGATAATTTTCATAACGTACCATGCTCTTTTGTACTCTTCCATTTTTGTACTTTCAATGTTTCAACTGTATACGAAACTTCAATAGTTTTTTAGGTATATAAGTTACAGCTTTTGGTGTGTCTTTTATGAAATATATTGCATAAGAGCAATTCAATGTTAAAAGTAATTTTTCTAGTTACTATGTTAGAGATTTTTCTAAAACAAACTGCATGTTCGCACAGGCACTATCCTGTCACGCACTCCTATAAAATAGACTAAACGAAATATTGATACAAGACGTTACTTCGATAAATACTATATGAATAAAAGGAAGGACCTGAGATCAATTAAAAATGCATTAAGTATAGTATATAAATATTAGACTTTGAAAGTAAATACAAAGTGTACAAATTATTGTTGAGTTATAGTGAAAAGTTGAAATATATAAATGTATTATGATATTGCAGCTGAAAGGACCTGAGACTATGTAAATAATTTAGAAAAGTCAATTTGAAGAATAAAAATAGAATTGTTGATTATAAATACTGTTCTTGAGCGATCTGAAAATGTAAGATTTCCAACTAAAACTCACGTCCTTCCTTTCTTGAGAAAACTATCTATATAAATACTTGATAAGTTACGAATCATGGGAAAATGATGCTTGTCGAAAATAGTCCTATGTGCATTCTTTTAAATTGCTTGCAATCGTAAGCAAGTCAATACGTGACTGTAAAAAAAATCTTTCATTACATAAAATGAATTTTCTAAAAATATAAGTTTAATATTACGTTACAAATTTATATTGGCACGTTTCTTATTTTATTCCAATACTTTATCACCGAATGTACTTTCAATTTAGTCGCATATCCGAGCGTGAAAATTTCAATTTCCTTCGTATTATAATAAATACGAATTTTTCATGAGAGCTTCAGTAGTTAATAATAGGCACAAGCATCGAATTATAACAGGTCACGGATAAGACTTTAACAGTAGAATGCCTAAAAAGTTTCGCGTACGAAAAAACAATTAAACGAGGAAATGCTGATGATAATGGTCTGACAAGAGTTTGAGCATTAATTGCGATGCAATTTCGTCGAATGAATTCAAAATTTCTTCTTCTATATTATAAAATGTGTCTTGAAACTATGAATGTTCAAACTATTGATCCAGATAAAAGAAACACAGTAATTGAAAAAAAATGCTTCGCACACGTTTCTTAACTTACTGAATCTAATTAGTGTATTAGAGGACGATTGTTCAGTGCGATTGTGATTTTATCGGATGGCTGTCGCAAAATTGCAACCAATTGAACAAACGATGTTTGTACTGCTGATCGATTTGCGCATGCGAACGAGCTGCGTATGCTGCGGACTTTTGAAATCGAATTGTCTTTCGTTTCTGGGTCGAACACAACGCAAACGATCATTGCGGCAAATTGCGTTCATGATACTTACGAAGTGATAAAAAATCGTTATTATTATCATTATTATATTATATATGAAAAAGAGATAAATATCGAAATAAATGAAGCTTTTATTAATATCCAATAATCCAGTTGTTTATTACGCATATTCCTCCATCTATATGTATACATCTCAACTTTAACGCAAGAGCTCGATATTTTCGCGCATTCGAAGAGCGGTGAAAGTGCCGGCGGCACGAAAACGACAAAGGCATTTACGCCTGCCATAGTTCGGGCCAACATTTAATCGAGTCACGGCAAGTGCTAATGCACAATGGATTAGGCCGACGAGTCGTTTCTCTTGATGCGCGAGATGAAACGAGGGGTCAACGCGATGCCGTCGATTCGATCAGACGTGACAAGCTTGCAGATGTCAGGGATCGGGATGAGCTTGAATTATATTTTTTACTATACTGTATAATTCGTAATTACAAGTATGCGCGTTCCGAATAAGGATTTTACGAAACGGTCCGTTGTGCGCTCTTAGCGAGACAGCAAATTCAAATTAAAACGCGCTTAGATATTGTGAAAATGTGTCTCGGCATATTCTTGAACTCTTGACCTGGTAAAATGATAAATTGCACGTCTTGAACTAATGGCGATATAATGACTTTAATAACGCTGTGTTTACGCTATTAATTATAACTTGCGTAACGTGCTTTACAATGAATTATCAAATTAAAACTATTGTGAAAAAAGTAACGAGCCAAGTAAAGTCGTTGCAGAAACAAACTAGCCTTTTTTTTGCTTTTTGCAGATGCTTAACATAGAATCGTTCTTGCGGGCATCTCTAAGTGGAACAACCTGCTTTCCTGTTAGAGACGAGATTAGACCGATAGCATTCGTTAGCAATTCGATTCCTAAATCTCGTTTGCCTCTTATCTTGCCGGATCAGTCCACTTTTCTCTCGCTCGCTAAAATAAGAGTTTATTTTATTGTAATAAACAGATATATGATTCAAAAAAGAAAAGTGGAGAATCAATCTTGCACGAGCGCGAAGTTTTGACTCACAATAACGGGAGGAAGAAATATTTTCGTATTTATCATCAGTCATTCTTCAATAAGCCGTAAACACAATTTCTACGCCTGTCGACTCGCATCAGTCCCGCGCGAGGCGGCGACCATAAGAAAATGAAAGTCCGAAAAATCAGAGCATACGCGCACGCGCGCGACAGACACAAAACTGACAAAAATGCGTGCGTCGGAAGGAGAACAAAAACGAATTAGATCGAAATCGTTCACCTCTCGCGCTCTGGGGGAAAGTTCTTTTCGAGCCTCCAGGTGTGTCCTAGACCTTGCCCGAAGGTGAAAGTAAAAGCCGGCGCTCTCGGGATGATCAACAGCCTCGACCGAGATCGCCACTTTGACAATCGGCAACAGATTCGAATCGTGATCCAAATCGGTCTAGCTTGGAATGCTATTCTATTGAGCACCGGCGGGAAAAGTGTTTTCTTTCGAATCGAGCACAGCACAGCACACAGTAGTGTGCGTTGGATATGATTTATCAACGATTAAAATATTTTCTACACAGCGACGCGAAGAAAAGTCAGTTTTCGTTCCTCTCGATGAAGTTATTTTTTGTTCCGGCGATAAACCACTCGCGCGGTGGCCGTTACATTTTTTTCCCGCAGCCTCTCTCGCGCCGATCACGAACGCGACTCGCGGTGCAGCGTGTAAGTATACTATAGTCGTCGGTGGAAAGTTGGAGGCTCGAGGATCCGGTCGATCCACTTTTTGATGGCTCTCTTCTCCACCTTCCGCGTGAATTCTCTACGAGTCTCATGAGCGCGACTTAGCGCGACCGGTTCCGCGTTTTATTATTGTACTCTGTTCTCGGGCTTTCGAGTGATCCCTTTTTTTGTACGTTTAAGTACGTACCTATGAATTATTCATCGCTTTATGAGCTCGAATTCACTTTCGTAAAAAGCCGCTTTTTTGCTTGTATAATATAATACGCGCACAGAGGCTCGCACAGAGGGATGCGGTGAGAAACTGCCGGATTAAAATAAAAAAAAAAAAAGGAGAACCTGCAGTGAGAGTGTGAGATAATTAAGTTTGCGAGGGGAGAATAATATGATCGGTGTCGAAAACTGTGAAAATATGACTTTTTTTAGAAAGTCGCTTTTATATTTCGCGCGCGTTTTTATGATGTACCTGCGCCTCGACCTGCGCGCGCGGGAGATATATTACTCTGGAACGAGCGTTATAAAGTCTTTTCCGATTTTCACGTACCTACTAACTATCAACAGGGTTCTCTCTCTAGACACTTTTCTATTTTCCTCATAACAATTAATGCACGCCGAGTCTAGATATAGTTGCGCGCTATGCTAAAACTGCCTTGTATTTGGTCTACTGCTTCGGCCGCCCATTATGCTATAACTGAATCGAAGATGGAATCGACATACTGTAAAACGATCGATGAACAAATTAATATATACAATTTTCAGGAAATTTGCATACGTTGCTTGACATATATTTGGATAATATGCATTTACTATTTTAGCTATAATCGTAATCTCGTCTCATTTTTTTGACGTTGTGCAATTGTTTTCGACAATATGCTTTTTGATTTTGTCTTTCAATAATTTTTTTTTATCTGCATATTCGTCTATCGCTTGCTTAACTGTTTCCAAGTAAGGCATCATCTTTTGATGAAAATCCTCTACATTTTCAATAAAACTTTCTTGCTGCTCATCCATTTCTATATTTTGCTTAATTATTAACCTTTTATTTTGTAGCGTGACAGACGCTAACTCGCGCATCAAAAATCTGTGATCCGACAGTATTTTATGGAACTGCCGTTCAGCATCAATCATCTTCTGCTTGTCTTGCATGATCTTAATTTGCTCGTCAGTTAACTTTTTACTATAACCTGTCAGCTTCTTCTTATACTCGGTGAGATGGCTGTCAATCAATGAGCTATCCTCCCTAAAATTCCTACTCTTAATTCCATTAATAGCCATGGCACATTCTAGTATAATATTTTGCCCTTCTGTGTAACGCAAATACGACGAGGCAAAACTATCATCCAGCTTCTGCAATGCTTAATCTTTGTAGGCATTCAGATTTCCTGTCAAATTTACGCTTGGTGAAAGCCGCTCCAAATGCCGGTCCACCTGTATTATCGAATTCTGAAAAAAAATATAAATTTTATATACCATTGGAGCTACGAAATATTATCATTGCATTACATTATTTTCTAGTCGTTCAATCCGCTCTTTCAGTGCCTTATTCATCAGCTTCAAGTGCATGATTTCCAAATCCCTAGGATCTATATCGGACGGGTTTGTTTTTTGCAAATGGTCTTGCATCTTTCTCGAATCCGCAGCTAAAAACTCTGGATGAGGCTCTTTCGTCCCCGCCGATTTCCCCTCTGCTTCGTTGCTAATAGTACCCTGGATCTCCCCGGCAACCGTCAGAGATTCGACGGACGCGCGTACCGACGCCGTTTTCATACTTCTGACACCCTGAGTCTCCGTTTCCGGTGTTTGGGTCATCTTAGCACTCTTTAAACAATCTATCACCCTGACAATTTGATCGATAGATTCTCCTATAGATCGTGATTGATTGAATACTCACAGCTCTATTTCTTTGATAATTTTCTATTTTGAAAATGGAACGGCAGCTGTCTGAACTTGGAAAGTATAAACTAGTCAACGTCTATACTGCTCGGCGGTACATCCACTCACTTCGACTTGAAACGCACGACTGAAACACCGAAATGATGTCTATGCAGGTAGAGGGTGAATCACGCTGTGGAGTATTGCATTTGAGTCGAAGTGGGGGTAACAGCCAAACAGCTCCGCCACACTCGAACAACGAAGAACCAATGCACAAACCATTAAGCGAAGCTATCCCGCACGCATGCCATACATATAGACGTAAAAATATGTCGCACAGATCTCGGTTCATATATCTCGAGAAAATGTACATACGGTGCGGTGTGTCGGTCTTATTGTAATAATAAGGCAAAAAGTTTGCACCGCATCTAAGATGCTTTAGGTGCGACAAAAAAAAATTAAATAACAAAAAGTCAAATATTAGCAAAACTTACATTATTACTGCTTTTTGGAGCAACGTCATGCGCGGTTACTTCAAGATATTTTATAGTCTAAAAATTCGACATACATATATCTTCTCTACATTCCAAGCAAGTTGTATTATTCTGCCTGTGGTCACATATAAATTAATGATATTTCCTTATAAGTCCTGGCATCGCATCAATAAACAAAGCAACTATATCCCAGTTTTTTCAGCCGATCCCATCTCACAGCTTCGTCACACGCATCATATTCTTTTCGTGCAACCGATATACGTCGATCATTATAAACGTCGATTTTCCCTCTCTCTCTCTCATAAACGCGGGCGTAAAAACGAGTAATCAAATTATATCGGCCTCGTTCGCGCGCGAAAATTCACCGGTAGTTTGGAAACTCGATAAAAACAGCACAGCTGTTGTTGTTGTTATGATTCTTTCCATACACGAACGATGACTCGCCAGCGAATCGGCATTGAACCTGCGCTGAGCACGATATCGGTCCAGCTGCAACAGCGTGAAAGTGTAGCGCTTGAGATCCGCGTGTGCTCTTTTACTCGCGTAAGTCCTTAACCGTATAGATGTGTGTATGCATATATAGGTCCGATTCGCTTGTATATATGCATATATATTCGTCCCACGCTGGCGTTTTACGACGTCCCAGCTTACGGGGAACTTTCTTTCGCCTTGACCTTGAACGCTTGCGATCGTAACTTTCTGCCTGAGAGTGTAGTGCAAATATTTTACATATATGCCTGCCGATTGATCGGTAAACGTGCGTGTGTACACGTACTTCTGGACTGCGTGAAATTGCAACTTGCAAGACGTCAAAACATCGGTTTCCCGTATAAATAAAAGGCCGGAAATGATCGTAGCGAAACACAGGCACTTGCAAAATTTTTGACAGATGTAATAAGCGATCGTTAGGTTTTTCAGCAATACTCTTGTTTCTTTACGATCGTAATATTGGCAAATCTCGTTTGGCAAGATTTTTACGCTCCGGAGACTTTATAAGGCGCGCGTACACGACGCTATAGATAAAAAACGCCTGTTTATTGTCGCACTATTACATCGCTATACTAACAAGCGTTAAGTATACGGATATTTGCTCGCGGGAACGCATACATATTAAGCGGCGAACATGTCCGAAAGTGATTCGGTAACGTCGCGCGTTCCCATAGATCCCTAATTGCTCGCCGCTTCATAACTCTACTTCCGGTGAAAACTCGCGTCACTGTCCCGCCGATCTCTCACGTATACATCATGTATTAGAGCGCGTCGTGCAGTCGATACCGATGCGTTTGTATATTACACGCTCGACTTGTCCTCTTGAATTATACGTTAGTAGCAGTGCGATTTTTATTGCAGCCGTGACGCAATGGTACAGCACACAGTGAGATGATTCACGATTGATATAAAAAGATTCTCGAGGAGAAATTCGTGCAGTTACTTTTTTTTTCGCGAGTGTAACGACCTTTATGCAATGGAAGACGCGCGTCTGGCTCAATTTAACAAGAAGCCGCGGCACTTTTACTCTAATGCGCATTGGTGCGTATTATCTAGCTGCAGCGTAAAAATTGTATACGTAAAATCGTCTAGTTATTTTCCGCGGGAGGCATTTTTTGCATGAGAAATTGAATCACATTGACAATAATTTGCTCGCTCGTGAATTACAAGATGAAAGTTAAGAAAGTCTGCCATTATATGGCTATATGAAATCTGAGTTATTTGCCGCGCGTCTCGCGGCTCGACTACATATATTTACGAGTTTATCTTTGTTATTTGCCTCTGGACTGCAGTACACGCGGTGATGTCTTTATGAGCAGAAAAAAACGCGAACGACCTACTAATTAACGAGTTTACCTCTCCGGCGATTATCGCGTTGCGCAATTTTCGCGAAAATCATAGCTAAAGATCCTACGTACAAGAGCCCAAAATTTACGCATTATGAGTCATTGTGCCGCGCGCAGAGCTGCGAAATCGTGAGAAGCCTGCATACGCTTATATTCGGCGTATAACTCTCGAGAACAATGAAAGAGAAAGTCACACCTCAACGGTAAACCGCCAAATAAATGTGAGTATGTATGCCTATAGCTACTCAGATGAAAATCAGCGAGACTGTTTATCATTGCCCACGCAGAGAAAAAAAGATTCGCCTTTGGTGGTGCGGGGGAGCAGGAGGAATCGAGTATATAGCTGCATGTTATAAGGCAAAACGGTTTTGGACTGGCCTTTCTCTCTCCCTTACTGTTTGAACTTTGCGGTTTGTATATAATAGTCTCTGGTTGGTGACGATAGGTGGCGCTCAGGCACTTTTTTATAGCCCACATCAAAATTTGTCGCTCAGAATGTATATAGATAGCGGTGTGCAACCTATGCCAAAACTGCCTTGTTGGGCCTGCAGCTTGGGCCTCTTATGTTAAAACTGCCGGCGTTTGCATAGTATATTAGTCATCATCTAACAGGGTTTTATTGGAATGGGTATGCAAGAAGAACGTGATACTAAATCTTCGATCTGACATATCAAAGTCAGTTAATCATAAATCATGATTACATGAAACGGGAACTTTAATTATAAAAGCTAAAGTCAATTTCAATAAATATTTCAAAGCTAAACTCCATATTGCATCCAAACAAACTTGCGGCGGCTTTTAGCACAGCAGCCTCCAGGGGCAAATTGAATGGCCTACCGCTATTTTCCGACGTGGTCTCTCCTCTATGATGCTCATAAAAGAGGGAAAGTTCGACTAAAGGTCGTGTGCTCACTCCTTTCTATAGATTTAATTACGAAACACCACTCCCCTCAAAAAGTCCCTTATACACGTTTCAACAATTCGTCGCTGATATTATACTTATATAATCCAAGCGAATATACTTAAGCAGCAGAGAAGCTCCTGAAAATTGGGGAGAAAAATCCTATATCCTCGCGCGCGTGGTTCCAACCGCATATGCGCACGAGGTCGCGTCGCATTATATACCCCCGCCGTAGCCGCCGCAGCATCGATTCGGCGCGGCGGCGGCGTCGTTTTGGCCCGGGCCAGCTCTGCACTGGGCAAATTATTCAGCCGGGCAGAGAGAGAGAGAGAGGGAGAGAGAGAGACAGAGAGAGAGAGATCAGACCGAGGAATCTGCGCGAGCGGACAAAGGAACTCGCGGAATTGTATAGGCTCTATCTCTGCATAATGTGTGTGTGTGGGTTTATTATCTGAGACGAATGAGGGACTGAAAGTTATGATAAGGGATAGTAGATGTTAACGATTTCAAAATTGTAATTATGCTATAAAAGCAGCTCCGAGATAAATAACCGATCCAATCAACAAATCCTTCATTTCTTCGAAAGGAGAACGCGGAGAAACTCGAAAAGCACATCCGAGCCAATTCAAATGTATAATACTCGTGGAAAAATCGCGATAATTCGCGGAATCTCTCTCTCTCTCTCTCTCTCTCTCTCGCAGTCGGGCGTAGCTGCGCGCACAAGAATGTCCGTGTAAGGTGTATCGTATGTATGCCTATGCGTTCTCCGCTTGGTATATAGTGGGAAGAGTTAGTGCCGCCGTGACCCACTTCCGGTCAAGTTCATTGCTCATCGCAGCGACGCGGCCTCGTCTGCGTATATACACACGCCCGCGCGCGCGATGCCGGTGAAATTTTCTCTCTCTTCCTCCCGAGTTTTATCCGGGAGATCTGTCGTTCTCGGAGTTTCAGGTGGAATATAGCAGCCCGTATGTTTTTTTTCGGAGATTTCTTCATCGTCTCGAGAAAGAAATCCGTGTTTGTGGTTCGGTAGCCTTGATTATATTCTACGAAAATAACGAGTAATTCAATTACAGCTTGTAGAGTGTGTATGATAAATCGAGTTGTTACCGTACATCCTAATGGTAATATAAGTACAAGCTTGTAGCTTGTGATCGATGTCGTGTGTAAAAAAAGAAGCAAACTGTAACTCAAAACATTTCCTGCAGACTTGTCAAAGCGAAGCCTTAAGTCGTGACCATCGTCCGCCAGAACCACTCCCCTCATCTCGACGAGCTCATGGGAACGCGGTGGAAAGGTGCTCATAAGAAGCCGATGCAAAATCGGTAGAAAGTGAAAGAAAGGCAACTGCGTCGTCGTCGACGGAATTCGAAAATCGCGCGCGAGCAATTGTTGCATCTGAGAGTTACTATATAGGCGCGAGGAAAAAAGCCGATCTGACTTTGATTGACGCTAGCGCTATACTCTCGTCAGTTTTTAGGCGTAGGCTGATGTCTTGGAAAGTTTTCGCAACGACGGCGCCTGAGAAATTAATCTTATAGCGAATCGCGTCGTGTGTGTATAAATCCTCGATGGATACCGGCGCCCGTGATTGCCGAGATGAATTAAAATCGAGTGGCAATAATTATTTCCAATTAGATATCTCGCCGATATAATGAGATAGAAAGTTTCGCTGCTGAAACAATACCGATTGTTAACCTAGAGAGGCCTCAGTTGGATGTCGACCTTTTAGTCGCTTTTTTTCTCTACAAAGCTCTGCTTTTTCAGAGAAAGTGACGCGGCGCGTGCGCTTATTGACACTACTCGCTGCTACGATTAGCCAAGCATCTTACACATCAGAGAGTCCCGTGAGAACAGCGTTTAAAAGATCGGTAATTGATGTATTCATCCACACCGGCAACAATGAGCCTCACTTTCGTCGATCAATCAGGAGCTTAAGAGCCTCGCTCGCTTGTATATCTACCAAAATAATCTATCTTCGAATCGCACTGCATAATTGATATATCAGTTTAATGACTCCTAATGTGCGTACAACACGCAAAAACAGAAGATGAATCCAGGGAAAGCCCGAGTAGATTAGGGTTCAAAAAGAGCACTTGTAAAAGTTAGCCTCCGGATTGAATGCCACTGCACTTTTGATGGGCGGGACGATGATCCGAGTGGCTACTACTTTCTCCTCTGCATAGCGACGACGGATAGAAAGAATCCAGATGCAACGGCTCGCGGTCACGCGGCAGGTCCAATTAGAGCTGTGTTTCTTTCCTTTTTTTCGGGCTGTTTCACGGAAGAGCGAAAAAACCGCGGCGCAAGGAACAATGCGGGGATTTATCGCGCGAACGATGATGATTTGGCGAGAAACTTGGATCAGGAAGCGCTATAGCGCGTCCAGGAATTCCTCTCAAGATTGTGCAATAATTACGAGCGTTTATAAGGCTTTGACAGCCGGATACGATTCGATTGTTTTGCGAGGAATTTCGGCTAGCTTTGCCGCATAACGAAATTGAATTAAACGCGTGTGTAACACGTTCGGTTGTATGATTTGGGTGCATCGACCCTTTTTTCTCCCGTAGCGATATAGATTCTTCAGGCTCGAGGAGCCGAAGAGCCAATCGAACGCGACGGGAAAATCGAAGCTGGCGATATTATTGCTTTGCGCGTTTGAATAAGCGCTGACGCAAACTCGGAACGATAAATCTCTCTCTTCGTAATAAAAACTCGGTTTTGTGATTTATAGGATCATTAGAATACACGTTGCGCGATGTACAGTGTCATCACGATCTGCATATGAAAGTCCAGTAATTAGATCATCCGTTCGATATTAGCATATCTGATGCGCGTTACCGACAGGGCTCTTGTGTATATTTTTAAAGAGCGCAATTATACTATCAACTTGGCTCGAATCCAAACTCTCCGCGCAGTTTATCCTCGAATAAAAGCCCAGAACGAAATTTAAAAAAAAAAGAAACAAAATAGACGCATCGTAAACGCATGAATCTAACAGTCATACAGTTAATAAACACACAGACAATAAACCGCTACAGAAGAACGCAGTTCTGAATATGTAGTCCAATCAACACGGGAACGAGAGAGAGAGAGAGGGAGAAAAATACAGCGGAATTACCGATTTGCACGGCACAGCTCTTATATGTGTACTTTCATATTCATTCACCGAATGGAAACTCAAGTGGCGGTACATTTTACGAGGCGCAACGGCCGGATGCAATCAGGTTTTCCTGCCCTTGCGAAACTGGACCACGTATAGCAGTCTCGAAAAATTTTAAATCGTATATATACGTGTACAGCTTGGACTCGCCCTTGCAAATTAGAGGACGTCTGGGTAAACGTTTTCGCTGTGTGCGCTTTGGATTGAATTTTAGAAACTTTGTGCGCTCCGATGACTATTCGACATTAGAAAACGAGATTCGACGTGAAATTGCACTTTGTTCAATGTGTTTTAAAATAATAACACTCGATATTCCGATGTTGCATTCGATGATGTACACGCGCAGAATCAGACGTTTCTTGACGGATGGTGAAAATCTCGTGATGCGCGGCTTGTGTTATTACGCGCGCGTTGTAGATACAAGTTCGGATTGCGAATGTCTGTAATCAAGTGCTTTCAGTACTCATTTTCCCGACGCTTCGATTCTTTGTATTTTCACAGAGCTCATTATGCATATTGATGACTGGCTATCTTCCCGTGTTTAGCTCTCCGGTATGGGATTTGAAAGAGGTGTTTTTGCGCGGTGATCTCCTCGAACGTTTAGATTCCTTTCTTATCGTTTTGGCGGTGTCAAATTCTTAGGAATTATTCGAAGGAAGCACAATTAGTGATTATCTCGTATGTCCAACAATTTCTTTTCCAATAACGAAGAATGACAGTTAATAAGAAAGTTTGACGCATCGGAAAAATAATAATAACCCCACGGCGTTATACTTTTCTCGATTTATACACGCGTGTACTTACTTACGTTCTTTACAGACTCTTATAGTCTCATGGTCAACGGTATCATTAAATTCCTACGGCTATCGACATGCTCTCTTTCGTACGGATTCGACGCGAGCAGCGCTACGGCAGACCTTGAATCTTCTCTTTCAAACTCCAGCGAAACGTATTATTAAAGCATCTTCTTCATCGCAAACTTTAAGTATACGAAACGATCCATTATTCGGAAAATAATAAACTCTCGATATTTTCGCCAAAACGCACGCGATTCTGCATCCTCGTATAATTACATAGCGTGAATGAGAAAATAACGCGCGGATAATTCCATCTTACACTGAGAGAAAAATCGATATCGTGAAAATTCCTTTAGAATTCCATGGACAACTTTAGTTTAACTCAATTTTACTTTCGCCAAAGTCCACGATGAAGTATGAATGTAACCGTGAGCCAGAAGTTAGAAGTGTAAGAGCGGATGCTTCCGTACTGCGAAGGTTTTTTTTTTAACTTTTTCAATTTCGAAAACTTTTTAACCGTGCAGAGAGCTAACACGTTTTATTTGTTCGTCTCATTGACTCCTTGGAATTTGTTGGGGATTCTCTAATTGCGTATTGTATAAAACTGCTGCCAATGCGTGTGGATCGAGGTACACTGTAAAACAAAACAGTTTCGGACTGGCTCTTCGTCCATCACTTTGAGCTCTCTCAGTTTCTGACCAGCGAAGATAGGTGGCGCATAGGCACTTTTTGATTTCCCTCATCACTATACAGCGAGCCCAGTGCATATACAGGGATTTGTCACCAATGCCGAAACTACTTTTATTTGAGCCTGTTTTGCTTGGGCCGCTCGTACTATAACGGCCTGAGACTCGAGACAATTCAAATTTTAACTTTGTCAGTTCTAACACCTAATATGCCCGCATTGAAACTAAAATAAAGTTCAAATTCGCGAGTTTATACGCCGCGAGAGAGCAGGAATAAGGAAATTCCTTTACACACTGCGAACTTTTATTTTCTAAGCGCTCTCTCATGCGATTTCAATCAGTTGTTACATTATGCATCAGCTACATTTTAAGATAATCAGGCTTCCAGTTACGTGATCAGCAGCCTGCACATATAGTAGCATCTGAAATTAAATTCTCATATAGTTCCAATAATACTCATTACAAACATAATCGCGCGCGACCCGAATAACAGTCATCGCATAGGCATACTTTTTTTTAAAAATCGCTCTTCACCCTCATCGATTATAAAATCTGCATATCACACTCGCGAGCGTGTTATCGCACAGACACAGCTCACAGCGTCTGTCTCCGCTATCGCTTCTCTTTCATTGTGTCCAGTAGTGTGTTGGCCAGCATTCCCGCAGCTGCACCTACGATCCTTCTCATTCTCTTTCCGGAACGAGCTCTCGCGCGCAGCCTACATACTATGTATACACGAGAAGGAGAGAGAAAAGAAAAGTGAGAGGCCAGCATATAACAGCGCTGGCGTTCGATATGTGCGCTCGCTTGTGCAACCGCCAGTCTCGCCCTGACTCATTCTCTTTTTCTCTGTATGTATACTGTATATGTATGTGTGTATATATATATATATATATATATATATACACATAGACACACACACGGTATATAGGTACCTAGAGAAAGATCCTTTGACCCGTGCGAGAGAGGAAACGCGCGCAAGCCGTTCGATTATCTGGCGCTTCGAGCGGAAAAATTACGTTGCGAATATTTTCGCAAGAGGAGAAAATCTGGTCTGAGCGCTTGGCTGGTTTTCCTCGAGTATGTTTGATTGATTGATTGATTGATCGGTTATGAGGATTTGTCGGTTGACGAGATGCTGACCTGGGTTATGCGTTTATGTATGAGTATTCGCGACGTCAGCGAGGACATCTGTATACGCGAATGCTCATGATGAAAGTAGGAGATTCGAGGATAGTTTGTGGATTGGCTTGTTGGTTGTTTTGGAACTGACCAGAGTTAAGATTATTGCTCTCGTTTGCCTCGAACACCTGACGTACGTCCGTTATGATTTCTATCCATAGTTAATTTTGACCGTCGATTTATATCTATATTCTATTGACCCTATTTTCAATGCATACTATTCAAAGCTTCGAAGGCTAAGTAAACAAAAAGACGCCGAGCAATTACATACCCCTGAGTGAAAAATCCATGTCGCAACGCTTTATCCTTCGAAATGACTAGACGGTTTTCAATTTTTTTTCTCTCCAACCGAAAAACCTTGGTGCAAGTATGCAACCCGGATGCAGTGAAATTACACCGAAACAAGCCATATTTTGTCAAGCAAAGGGATTATTTAGAGTGACGACAAGGCCCGCAACTGTGTATTACCCATCGAAGGTTGAAAAGCAGTAGTAAGCCAACACCTTTCTAAGCGTCAAATATCCAGCCGCAGTGGTATTAGGGTCTTTAATAATAAACGTCAAACGGTGCAACCGGTGACTTTAACGCGTATAATACCTGTGTAACTGGAGCAGCCGATCTCTTGCTTGTTTCGTTATCTGCTTGGAATTCGTAAGATTCCTGCGTATAACGTCGTTACGAGTCCATAATAAAGTAACAAGTACGAGTTTAATGAAAAATTAATTACAACGATGTAGAATCGAAAAAAATGCAGACAAATCGCCGAGTCGTGAAGTAGAAATTCAAGAGAAATCGCGCGACATCTCCCACAGATAACAATCCAATTTCATTCACAAACCGTATAGCATCGTATACCGAGTTATATGCGTCCAGCAGACCAATACACTTTCCGCTCGTAAATCAAGCCTCGTAATAATGCAGTAACATCGATGGGCGTGTGTGGTTATACGTATACCTCGTCGGGAAAATTCCGCAGGGGGTGTGTGAGATTTTATTTCGAAGCTTCAAGTCTACAATCTTTTGTTTATTATCCTATGGAAGAGAAGTCGTAAACCTAAGGCGTACGTGACATTCACATTGAAATCGGCGGGCGAACTGGTTGTGCAAATGAGGAAAGCTAGGCTTTATAATCGAGCTGTTTTATTATTACACTAGGGTATATCTAATATACGTGGAAATCCGATACATTTTCTTCTCGCTCCATATTTTTCTGGTACTTATTAGCGCCGTCAGCGAGATATCTATAACTCAATCCGTTAATCGAATTTTCCTCGCCAGCGGCGAACGCATTGGAAAGTCCGAAAAAGTAAACCAATGCATCGTTCGCGCGACTCCTATGTACATACCGATCTTAAAATCAATATCATCGAACTTCATTACAAGAGAGTGTGTACGTACGTCTATTAGACCTCCAGTTAAGGGAGTATATATAGTAGAGCATATAACTTTCTCATTACAAGCAGCGGCGGCTTTGTGATCTATAAGACTGTAGCAGCAGCAGCAGCAGCAGTAGCATAGCTGTGAAGTCATTCCAGTGCAGTAGATGCGGTCACGATAAAGCCTGTATATATTTCCATACATCGGAGGGATAAAGCGCGGGCCGGACGCGCCTTAGCTCCAAGAAAGTAACTATGCGAGATCGGCTACATTACATCTCGCGCTCGTAGTCCGCAACCTGCCCACTTTTCTCACGACTCGCCGTGGCTACGAGACTTGTACTCTATATATACGTATATAGAGTGAATTTACGTTGAAAATCGCTAGAGTTGCGTGAGATACTGACTCTCGATCTTGAAATAGAGCTGCTGTTGAATTTTTCGTTCGATCGGAGTCGAGACATTTCTTTTTTTTTCTTTTTTTTTTTTGCTTTAAAGGCTGAGGTGAAAATTAAGATAATTCGTACACGCGAGTCGTACTCGAAGCGCAAAAGAGCGGAGCTGGTTGTACGAGAGACAAACGGGTAAAGAAAGTTGAAAACGACGCACAGTGGATCTATTCATTTTCACAGTGGGATATTCCGCGGCGCTGTTAGGTCGCTTTTTTTGATGAAAAACAATGGGGTGTGTGCCCAGGAGCATTGGTGACTTTGACCCAGAAACCCGAGCCCTATTCACCAAGAGAGAGAAAGAGACGTTTCTAAGGATGTTGAGCATTTTTCATTCGTTATTCAAGTATAATCGTTCCCCATTTGCTGATCGCTATTATGCTTTTGTTTTCTTCGAGACTCTTGAATATGAAAATCACGACGCTCGATCAATAATAATAATTCAAGCGTAATTGGAAAGTGCTCAAACTTGAAATCCAAGTAAAAGCATAATAATTCCACACCGTCGCTTTCTTTTTCTCACATTTCTCCCGCGCAAACAGTTGCCAAAAAAAAAAAAAAAAAAAAAAAAAAAATTTCCAAAACGCTCGTCGTCCCGCAAAATTATACAACGAGCTTCCCGCTAATATCTGAAAACCGAAAGTCCATTGTCCGCAAATCACCGGCTCCCTCAAGATCATCTCGCAAGAAAATGACTGTTTACACAGCAGCGGCGGTAACAGCATCATCAGCTATTCCTTTTTTTCCGCACAGAGAACGACGCGCCAGAAGAAATCCAGTACAATTACAGGCTTTTGCATTGAGTGGGAGGGAGTTAGAGAGAAAAAGAATGTGTCCGCAATCATCGAGGCATCAAGAACGGCGCGTATCCGGGCATTGAATTCGACTGTGCACAGCCTCCACTATGTATATGCATAATATATACTCGTGATCCTCGCGAGAGTGCGTGTCGCAAGTCGCTTCGGGATCCTCTTGTTATCCGCGCGCGCAGCGCGCAATATCCGGCCTAATATATGCGGAATGTACCGGTGCCTTTTTCTCTCTCTCTCTCGACTCGATCACGACTTTTCGCGGTCTATTATTTGATTTGCGGTGTGAATCGACAACTTTCTTTCTGTCGGTTGGGCGAAAAATGCCTGTGTATAATGTATAAGGACTTTACGACGAAAGAGAGGGAGAGACAGCTTACTGCGGTTGTAAATCAAATTAAAGCCTGAAATTAGATTATTATCTTTGCCGGTATATAGCTGCGCAAGTATAGTTGAATAATCACGCGGCTGTGTGGCTGTTATTAGCCGGGTATGCGATGTTATTTAAATATTTTACTTTCGGTGGGTATGCCTACAGCTAAATACGGTTTACGAGAAGTTAAGTGACAGCTCTTCTTTTTGTCAAAAATAAGTCACTTCTCCGAATACAATTTTTGCGGTAATGACGTAATTTTACATAGCATTTACCGTGTGGACTAGATTTTACGACGGTTTTTTTATTACTTACGATATAATATGTAATAGTATCCTACTCTAAAAAAGACACGTGGTAATCATTTTATTCGTCCTCTGATTGGCTGTTCGTTTTACCTTATTAAATAAAAAAAATACTTTATACACCAAACATTTTTATTGTAAAAACTCTGTTGCGAGTCTAAAATTAAACTTGATTTTCGAACATGTGCTTAGAATTTTGCTATGAAGTTTCTAATAAGTTGGTCCAAATTGGTGTCATGTATCGCCAAAATTCAATTTATTCGTTATCAAATTAGACACGTGGTGCCATCAATGTTAAAACTACCTTATTTCTAGAAGTTCCTGCAAGATACTCTGCAGAGGATAGCACACACACACACACACACACACACACACACACACACCATATACACTGTGAGAAGATGCGTATATAATAAAATACGCATTTTATGTAAAGGATAATTGTTTAAAGAGATATAGGTATACACACAAGCTCGTATAGAATAGAAGAGGAGGAATTCGAACGGCGTACGCACATATGCAACGATACCTGTTACGATTACTTCGCCACTATAATGTCTTCCTACGTAACTACGTAACGCACACGCGATGAATACAAAATGTATACAAGCTCTCGCTTGCAGCCCATGTGTGCGTCTGTGTGTAAGTGTATTGTAATTCCTTTGTTTTGTAACGCGAGCGTCGATGTTTCTTTTTCGGGCATAAAATATTCCCGGCTCGTGTGAGCTCGCTCTCGTTTCGGATCAGAAAAGAAACGAGCGCGCAATTTTATTGCGATTTTATTCATCTAACAGCTTAACACCCCGGACGATCTAACGCCTCGTCACGCTTCAGAGAGACTCGTCCCGCTGCAGTTTAAGTAGTAACGGACGGGCTGGCGTGAGACCCGATGAACGAGAAGCTGCGGTTTTGGTGACATTTTGAACATCCCACAAGTAATTATATTATTCAAATGGTATTTCTATTGTTCGCTGAGTTTCGTTACGTTACGCGAATAATCGTGTGATTATACTTTCATATAATTACGAAAATTCTCAGTCATAAATACAGTCTCGAAATTTCAAATCTGAATATTCAACTTTATGTGTGTGTGTATATATATATATATATATGCCGCAGCACGCTAACGAAAGTCCATCGACTGCAACGGCAGAAAAAAATCGCAGCTATTGCGGAACGGACATCGTCTTTCGCGCTCGCGGTGAATAAAGCCTACTGGGTATAAGGCCGTTTCGGTTTAATGGACCGCGGGCGCGCGAAACTCGGCGCTATCGCGAACTGCGCCTATTTTTTGCTACGGATATACATACATGTAGGCTAAAGATTCTAATTACTCGTATGGATTGGAAAACTTCAATCGGACAAAGAATTCGCGGTGAAATTACGCTTGTCGGAGGTGTACAAACGTGTATTTATATATACGCGCAGCATCAGATCCATAATATCCAAAGGTATACGGACTTAAGTGTAACACAATTAATTTTCACTGCGCGCATTAATAGCATACATTTTATAAAATTGCAGACGCAGAGAGAACGCGCGGCGCAGGCTGGACTGCTGTGTCTAACGGTTTGCAAGAAATTTAGAAAGGAAAATCCGTTTCAATGCTACCTGTGCTTTTATAAATATTTTATAACGTGTTTTTAAAGCTGCGCCGCAGCCGTAACTAAAACTACCCGCGACTCATTCTCGCGAAACTGCAGCTATAGCGCCGAATCAAGCGCAGAACGTGACATTAATTGCACACAATTACGCGGCAACATAACTATCCAAAGTCTCGACAATGCGCCGCATCTCTCTGAAAAAGAGGGAACTTTTTTCGCGTAAAAAAGGGCCGCGAATGCAACTCGCTCGAGAAATTCTTTGGGCAAAGCGCGCCGCTGCGAAAAAATAAAAAATAAAAAAGCCGAGCGCGTATACATAGTCTCTAAATTTAAAACGAAGAAATAGCGCTGCAGTTTCCTCTCTCGAGTCGCTGTGCTCACTGAGCGTGTGTATATGTATAAAATATATACATACACAGACACGCATATATATAACACACAAGGAGGGGGCGGCGTTCTCGGTGCAGTGAAAGGGAAGCATTGTAGTGTATAGCCTTCGAGGATCTTGTGTGTACCGGCGTCGCTTTTCTTTTCACGTGTTTTCTCCAGCGTATATGTATACATACCTATACGGCTCGTCGACGACCTCCAAACGTGCGCTGCACTTCGGCCTCGAAATCTGCCGCCGATCTTGATGCTCTTGCTTTGTTGTGCCTTATTGCGGCAGACGAGTCGTGATGCTGCTACTTGCGCTCGGCGGCGCGCGATCGTGTTTTTCTCACTTTCTTGTCTTGGAGCCGAGTTTGAGCTTGGAGCTCTCTTTGAGACAAGCCGATCTGCCGATGTTTATTTGTAGAAGGTAATTTGATACACGCGAGGGACGGCCAGTTTTTTCGATGGAATTTGCACGGGAGATACGATATGCTTTTTGGTCGTTTAAGTCGCGACTCGAAGAGAGGATGAAAGTCCGTTTTGCGGATGTGTAGTTACTTACTTGCTCGCCGCTTCACTATTTCACGGCTCTTCGACTCGGATGATAGTAGGAAGGATTTCTAAATCGGCTAACGCGTGATAAAAAGCGTTTATATCTGTCGGCGTGTCGGGGACCTGTATGAGTCGTAATTAATTTTACCTAAAAGTTTCGATCGCTTCATTTTGAAAGAGTAGTTCTGAAGCAGTTTTGTACCGGCCCTTTAAATAAGTGACCTAATGACGTGTGGACTGCTAGAGTGATATGAATTGAAACAAAACAGTTTTGGACCGGCCCTTCACCTCGTCTGACCGCTAAACTCTCTGTATCTGTGGCAAGTGAAGATAGGTGGCGCGTAGGCACTATTCCATTTCCTTTGTAACAATATGCGCCTTGAATCTAGATATAGCGTTGTGCCAGCGATGCTAAAACTGCCTTGTTTAGCCTGCTGTTTCGGCCGCTCACGCTATAACTGCGCGGGTCCAAAGTCGCTAAAAGCTAACATTTTTAATGGTTCAATGGTTATACTCATACCAATATGGAACTTGAAATGATGCTTTTCAAACCAAAACGAAATCTGCCATTGAAATTCATCGAGTGCACATGCGCCACATGTCGCAAGTAGCCTCTACATAGACCAACCGATCGCGGGTCGAGGCATCGCATAACTATTCGTTTCTTTGAAATTCCAGTCCCGGCGTAGGTGTTCCTGCTCGATTACCCAACTCGTGCCGCATACTCGCGAGTGATATTCGTGCCGCTGTTTGTTTCTATAACAGACTGCAAATGGATTATTAATCTCATGGTAACAAATCAAGTTCGCGACGACCGATTAAGAACAATACGATTCGAAATGTTACGAAAGCCTGCATTAGTACGTCCGACTGTACACGAAGTCCTTTTTCTACTGACGTAATGTACAACGCGCGAATGGCCTAGTTTGAAAATAAAAAAAACTTTTCGAGAACTATCCAGAGCTACGACCGGCGTAAGGATTTATTTTTGATAACGTTACGTAAATATTAAAATATATATATACAACAACGCATGAACTCGAGCATGAACTCGGGCAGATTAGTGCTTTCCCCGCGATAAGCAGGATCTTAGAAGTCACCGGACCGGAAGCAACTGCGCCAGACACGCATTCCTCGCGTCGGTGCTTTATTTTGCCAAAATAAAAGTATACGACCCAAAGTCGCTGCTTATAAAACCCGCGAGATTTCTGGAATTATTGTTATCGATGTCCTTTTTCAGGCGTTACGTCGTTGCAACGTTAATTAACAATATATGTACGCGAAAAAGATCGTGTTTGCGTAAACATCCTTATCGAGAGAGCCGATCGACGACGGCGTTAACTATACTTTCATCGCAGCGCAGAGGCGAACGTGATGTAATTAGTAGGTGTAAAGCTGCTCATCGGCATTGTCTCGTCGGAAAGGTCGAGGGATCCCACACGTGTATATACTGTATATAGGTGTATATCTATGCACGAGGCGTCGATATGACGATGGAGCCGGGAGATATGATGAGCTTCGATCGTTTTATGCCAGCCGACTCACGGTCTTCGGTATTAGAAGAGTTACCATTACACAGATTGAAGATGATGATGAGGCTGTTAGTGATTTGGAGATTACGTTGTTATTTTGCAATTGGATATTTTAAAGTCGTATTTCTATAGAAAATCTCGGATTGCATCGCGTGCGGTTTTTTAGGTCACTGTTCTTATTTTATTAAAATTAATTACCCGAATCTCGCGGATTTCTTCGGCTTGACGTACCGCCTCACAGCCGCTCATCGCGAAGAACATATCTGTGTCTATCAATAATAATTCAATTTTACGTAAACGGAATAAATCTCCTGCATATAATCCAATAGCCTTTCATCAAGCTCTTTATCGAGATGTGTTTCTCAAACGCACACGCAGTGTGCTAAATTAGCTGAAATATCTTCGCAGATTCTTTCTCGCTACTCTCACGGTACGATTATGAATTAGCTGCACAGAGCCGAGCTTCTATTACGAAATCCTCTGACCAAGATTCCGATCCCACAAAAAACTCGAAACGAATGAAAATGAGTCAGACCTATAGGTATGCGTACACTACACAAAAGTAACATTTCAATATCGAATCAAGACATCTCATTACGCTCCGTAAAAACGCGATACTCATCCTCCGTAGCGTCCGAGATCAAAGGGAGAAAAATCGTGCGTTGGCCCACACACACACACACACACACACACAGAGCTAAAGATAGCTGCATAGCAGCATCGAACACACACAGGAGTGCGAGAATAAAGAGTAGGGAGAAAAGTCAGCGTCAAGCTAGAAGGAGAGGCTTTCTCTCCAACTCTGCGAGCAGCGCGTGCACGTATACCCGTGAGCAATAAGGCGGGAGGAGCGCGAGACAGCGCCGCGGAGAGAAAGGGTCCTGGAGGGGGGCCCTATATAGAGGCCTCACCGGCACTAGAGCCGACTCAACACAGTCGGACACCGGATCTTACCACTCACATTTTAGAGACCGAGAAAAGAGGAGAGTTTATACGCGACGCAACGAGATAGGAAACTTATTTATTATAAACTGAAGATAAAAATTTGATTATTTTTCTACGCGTTCTTCGTTAAAAGATAGATCCGAGAAGAGAACGAAGAGATAGTGTGCTCGGGGTGCTTGCGAGGAGATGGATCGGTGGTGCGAAGTGCTACAGTGAGAGAGAGAGAGCAATATAGAGAGAAGTAGAGCGACGACCGCTAGCGTCAGACAGATATTTCAAACTCGGCGCCTAAGCGCGCTCCTCTTCAGTCTGCAATCATGGTGAGTTTTTGCGACGATTCTTCTTCTTCCTTTACTTTTTTTTTAATACGACCGGGAGCCGAATTTTTGCGCGGACGAGAAAAGGGGAAATAGAATTATCACTATAAGCGAATGATCAATAGGGAAATTGCTAATTAACAAAAGTGGCACAGCGCCGTCTTCGGACTTTTATATCGTCTCGTAAATACCGTTGCAAAATTGTCGAGCGACTAACGTTTCTATATAAGCATCGACGACCTATGCATCCGATGCGTAGAAAAATACATCTATAGAGTTTGCGAAACTTCCTCGCTCAATATAATCGTATTATAATTACGCGCGAATGCGATTGAAAAGAGAACAGAAAAAGCAAGTCGAAATCGTTCATTGTACACACACCACACTGTATAGCGTGTGATAATTACGGGTACTTTTTCATCTCGTTATAACGCGTTGCGCAAGAGGCAAATCATACACCCCTACGTGTGTAATTCGAATTTCGAATAGGAGAATATTAAGTACACTTTTCCATCGGGTATTTTCATATTGCGCAATGACGATTCTATATAATACAGTCGTCGCCCGACATTCGACACCATTACTTCTCTCCCCTTTCGAACGTCCAGCGATGATTGATACGTATGCGAAAAATCAATTCGCTCTCGGAACTAGCATTATTTTTCTCGCCCCGCCCGCGAGTATACGGTATAAAGTTTTTAGAATTTACGTAAGGACATTTTTCGTTATCAATATCGCTCGCTCGAGTTTTACATAAATACGCGCGGCTATATAGATCTCTCGGCAAAAGAGAGAGAGAGAGAGAGAGAGAGAGAGAGAGAGAGAGAGAGAGAGAGAGAGAGAGAGAGAGACACTTTCACGTTTATATGATTCGGTTTATTAGGAAGTGTTTACTAATTTCCTGCAATTTCCAGCAGCACGAAGGAGTTGCGCAATAATATCGCGAGAGTTGGCTGTTTACCTTAACGTCTTTCGTAATTTACAAGAACACGTCGATTCTTATTCGAATATGCTTATATATATATATATATATACACGTCGATAATCACTGCGGAGGTAAATGCTCTGCAAACGACGTGAGAAAAGCGCCGCGAGGAATGTCATTACGCTAAATTAATTACATAAAATGGAGCGGATAAATTGTACGCGTCTGTCTAATTGTCACGTATTCAACGAAAAAGTGGAGATTACATCATCAGAGTTTAATCGTCCGATGCGATAGCTTTTCCATGGCATCAAAGAACGCGAAAACGCGAAATGAATCCTATGTATAATACCGCGTAGAGCAATGAAAAACGATTTGCAACGCTCCTAATTACGGGCCACCTCATTAATGATTGCTCAAGTCTCTCGCGCGCGGTACATATTTTCTGCAAATTACAACAACGAGAACAGCATCAGATTCGAATCGGACAAGAATCTAGCCATTGAGCTGCGGTTGTAAACGGGTAATAATATGAGAAAACGGTGGCAACAATTCTTGTATCTTCTATACTCCTTCTTTTTTTTAATTAGACTGCAAATTGGGAAAGTTGCCGCGGGAAAATTTTACTGGGTTCGTATATAAAACGTGCATAAAACGACCGAACGCGCGGAGTCGTCTATAAAAAAAGAACAGAGCGACTTTAACAGTTCCGCTTTTATTTCGTCGTTCATCTCGGCCCCGACACCCACCGTGGTTTTTATTCTCTCGGAGACGTGGATGTTTTTTACGGCAACGGGGTCCTTGCGCTCTCGGGATTAAAAATTGTTTATTCAGAGTGAAAAATCAGTTATGCAACGCTGTCACCCGTGCGAATGATAAACGTTTATTTGTATACGGTCAGAGTTTATTCAAGCTTATCTGTTACTGCAGAATTATTGCACAAAATTGCGAGTGAAAGTCTCTCTCCGTCTCGGGAATTTACAATCAATCATTTAATTTTTACAACGATGATTATTAATTAATTGCGCCCGTTAAAAGCAATGACATCGACAACTGCAAGTATCGTCGAAAAACATGCAGCCCCTTTTTACACGATTCTCTTGCAAAGTGCTTAATTACGAAAAAATTTATCCTCCGACATAAAAGTCCGGCTAATGCTCATTCAACTGCTATATTCCGCTCACTCTATACACTTAGATACACCGGCCGGCCTCTCATCCGCAAAAGTGGGTTAACTCGCGATTAGAATGCTTTTAATTTTATACGGCTATACTTTTATAAGAAAATTAATGGCGCATCGAGCCGAGTGAATTACGCCTTGGAGCCAGCTGTATACGTTTCTGAAGAATTTCTAAAAAACAAACAGCCAAAAAACAATCGCGCTTTTCCCGCGATCACGTTATACGACTAATTAAGAGTATTCATCATCGCGACGAAATTACACGGCAATCAATTACAGCCCCGCGATAACTCAGTCGCGCTTCGAATTACCATCAACGGCAATTAGCTGCAACAGCGGAAGCAAAAAGAACACAATATCCGAGTAGGCGGAAATTCGCCGCACACATATTCCCGCAGTACGTCTGGATCTTCTTCTTCTCCTCCCAACGTAAAATTGGGGTCAGTGTGTGAGCAGCTTCTCGCCTAGCGAGGTTACCGACCCGCAGCGAGGCTTTCTTATTATTTTGCTCTCCTCGTCCTCGTCGTCGAAGACACACACTCAAGGCTACGCGACATCGATGATCTCCGTATCTCGTCGTCTCTTTTCTTGCCTACACTTTCTTTGTCCTGCGACGAGATGTGCGGTTTATGTACTTTCGCTTCGGTGCGACGCCCGATCGAGGCTTTTCTTCCGAGAATTGCAGAGCGCGATGCCGAGAGAAAATGCGGATGTGATAGTGGCCGGTTTTTTTTCTTCTTAAGACATCTCGAGAATCGAACCGGAGAGCTTGTGCAATATTGCGACTTGAGGTTTATACATGGGTTGCGATAAATTTTGAACGCTGTAAAAATTCCTCGGAGGATGATTTATCGCGTCTGAGTTTTCGGAGCACGCAGAGACCGCAGAGTCTTTAAAAAAGTTTTTTTACAGTGTTGTACGGAATGATTGCAATCGGGGACGTTGGGCAACGACGGTCGAGTCAATGGTTTCGATGGCGGATAAGCTGTGCAAACAATAATATCGTTATTATCTGCGTAGCTAATAATCAAACGTATTTATATGCAAAAAAGCGCGGAAAAATTATGTGGGTTAAAATTTCGTGGGAACGTTCGGGCTACAATTAAACTGCATGAAAAATGCTATGATAACAGATTGTCGTTAATTTTCAATTTTTTTTGCGCGTGGGAATATCATAAAATTCAAAATTTTTCCCGAATTTCCACGCTCCGGTGTACCGCATAATGGCCAAGCTAGCGATAGTATGCAAATAGGCGTATAACAGTACTCTCCGTTGCTCTGGATATAATTTCGACTTTCGAGAGCTGTATCAGCGTTTGACAATCAAGTTTCTTGATTAATTTGCGGTTGTACGCGCGAGTTATGTCACGCGGGCTTATTTTTTTCAAAAGCTTCATTTCCTCGTTCAAACAGCAGCAGTATATACACACTCCATCAGTTCTATTAATAAAACCAGACATTATATCGACGCGTGTATTTACACTCACTCGCGTAACCGCTATTACCGACGTGTCTTTTTCCACCCCAATCGTCGCCGGACACTTTCTCTCTCTCTCTCTCTCTCTCTCTCTCTGTTGGAAAGTGAAATTCCCGCAATTAAAAATGCCAGATAGTTTGTCGTCCTGGACCGGCGATTCAAGCGTCAAGCGTGTAATTGCTCCGCGACTTCCGACACTTCGAAAGAGTGAGTGAGAGAAAGACACTGCGTTATACACCTTAATTGCCGGAAGATGTTGGGCGCGAATTTCCAGTTTTCCCACAGCCAAACGCTGCGACCTCTTGATCTGGATACAAGCGTTGCGCAAAGTGTATGTAAGCTTGACGCCTCGATGGTTCGACGATCGACACCCTTTTGAAATTGAGATGTTTAAATATTATCTCCTATATTGCCTCTAAAAGAACCCGTTTGTTAAAACGAGAGCGTGTAATATAGCAGCGTATTATTAAAATTTATTTCACGAAAATTAATATGCACGCCCGTGCGCATAAAAACGAAAATCCCCGAAAGAAAGCTAACGAGAACACTTACGATTTCACTTTCTCATTCGGATACCTTTTTCCATCGTCGCACGCTCGTATATGATTCATAAAATTATCATACATTATACGTCCTCGCTCGCGGCCAGGTGAAAATAGCCGTCATTATGACAATGGCTGATGGTATAATGAAAACACCGGCGGAAAAAATCCGCGGCTCTGACCCTCCGCGCACATACAGCACAGCGCAACGCTTCAGTGGGTCCGACCTTTTGGAATTTCTCTTTCTCCGGAACTGGATCGAAATGCCGAAAGAAAAAGTGAAACCTCCAAAGGACGAGTTTTCGAGAGCTTGTATTATACAGGCATCCACACATCGCGGAGGGAAAAAGAAAGGCCAACAGACGCGTATTAGGATATGACAAAAAAGGAAAGAAAGAAAGACACACATATGTGCGTGAGTAACAAAGGGTCGCTGACACCAGGCAGAAATGGATCTGTGAATGAGCCGCCGGAGACACTTCCTTCTTCTTCTGTGTGTAGTCATCACTGCGTTCGCGTATTATTCCTTATATGATCGTGTAATATATGAGCTATAATTGTAGGCTTTACAATAGGGAAAGTAGCTCGTGTGGCTTAAGCGGCTAATTGCCAGGCCCATATATTTTCGAAAATGGAAATAATGATACACCTACTACGATTTTTCAATAAAATCCAAATCCACCTATATACAGGAGCTGTAATCAAAACAATAATCACAAAATCCTCCGCTCAAAGCCAATCAGACCGAAAAATTTCTCCCGACTTCCGACTGCAGAAACGCGTGAGAGGCATACCTATACCATACACACACGTCGACGGAAGCTGCTGCAGCCTTACGCAAGCCATACATCACGTTTCCTCCTCGTCTGCTACAATTACACGCTCAAGGAAGAGACAGACGCCGCAGAGATCATCGGACGCGCGCTTTTTAATTGCGCGCCTCGTAAACAACGACGAGCGTTATATATGTGTACCGGCTTTTTTACGGCCTTACACGACGTTGTACAACTACAGCAGCATTTGTCTCGTCTCTCTCGTCTCTCTCTTTTTCCTGTGGTCTCTGGAAAGAGGATTTCTTCTCTCCCGACCGCAGGCGGAGGGATGATTGATAGCTCGTCACGCCGAACTGCCTCGGATTACGCGAGACTGCCGCTTTTGTTGCCGCTGCTGCTGCAGTTGGCTACTTTATTAACGACGAGTCCGAGGCTGAAGTGCCAAGGATGGTACACCTTATTATACTCTGCGGCCTGTTGTTGTCTCGTTGGCTTTCATAATGTACGAGGGTTTGGAAACTCGCTCTGTGTCCTTCACTTTTTTGCTTCTTCTTTTCTGCTATATACGGAGATTCTGACTGGGTGAATCGAATTTAACGGTTGTGCTCTCACTCCGAGAAAAACAAATTTTCCCACTGTCGGCGCATATTTAAATGCAATAATTATACTCCCTCGCGAGAGTTATGCGCTCCGGCTACCTCCAAAAGAAGAAGCAGAAGAAGAAGAAGAAGAACAAGATTGCACTTGTCATCGTAAACAACGCGTATAAATACCGGGAAGAATTTCTCTTCGAAAACTCATTCGCCGGCGCGCCGGTAAATAACGAGGCACTAAAGTACGTTTTACTTTCGTTCGTAATAAAGCCGGTAGGTAAGTTACGACGACGACCAATACTAGATATCCATCGCAAACGCGTCGGCCCGTCGTCGTGTTGTCATCGCGTTACGCGCGAGTTTCATCGCAGCAGAAAAACCAGTATCATCCAACCCAATTTCGCAAATCCGCGAATTACAAAGTCGATCGAATTAGCCGTTTCGACACGTATAGCTACATACGTAGTACGTACTCTAGATTGGCATCTTTTCGGTTTTCGTAATAACCGTCGAAACTTTTCGCAAGCGCCGATGCTGTGCAGCTTCTCTGAAAGACGTCGGGGACCGGTTATTCGAGAGGAAGAGAGAGAAAAAAAGACGACGTCGATTGGGCGAAAGCGAAGGTACACAAGAAAGTGCAGAGCGATGCACATTCTTTCGCTGTTATTTTCGGACGCGGCGGCACTTTCATTTCGAGCGAAAATAAGCTTTGGGATATACGGCTTCGTTTGAAAGCGCAAACCTGCTGCAGTAGCTAGTATGTGAGAAAGGTCTTTGATAATTTCATTGAAAAATTCAAACGAGGATACGAGGTAGAGTCGCTCGTTAAACGCTCGTTTATACACCGATGCGGAGATTTGCATTAATCGTTCGAGTGAGACGCCGAGGAGGACAAAAAGTACACTTATACTCGAAGTTAAGACCGGATTTCGTGTGTTCGATCTTGCGGAGAAATTCCTCCCCCACATCGTCGGTTCGCGCGCGCACAAAACACATTATCGGCTATTCAGAGCGCGAAAAGACCTTAATTTAGAAAAAAAATGACCCATTTAGACTAGCCGCCGGGAAAGTCGAGGAAATTACCCAGGAAAGTTTTTACGCGAGGAGAACAATTCATTAGTCCAAAAACTTTGCTCTCCGCCACGCGGTGGAAAAGGGGCGAGCTTTGATCGACTTGAAATTCTCCTTCCGCACCCGGCTGCCGTATAACTTTCATATTTACGTTTTCCTTCGTAGTATTGACGAAGCGATTAGAAGTACACGCGTATACACAACAGGATTTTCCCAACTTTCTCATCATACGTACATACAGACACGGGAGTGTCTGGGAGTGATAAGAATTTTATTGAGCAAAAAGCTCATATAGCATCGGTTTTATAGAAGTGTGATACATATAGTGAAATCAAAAACATTCGTAAATCAAGCGCACGCGTATGCAAATTAGCAAAAACCTCCTCGGATCGTCTATTTACCGGGAAGAGAGAGAGAGAAAAAAAGAAACTGCGTCATTAGAGCCATGCATTTTCGAATTTTCGAATCGATCGAAAGTGCGCCGTTCGGAATATGACTACCGGCTCACGGCGCGACGCCGACGCGGCAAGTGGAGCGTGAAAGGTTGAGAGTGCAGTAGCATCGTTTTTTTCCCTTATAATACGTCGGATGCATCAGGAACGTGTGTCGCGAGGATTATTTTCTCGGAAAATGGAAGTACGCGAACAATTTTTGAAACGGCGTTGTGCTAAGCGGCAGCCGTCAATCGGAGCGTTAAAAGTGAGAAATTGCAGGCTGCTTAGAAAACAAGCGGATCTTAATTGAGAGTAATTTATGGAGTTAAAAGAGAGGCTTATACTGATTAAGTCGTGTCTAGCCGCCGTTAAAAAATATACATTGTACGAAAAGTCGCTATATTGCACGATAGCTTTCCATCTATTATCCTCCTAAAAAAAAAAAATACAATCGAATTAACAATAGCATCAGCTAGTTCTCCTTTTTCCGAAAAATCGAACGCTCGCAAATCATATCCGACAACAACGCACAGCTTGACTCGACCGCGCCTATGTATGTGTCTGTGTCCGTAAGTATAAGGAGAGAGATGCTGGCTCTTCGCGCTCGCGGAGAAAGGTGCGCTGACCTCCTTTCGGCGCCTGCCTTATATACTCCTCTCTTCCACTAGGTATATAATACAGGTATATACCCGCGAGAGCGCGATCGATATAATTACTCGGGCGCGCATTAACCTCGGAAATCGGGATCGCAATAATTCGGCGCGCCTCTAGGAGAAAGTCATATTCGTCTATGATGTGTTTGTGTGTGTGTGTCCCGAATATCTTTTTTTTTCGCGCATCCGGAATCAACGCACGACGAGATGTTAATCTCGTATATGGGCTTAGTAGTCGAGGAATTTGGAGAGACGGATTATGTGTGCGCGATAGAAATTTAATAATTCAGTACCTATACGTGTGAAGGAGATGAGGGTCTAATGAAGACATGCCGCGAGTCGATAGTGGAAGTAATTATACCGATTGTGCACTGCTTGTAGGTCGACTGATACGAGGAAGTTCTGTTTCATTAGCTCCACTTAAAGGACGCAAGCTCCGACTAATTTACCCAAGTGACGAGTATCTTTCGGATGTATCTGCATCTATAACGCTTTCGCGGAGTTTCTTTGGAGAAAAAACAAATTTAAAGATAACGAATCCCAAAAAAAGCGTGCAGTCATCTCGGACGGTGGCAGGAAAAAGCGATACGATTCTGATCTCGCGAGACGCGCCCATGATGATTCTTACATTTCCAGCTTAATGGCTGATGGGCGTTTTCCTTGAGATAAGCCGCAACTGAAATTCAGACAATGACAGAGAGGAATTCGGAGCGGATATGATTTGAATGGAGCTACTGACGTTTTTTCTCCTGTAGGCTACTACACCTACTGCTTCTTTTGTTTATACGAGAGATTTGTAAAATAACGCTGTGCTTCTTCTCTACGCGACGTGTATCTCTTCGAGGACGATGAGGTCGTCACTTTCGCTGGATCGGAACCTCACATGTACAGTACTTTATGAACGCGTAAAAAGGATTTATGGCTTATTTGTAACGAGTCAGAATTTTTTTTCTTCAGCTAGCAGAGAAAGTTTGTGGAAATCACGGGGGGACGTATTGGAATCATCGTGGCTGATGCTGTCGCTGTAATGAGAATAAATCGTTAAGAACATAACGGCGTTGAAATAACAAACAGCAATTTGTACCGCTGACGGTTGTCTCCGCGCGATGCGGGAGCGGGTACAACAGTTATCTAATTGCAAGTTAGGACTTCATAAATCACTGGACCATTATTTTCTCGCGGCGTTACTGCAGCCGGTTCACTCCGTAGTAATTAACGTTGCTCCCGTAACGACTTTTAATCAACACTAACAAGTGCGCGCTCGCTTTGAGATGGAGAGAAAGAAAGAATAAGAATGTATTTCTCTCTTTCTTCTCTCTTCTCTGGGCAAAGTGAAATATAATTTATTCATGAGTAAATGATCCGGGATAATTAAAATCCGGCCAATCGCAGTAGCGCGACGAGAAAGTCAATCGGTGTTTTTCGTTTCGTCGTTACGAAACACAGGAGCGGATCACGTCAATGACAGTGAAAACCGATAACCGGAAGAGTGAGCAAATAAGAAATTTGCCGAGTTTACTTTACACCTGCAGCGGTAGTTCGAAAAGCCGCCTTTCTTTTCTTTCTTTGTCGAGAGATGAATTTGGCCGATGTTTTCTAAGTCACGTAACCAGCCGTAATGACACTTTATGCCCCTCGAAAAATCGCTATGTACCTATAGCGCTAATGGACAAACACCGGACTTTCTAGACCTGTGCAGTGGAATTTCGCGCGAACGAATATTGCGCAACGGATCGGTTTTCCTCTTTTATTTTCCTTTCTGGTGTCGTGCTCTACAGCATGTGTATTATGCATATCATCGCGTTCGCTGCGACGAAACGGGAAATCGGAAAAGCGCTTACGGAAAAGTTTCGACGAATACGTGACAGCGAGCGCGCGTAAGAACGAGTTGAACGATGTTTGCTCGCTGTCAAGAGGCTGTTAATTCGAGAAGCGCTATGTGTGAATCAAATTGTACACATACAGCGAGTGGTGAAAATAATGTCCATTAGAGAAATTTTTTTTTTTTGTTCGGTTTATTTGACAGAAGTAATCTCTAGCGAGAGTATGCGTAGGGAGAAAGTAAAATTTGCCGGTCGCACTTTAGTTTTTATAGATGAGATAAGGGGAGATGTCGATAATTTATACGGCCGAGTGGGAATGAAAACGTGATACTTCGATACTGGTTCAGGTGTTTCGAATGTGAGCAGAAGTGTATCGGAGATAAATCAATCGTATGAATATTTGAAGAGAAATTCGAAGTAACAAGGATCTTATTTTTCAATTTCTGCAAAATTAGCCTGCAATATAATACTCAGGCTGAATAAAGAATTAGTGAATTTTTCTCAATTGGATCAAAGGATGGTACACTGATGATTTGGTTAAACGAAAATCAGCAGAGCGGACAAAGGGCATTATTAAATAATATTAGAACTATGATCGACGCGTATGAAATCTACCAACTGGTGAAGGCTCAGCCCAAAACTGCTTTGCTTCAGACTGTGCCACAGTTCATAGATTAAGTTTAGATTGGACTCAATATAGTTTTTAACAAAAATTTTCACTAGCATACGACTAAGTGGTCGTAACCTGGCGTCATCTACCTTTCTAACGTACTGAAAAAGTGCGTCATGTTCTACATACATAATACATAACATTAATCTATAATCGTTTATCGAATTCATTACACCTACTTTCCATTTTGCGAATCAGGACAGAAATCATTATTACTTTTAAAACACACTATGCGTAAATCAAATCGTACACGCGCGAGTGATCCCATACCACGATTTTCCGCTAGAAAAATAATCCAAGTCTCGCCGTAAACACATAAATATAAAGCCGCAACTCGTCCACGGAAGACCGAGAGCTGCACCAGAGCAATAAACCCGTCACTCCGTACCTACAACAGCTTCCTCATGTCTCCACCACAACGCGTTAAAAGACAGTATAAGCCTCCTCGCAGAATTCTTCGCGATTACGAAAGCAGAGAATAAAAGAAACTATCTCGTCGCGGCGTCACTTTCCTCTCCCCGTAAAGAGAAAACTTCCGGATCCGGACGAGACTCGTGCGGTTCAATTAGAAAATCATCAGCATCGCTGCGTATCACGCACGCGTTGCTCTTTGCAGTTCGTTAGAGCCACGTCGCACTCCAGATATCCTCGTTCCACACTGCGACGCTAACGATAGCATCGCAAACGAGCTGCTATAATCTCGTCGCCGTTACATATGCCGTATACACACAGCGGTATATATACTGCCCCTCGTTAAGATTTTTCTCTTACACACACGAGGTGTTTTCGAGGGTATCAGGCGAGAGATTGATTTTTCAAACGGTCTCGTTGTTACTATGCATACACGAGAAATCTACGAGCTACTATAATACTGGAATGTGTATTTGGTATTCGTGTCAGGTTCTTCTGGTTTTTCTACCTGCAATTTGTTTGTTGTACGGTATCTCTTAGTTTCGGTCATTAAAGAGCGATTCAGCGCAATTTTCGGTATGTACGCGTATACTGCAATTATGAGGTATGCGGTCGCGCGCGAAGATTGAACGATTTGCTAGCCTAGACCCAGAAAGTGGCTTTCGAAAATTTTCGCGATTACATGTGACGACAGAACGCGGTGAATCCTTCTCACGGTATAATTTGTTGCGTGGAAAGTGTATAATAAATAAAATAATCAAACTTTCTAATAAGTTAGAGAGGGAAAAATAGCAGCGGCGTTAACAGTCACCGATCTTTATTAAAATTAACCAAACCGCTGGCTCGCGGTGCCAGAACGCGAACTTATTACGTTTCGCGCGACAGAACCGCAGAAACTGTAAGGTCGACTACATTCACCGCTGCTGCGAAGTAGTCAGCGTAAAAGAATAGCGACGCTACGGGGACGGAAAAGCTATAGTTACGGTAAAAAGGAGAAAAAAGAACAAGTAGTAGTGCGGCGGTGCAGCTGTCGCGGTTGCTTTTAGCGTTACGAGCCGATCGTTTTATTTCTCGGGTAGCTGCAGCGCGCGATGGCGTTAAAATTGTTCTCTCCGCATCGTAGAGCCTGCAGTGTAATAAGCCTATTGTGCATTTCATGCCCGATGGCGGAGACACTTCATTATTTCATTAACGAATCTTCCAGATTGCTTTTTATTCTGCTGCGCTGAAGTTGAAATCTAATGCGTCTTCGAGACGAAAATTATCTAATAATTATACGGAAAAAGGTTTCTCACGTATGCGCGCAGATACGTATACACCCGCTTTGCGCACAAATGATGATGAAGTACATTCAGACACGTAAATCATTAGCGGCGCGAGAATGCTTATAAAGCGCTGCACAGTTGCGAACACGGCGCGTATCGCGCAAGCACAGGAGCCAAATGACGGCACTTAAACCTCTGAAACGATAATTAAATGCAGGTTTTTTTCCTTCTCTGCGAAATTAAACATTGATATTTCTGTAAAAATTCAGGAAAAGTAGCTTTTCACGGATGACAGGATTTACCGCCGAAGACCTCTGCGAAGTCGTAAAACCACGTCTTGGAAGATACAGACACGAACAAAAAAACAATCGGCATTGATTGAGTAATTTGCCGAACGTTACATCTGCTACACCGCAGCGAAAATACATCTCATTGTGTTCCTCGTCTTGGGCAACGCGAAATCGCCCGCGCAAGAAATATCGATTTGCTGCGCGGTCGGAAAACGCCTGCAATCAGCACAATAAAATCCTAGAAAGAGCTGAGGGACAGTGAGAGAGAGAGAGAGAGAGATAAGACCATTAAAATTCTTCAAGAGCGTGTGTCCCGCGATTAACCCCACCACGAGCTCTATACTCTTGCGAGCGTGTCCTCTCTAAAATCACTTTCCATTATATTCGTGTTATTATATGCCGAGACGAATTGCGCTGGCATTTCTCTATCTCCCTCTCTCCACGGATAATTTCAGAGTCAGTCCACGTCCCTCTCTCTCTCTCTCTCTCTCTCTCTCTCTCTCGGAACAAGACTGCTGCGTTCCCAGAACAAGCGCTTATTTATTATGATAACTGCATTGTCTTTAATGATGTCCAATTGCTAGGCTTTTGCAACGCGTTTAGAACCTCGTCGTGTTATGTTACATTATAGCGGGATGATGATGAGCGCCACGTTTGTGCATTATTTCCGTTACGAAAATTTCCTGTCCTTTTGCTAAATCCAACGACTTTGCTTTGTTTTTCAGATCGTGCGAGAAGCACTGACATGGGCTGTGTTCATCGGGATCCTGTGTACAGTGCGGGCTGACGGCGATAGATGGTCGCGTCAAATAGCCAACAGCGAGTGGATACCCTTGGCTGATCCCCGTATCAGCCAAAGGGTACAGAGCGCCGCACCTCCTGCAGAAGCTGCAGTTCCAGCCGTAGCTACTGACAGCAGTGCCCAGGGTGCCGGACAAGTTCCATCCCTGACCCTTCCACCAGCTCTGCAGCAACAGTACCAGGAACAACTTGTCCAGCTGCAGAAGACTCAGGAGAGCATTCAGAGACTTCTGCTGCTGCAACAGCAGCTCAAAGCTCAGCAGCAGCTCCTGCAGGTAAATCCTAGCGTAAGTGTGTATGGAAAGAGTAGATAAAGTAGAATTTTCGGTAAATGTTCTGCAACGTAAAAATTTTCAAAACAGTCTCAAGCCTATCAACCGAACAACTTTGCCAACGCCGAGGACGACAAGCAAGCTTTGCACCAGAGCACTATCGTCAATCTCCAGACGCTGCCCGAATTGGCACCGGACGTCCTCGTGCCACCGGTACCATCCTCCGAGGCTCTTCCACCGGTATTCCGATCGCAAAATTTCCATCCGGAAACTGAGTTGAAACGAGATCACGGCCACCGAAGCCAACAGCAAAATTCCCAGCCCTCAAGTTCCGAACAAGATTACCGTCAAAGTCACGAGGAATCGATACCTCCTCCGCGAGCTAGTCGTCCCCGCGAGNCGGAACAAGACTGCTGCGTTCCCAGAACAAGCGCTTATTTATTATGATAACTGCATTGTCTTTAATGATGTCCAATTGCTAGGCTTTTGCAACGCGTTTAGAACCTCGTCGTGTTATGTTACATTATAGCGGGATGATGATGAGCGCCACGTTTGTGCATTATTTCCGTTACGAAAATTTCCTGTCCTTTTGCTAAATCCAACGACTTTGCTTTGTTTTTCAGATCGTGCGAGAAGCACTGACATGGGCTGTGTTCATCGGGATCCTGTGTACAGTGCGGGCTGACGGCGATAGATGGTCGCGTCAAATAGCCAACAGCGAGTGGATACCCTTGGCTGATCCCCGTATCAGCCAAAGGGTACAGAGCGCCGCACCTCCTGCAGAAGCTGCAGTTCCAGCCGTAGCTACTGACAGCAGTGCCCAGGGTGCCGGACAAGTTCCATCCCTGACCCTTCCACCAGCTCTGCAGCAACAGTACCAGGAACAACTTGTCCAGCTGCAGAAGACTCAGGAGAGCATTCAGAGACTTCTGCTGCTGCAACAGCAGCTCAAAGCTCAGCAGCAGCTCCTGCAGGTAAATCCTAGCGTAAGTGTGTATGGAAAGAGTAGATAAAGTAGAATTTTCGGTAAATGTTCTGCAACGTAAAAATTTTCAAAACAGTCTCAAGCCTATCAACCGAACAACTTTGCCAACGCCGAGGACGACAAGCAAGCTTTGCACCAGAGCACTATCGTCAATCTCCAGACGCTGCCCGAATTGGCACCGGACGTCCTCGTGCCACCGGTACCATCCTCCGAGGCTCTTCCACCGGTATTCCGATCGCAAAATTTCCATCCGGAAACTGAGTTGAAACGAGATCACGGCCACCGAAGCCAACAGCAAAATTCCCAGCCCTCAAGTTCCGAACAAGATTACCGTCAAAGTCACGAGGAATCGATACCTCCTCCGCGAGCTAGTCGTCCCCGCGAGGACGGCGAAAAAGATTACCGCCCGAAGCAGAAGAGCCGTTACGAGACGGGAGCGCAGAGGCATAAGGAAGATCCTTCTCATGTGAACTTTGTGACTCCAGCCTCGAGCGTGGTTCTACGAGACGACAGCGATGAGCAGGAAGAGGTAATTTATTGCACTTTACTCTAAGCTTCTTATACTATTTCACCCAATATTGCAATTTTTCAAAAATACTGTTCAATTCATACTAGGTTCAGTTGGTTTACGTACCGGCCGAGACGTTGGCACAGCGCGGACATCCCAAGCTTCACAAGTCGCAGCCCAGAAAGCATCACCCGAATCGTCATCACCAACAACAACAACAGCAACAACAACAACACCATGGACAAGTAGCCTCGACAGCTTTGCCGTCCCACGACGCGTATGCTCGCGAGATTCTGCATCAGTTGCAGAGACAGCACGAGGAGAAGAATCAGTACCTGAATCAGGAACGCCAGAAGGAAATTGCACGATTACACGCGGAACAGAAGGAATTGGATAGGCAAGCCCGATTGCATCAAGAAGCCGTCAGGAAGGAACAAGAATTAATGAGACAGCGCGAAGCTGAGAAGAAGAGGAAAGAGTTGGAGAAGATCGAGGAAGCTGCGCGACAACGCGAGCTGCAGAGAATACAAGAGATTAGGGAGCAAGAAAGACTTGAACAAAAGAAATTGGCCGAGCTTAAGGCCAAAGAAGAAGAGGAGAGGCGAAAGGAGTTCGAGAGATTCGCCACGTACGAGAGGGAGAAGGAATTGAAACGTCAGAAGGAATACGACCAGAGGCTGGAACACGAAGTCAGAACGAAACCGGAACATGGATTCGCCGATGTACAGCAGACCCAAAGTTACGAAGAGCAGCCTGATGCCCAACCACTAGTTCAGGATACCCAACTTCACCATCAGCATCTCACCGAGGTGACGCACAAGAGCAACAAGCCGTCCAGGCACAGAAACAAGCCACGCAAACAGCAGCACCACTTCCATCAACAGCATCAACAACAACAACCAGAGTACCACGATTCAGCTGAGTCCCAGTCGACAACTCCTTCGCCGAATCAGCCACCACTTTCCGTGTACATGGGAAGCTCTCTGGCTGACCACAATCGCGTTCAGCTGAGCGACGTACTGAAGTCACTGAAGAACGCTAGAACCATAGCTGTACTCGATAGCTTTGGACCAGAAACTCCTCGAGTCTTCGTGGGACCTAGAAATTTAGATCCTCCAGCGGGTTACGCCAAGTTTGATCTACCGTATCTGTCCTCGATAGAGAACAATCGCGTAGAGAGGAAAGTGGATAGGCTGCCTTTCTTCGTAGCACCGTTGAGTTTCGAACCCCCACCTGGCTATTCGAAAATCCCCTTCCCAGCTCCACACATTGGTTCGGTAGTGATCAACAATTTGGAGAACGTCGAAATCAAGCCACATGAGAATCAAAATTTACACCCAACTCCCCTCATAGAGCCCAACTCTTACGTTGTAAGTAACCAGCCATTGTCTGCCTACGATGTCAGTACACCGGTTTCTTTCCCTCAAGAATCCAGTACACCGAGATACGAAGTATCCTCTTTACCTGCTAGTCAATCAAGTACCAAATGGAGATTTGATAGTTTCTTTGAGAATAAGCCCTCGACTGAGATACCATCCGCAGTGACTGCCGCTTCTTATCACGAGGAGCGAACTCCGACGAGCAAGTTCGAAAAACCTTCGAAGAAAAGAAATTACTACAATCCCAACGAAGTGTCAACTACGCCCAACTACTTCAGCCCGAAGACGGTGTCCGCGTTTTCTTTTGAGCAAACTGCCCCGCAGTCAACACCTGCCTACCACGAGGAAGAACCGCCAATGCATCACAACGTGGATTCCCATCTGGTTGATCAGAACGTCGGTCATCATCGGCAGACCCACCCTCGTTTCCCTGACCCAGAACCCCAACGCGAGACGACTCATCCCCGGTTCCCTGATCCAGAACCTCAACGCGAAACAACTCACCACCATTTCGCTGATCCAGAACCTCAACGTGAAACAAGTCAGCATCGTTTCCCTGACCCTGAACCTCAACGCGAAACAAGTCACCACCGGTTCCCTGAATCAGAACCTCCACGAGAACCAGCTCATCAGAGATTCCCCGTTGATCCTAATGGTCATTCTGTCACCAGTACGTACTTCTCGAATCCTTCCAATTATGACGATCCGGCGCAGTACAATCTGCCTGCTGAACTGCCGGCCATCTCGCCCCAACTTCCTGGTTTGGTGAATGCCTTGGTTGAGAAACCTGACATACCAATACCGAGTACCATCCATCCACCAACTCCATCGACCACGACCACTACCACCACGACGACTACAACGACAACCGAAGCGCCTACGACGACGTACAGGCCTCGTTCGCGACAGAGGTAATTTTAACGATACTAGTGATAAGCTAACAACGTGAATTCAGTCTTTAATAATGAGCATGATTTTGCAGGAGCAGAGTCAGCGCACCCAGAGCCACTACTCTGTCACCACCGAGCAGAGGTCATTCTGAAAGGGCGACGAGGAGACCAGTGAATAGGTCCAAGTCAAAGTACACGACCACTACTGAAGAATACAACGACTCTTCTTACGATCCCACGAGAAGAAACTCCGTTACCACCTCGAGATACGACGACCAAGACAGTCACAGCAGAAGGCCAACAGTTCGCTCTCACTACAAACCTCGCGACGAGGAAACTAAAGAATCCATTCAGACTCAGGTGCGTAGACAGAATTATTTTTAAAAGAACACGGCTTGAATAGTCGTAATTTCAAAGTCTCTAAAGTTTACCGACGCATTCACGGCGACGAGAGAAACTCAATCGAAGTTTCTATGAATTCAGAGGAGTGATTCGGTGGAGAAAAGCTGGTTATCTCAACGAAAAGCTTATCTCTAAAACGCATCTCACGTACTAAGCCTCACGTACTTTGCAGATCGTCGATTCAAATGCTCCGAGTGAACAAGGTCAGCGCGGTGGCGGTGGCAGCGTCGGCAGCAGCAGTGGCAATGCCTACGAAAACGTACCTCTGATCGATTCCGCCCCTCCCTCTTCCGGTGGTACACCCACGGCGGATTTAAATATCCCGGTCTATCAGCAGGACGATTATTCAGCCTCCACCGCTTCGTCGGTCGACAATTTCTCCTCGCATCGGGACTCGACCGGCAGCATTTCGGATTCCATCCTACCACTTAGCGGCCTCGAGTACACCCGGAAATCGACCTTCGCTCCGAGCTTCTCCAGCTCCTCGCCTTCTTACGATCACGTGGACGAGCAGCCGATCAACGGGTTCAACTACAGAACTCACGAGACCCAGACCACCCGGGACTACCCGTACTTCCGGCCCGGAAAGACCGAGAGCGTTCTCTTTGAACCGATCCCCACTACCGATCTGCCGAACGTGCAGAGGTCCCAGTTGCAGGACTTCTCGCCGGTCTATCATTCCTTTGATTCCGGTGAGACTCCCAGGCCGATCTATCGTGAATCGACCGGTAGCAACAGCGGCAGCAGTAGCAGCGAAGAGGAGTCTCCGATCTTCTTACCGATCTCCCACGATAAACAAGAGGAGTACTCTTATCAGACCACCGCAACCGAGGCTCCCGAGGTGAGTTATTGTCTCTGTTTTTCTACACGTGTTCTTAGAACGCGTTACGTCGCTAATAGTTAGTCGTGCGATTATCTCCTGAGAAACAATTACCTAAGCGCATCATCCCGTAGAATTCATTACCGAGATTATTTCGAAACCGAAGGACTTCGCTTGATTCAATCACGTGCGCACACCGATCGATACGTCTTTGCTCCCTCGACGAATCGGAAATTGGCTGTCAGCTCGAAATACTTGTGTATTCTTCGAGTTTAAGACGTACACACACACACACACAGGGTTCAAAGAGAGCATCGATCAATAGCCGTTAATGAAGATACATACCTATTTCAAGACGAACTAACCGATGGCAAATCGAAGACACTCTGTGTGTGGATACTGCTGGTAAATGGGGTCTCGTCAGTGGTCGAATGAATAACTCAGCCAGCTCGCGAACTTTTCCAGTTAATCAAACTGATCTTAATCAATTTGCACGTGCATTTGAGTTAAGGGCGCGCAAAATCTCGGAGAAACTTCTTGGCGTGGACTAGTATCGCGTGCGGAGAAAGTCAAGGTTCTACTCTTCGATTGCCTATCTTTATCAAATGCGCGGATCCTTGAGGTTTAAATTGTGCCGTGCAAAGTGCATCTGTGTACGATGTATACACATAAGCAAACATTCGAACCAGCAGGCCAATTTTATACCGGGTCAATGATTTTTCGAACGCAATACGTTACAGACTACCACCACAACCACCACCACGACAACAACGACTACCGAAACTCCGGTGGTAACGCGTCAACGAGTTCGCGGACGTTTCGGAGGTCGCACAACCGACTCGGCCATCCAGACACGCCCACGTGGTTCCCAGGACGAGTACGTGCGCTTCAGCGCCGTGAACCAGGACAGTCCCTCTAGGTCCAATGGTCGCCAGAGAGCCAGACCCAGGACTCGAGCGCAGCCGAGCGGTAACTCGCCGATACAGACGGAGGGACAGGAATACGTGAGGATACAGAGCAGCAGCGCACGCAGACAGCCTGCTACCAGCACAACCGCGAGAACGACCGTCGAGGAACAGCCTAAGGAAGAGGAGGAGGATTACGGCTTTATCAGGCAGCCTAATTACAGGCCGGCGCAGCAGACTAATTACAAAACTACCCAGGCGCAGGTCTGTATTATACGCTCGCTTTTTAATTAGAGTACATAAAGAGGGACCTCCTTCTTTTACGAAGTAGCTCTTCTTTTTCACAAATCGATACGCGCGATTTGGGTCAAAACGAAAGTCACTTTCTAAGTGTTGTAAGAAAGCGCTCTATATAATTGTGTTATAAATGATTTTCCACAGATAACCGAGATCCCGGAGACCACCACAGCGGAGTCAAGCCAGTCGCAGATCCTCAAGAACCGCGCGAAGTACCTGTCAGCCAACCGTCGACCAGCTCCCAGCAGTTCGAGAGTGACCACAACCCCTAGATCCGATGATACGGCTTACACTGCCAGACCGCGTAGTCGCGTGAGCGGTAGCAGTCAAACCGACGCAGCCAAGCCGACGAAAGCTCGCGGAAGACTGCGTAGACCTGGAGCCAGGAGGCGAGTGACCACCACTACCGAAGCTGCCCTTGAAGCCAATAACGAACTGCCTCTCGATGAGAACTACCCCAGGATTCATCCGGGACAGATACAACAGGACGCTGCCAGACGCGGAGAGGATCTCGCTGACGAGAACGTGAGTGTATAAAGAATACGCCTGAGAAGGCGTTACGTTGCTGGTCGATAAGATCTCTCGATGGGAATACAATGGGTGTGTGCGTGTATATTTTTCCTTTGCGTAGCGCTTCGAGTGATTAGTTTGCCAGTGCTTCGTTTGAACTCCTTATTTACTGCTGTGTGTGTGTGTGTGTGTGTGTGTGTATACGTGAAAAATTGTGATTATTTATTTCGGAGATTTTTATCGTGGAAAATTGCCGGCTGCGTTATTTCTTTCAGGCATTATGATATAATTGTTATGTAAAATAATTTCCATGAATATATGCATCGAGACTAGAAACTGTGTTATAGGTACCCTTGTTTCATAATAACAACTCGACTCGATTACAATGTCATGAATAACATTAAACGCTATATATTGTAATAAAGAATAACAAAAGTAACAACCCTCCCACCAATTCATTTGCGAGTCGTATTATCTAGCTGACAAGTCGGGCGCATCGAGGTTTCGCGAAATCGAAGAAATTAGCATACACATCTGATTTCCATAAATTGTGCATAATTAAAAAATTTCCTCGGAACTGCCGTCGCCGCCCACGTGCTGGACTGCAATATGGAATAAAAGGAAAGTAAGAAAGCGGCGACTGGATTTTCAGCGGCGCGCATTACGCCAGCACACTTATACGCCGGCGGGCAATCGATTGTCCTGAATTTTTCCCACTGCAGTCGCTGCATGCTACTCTTCCGCGATTTTTGCACTCCTACACGTATATATCTTATCTTCCCCCTGTTCTCTCGTGTCTTGTCTCTAATTTCGATTTCCTCTATTTTCTCTCTTTTTCCTCTCGATGCAATTAGTAGCGGACACGGATAATACCTTGAACCCGTCGAGTCGCTCTGCAAAATCGATAGCTCGGAATTAAAATTTAAGAGCCGCTTTTATAGTTGAAATTCTTTTTTATCAAGAACGACGGTAAACATAATAACGTTCGCGCGCGAGCTATATAGTAGAACTGCAAGGCGACAGAAAATTGTCAGCGTCATTTCCCCAGGCGACACGCTCGTCCCTCTCGAAGAAAAGGTATTATATCCTCCTCACACACGTGTCCTGTCTCTCTCGATTCCAGTACCCCCAGGAGTTCCTGCTGAACTACGGCGCGTCGCAGGGTTACCGTAACCGCGATGACCAGTACGAAGAGCGTCGTCGCAATAACAATCGACCGACGACCAGTCGCTCCTCATCCTCCGACATCTACGGCGCTGAGAGTCAGTGGTCCACGAAACTCACCGGAAACTCTTTCCAGCCCAGTAGCTACACTCCTAACCAGCCTCTAGCCGACAGCAAGGATTCCGAGAGTCAGGGTCAGGAGAAGGCCGGGGATCTTCCGGAGATAATCACCGCAGGACCCGATGTGCCCTCCATCGCGGTTCTCGTCAGCTCCGACGACGATAAGCCGGAACAGAAGAGAGAACAGGAGAAGAAGCAGGAGGAACACAAGTCCAGCTCCGAGGAGACCATGATGGGCAGCTTGATGGAGTCGATGATCGACTTCGGCAAGAAGATGGAAGTCACCGAGATGACCGATGATGCGGCGATTACCACCACTACCACTCCCGAGAGCCCGACGTCCACCGAGACCACTCCGGAGGTTAATAGGGCCAACACCGCCACGTTTAAGAAGGTGAGGCGCTGATCTAAAAATAAGCAGACTCGGCACGGGGTAAATATTCCACTGTCTGGGGCTCGAAATAGCGTCGTTTGAATTTCATCCGTGCTACTCTTATTGATTTACCCGGACGCAGCGCGACGCAAACTTTCGTATAAATAATAACCGAATGCAAACTCTGGCCTATATTTTTCAGGCCGGACTCAGGAGGAGACGAGTCAGAGTAAGAGTTCGACCGGCTGGAGCCTCGGCGGAGGACTTCGTCACGGCCGAAAGCCAGAGTTACGACTCCTCGCTAAACAACCTGCCTCGCGAGGCCAACAAGTTCCGTAACTTCTTCGTCGTCACCGCCAAACCGACCACCATCACGGCTTCCGCGATTACGACGACGACCAGCACCACGACGACTGAGCCGCCCAAGACCGAGAAATCCGTGTTTGAGAGTTTCCTGGATAAGATGTTAGGGGAGGATGAGGTGTCGACTACCGTAGCACCCGAGGTGGTCACCAGTCCCCAGGAGGAGGACGACGATTCCTGGACCGATGTCTCGACGATCGTTCCAGCCCAAGAGGTGACGACTCTCAGCCCGACGACTCAGAAGAACGAAGAGTTGGTCGGTAACACCGAACTGCCCACGACGATGATCGATACCACCACCACCACCACCACCACAACAACAACCACGACGACGACGCAAAAGCCCACAGAAGAGGTAAAGAACAACAACAGCGGCGAGAACGTTATCCAATCGCTAAACCAGGAGAACTCGCTGCGCTACTTCGTGACCAAGAGCCCGGCGTTCAGCGAGTACCTGCGCAGCCAGGAAAAGTCCAAACTGTCCGAGGACAGTCCAGACCACCCCAAAAACCACAGATCTAAGTGGAGCGAGGTCCGCTACCCCAGCGACAAGTCCCTCTTCGAGTTCGCCAAGTGGAACACCAAGAACCTCACAGCAGAGGACAAGTCGGCGCAGCAGCAACAGCAACAGCCAACGGCGAGCAGCAGCGAAGCCGACAACTCGAGCGTCACTGACTATGTCAAGGCCATCTTCGAGAGCATCAAGAGCGCCGACGAGGAGCACCACCAGAGCGCCAAACTCGCAGAGCAGGCGACTACCTTACCTCCACCAGAAGTCAAGACTTCGGTGTCCACCTCCAGCAGGGTCAGCTACAGCAGGAGCCAGAGCAGCAGTAGTGGTCCCAGTACCACCACGACTCAGGAACCGGCGACGTTGGGTCCGTTCGTCCCGTCGATGATGAGCAGCGGTCCGGTGAAGAAAACCTCCCTAGAGACGAACCTGGGCAAGATCCTGAGGACGACGACGACGACAAAGGTGTCCCAGATGACCGAGATCTGCTACCGCGGACGTTGCGTCATGTCGAAGCCGAAGAAGGACGGCGTCTCGAGATGAACGAGATAGCTTGGAACCAGCTGAGATGATGATGCTTTGAAGTTGTCGATCAGAGCGAACTTCGTAGCTTGTCGCAATCGGTTTATAATCTACTGTCAAATTCATAACGTATACACACGCGTCACTGGGCACTGATATATATTTATTGAAATTCATCGAAATCACCTTTCAAATCTATACCTACTTCATCGCATCGTGGAGGGAGAGTGACCCAATCGTAAGTAAGCCAAATAATGACAAAAGAGCAGGGGGAAGGGGGGCGATCGTTACGTATTTATTATTGGCCCACTACTTCTCGGGCTGCGCCCAAAATCTGTGGAACTATTAAAGGCGACGGATTTTGTATAGTTATTACACACGTGTAGAGATAGAGAGACGAGACAAGCTTGCTCTCTTGATCTGTAAGGGTGAAAATTCTTATTATATACCTATCCGCGTATACTAATATTTCGCTTGAAATTCTGTACGATACACACCACGATCCGTCCAAGCAAACGGAGACGAGAACGAGTTTTTGTATTTAATTTTAACGCGTATATTATATATTATATAGCTTGTGTATGTACTACGTATACGCGTAATCTTCGTATGATTAAGGTATCCATAGCTGTGTAAGTGTATTTAATTGTAATACTCCGCTCGTATTTAAGTTATAATTGTAATAAACTAAGCGTGATAATAAAAAGGTGAGCGAAAACACATTATTTTAATAAACATTTTTAAAATACAATAACGAAGAGCCTCGATTCACTTAACTCGTATACATTACCTTAATCCCAAGATCAATACCTCCACAGGCGGAAATGCTTCTAATTGCATTCAAGCCAAGTTAATCTAACGAGAGATCGTCGCGGGGTGTCCGCACAAAAAACAGCCGAGAGTAGTAGCTTTTTTGTACGTTATTCTTTGCGGATAATGTCCTTCTTACGGAGAGCCGCCGTCTGTCTTCGTGTGGGATTTTCGAGAGAACAGTGTGTGACGTGAGCAGAAATCCACTTTAGGGGAAGCAACGTATTTCTTCCTCCCGGGGGAGAGATAAAAAGCCAAGGAAAAAGTAGAGTAAAACAACGGCGCGGGATGAAATTCTGCAATGATGACGATTAACGTCGGTAAATTATTTATAAAATCTGGAAAGAATTCTTCGGTCTCGTGTAGTACTAGATACTCATATTTCTAAAAATGGCGTAAATGCTGCGTAGAAGGAGATGAAAAGGCTTTTATTCTCGTAGAAAAAGGGTCGGATGAGACGAGACCCTCGGGATATCCAGTGTCTCACAGTTTCGCTCAAGAGCCTGCTGAAGACCTATAAAAGGCCAGGATAACATTTAATACTCACGTAATGCAATATTATCTAAGAGTAAAAGTTTTTATATTTTCCCCATTACCTCGCGCTGTTACTACAAAAGATTCTACTCTTCCTCGCTTCAACAAACTTTTTATCTTTTCACCGGCCTTTCAAGTAGATAATCTACTTGAATACAAGTGTAAGTAACCGTATAGCTTGTTATCATCAACACACGTTGCGCAATTAGACATCTGAATACATTAGGATTTAGGTCATTTAGCTAGGAGAGTTTAGGAATCTCTCTAGCAGGGGCTCATTTGGGATTATTCATCATGTAACGTGCTTACGGTTCAAATTCAGCGCTGATTTACGAGAGTTTGTTGAAATTTACCGGTACTAACCGTGTTCAAACATCGAGATAATTCGCATCGATCGGCCCCCGCGGAGTTATTTTTAAAAACACATAAAAGCTCTGGCGTAACTGCTCCGGGCCGTAAATTTTTTGTTGCGATCCGCGCGTGATTCCTCGTCCGCAATTACTCGAATCAAGCGAGAAAAGTAGGTGACGCGCGTGCATTATTCGTTATTCGCCAAATTACGTTTTCAAACAGAATAGCGCTAACGAGAAAAAAGTCAACTCCCACTTCATCCTCTCCGCAGCTGTAAGTATACATACAGAGGCGAAATAAAAATGATCCCTCCTCTTTCCTCGCGGCGACTCGACGAGAGAACAGTGCGCGGAATTAATGCTTCTCTATTTTCTGGCTGACCGCGACGTCAAGCTCCGGCGACTTGAGAGTATGAGCGGCACAGCGAGAATGCTCTCAGGCCTTTGTTTGCGTCCCTCTACGTGTGCCCTCCTCGCAATTATTCACGCTCGTTTGTCTTTTTACCGTTTTCTCGCGTGCATGTACGTATATATATATATATATATATATATATATATACACACACACACACACGAGTATACACCCTCTCGCGACAGTTTACGAATTCAGCGTCATCCTCTCTCCTGAAGTTTCTATTTACACATTTTCTGCGCTGGAGTGCCGAGTCAGCGGAGAACGAGAGGATATGTTTTTTCATGAGGCAAGTCATGCGTTAATTAGGCTAACTCGATCGTTCAAAAAAAAGAAAGAAAGAGAGAAAGAACGATGGTCTATAAGATCGACCCAGTTATCTGCCGCGGGTCGTCCTCTGATATTCGCGAGCAGAGGAACTTCTTCTCTCCGGCGAAATATGTCGAGGAAAGTTTCCTCTTTGTAAATTGGCCATTTATTTTCTTTTATACACAGCGTCAGAGAGGAACCTCATCTCGGGCAGCCTATTGTTCTCTTTTCCCATCGTTTATCTCGTCTCGTCGTCTCGTCCTTTCTTGGGCGAAGAGGAGAAGGAGGAGGAGAGCAACTCCTCAGGTCATCCTCTTGATTCGTCATTAGCGGGTCTCGAGAGCGCGCAACAATTTATGCGATCGTGTGCCTTTTTTGCGCGAGCGCCGTCGCCCGCGATCGATCGCAACTACCCTCCGAGTGTGAGAAAGGAACGCCGCCGCTTCCAGATGGCGTGCCGGGCATCTCTTCGCTTCGCTGTACACTGCTTCTGCACACACACACACACACAATTTTCGGCTTTTATCGCGAGAGTTTTATTCCTTTAGTGCGTGCGGAGATTATTGAATTAGAGAGACAGCTGATTGAGCTGTCGTTTTATTCTTTTGGCTTAAAGTTCGGTTAAACTTGATTTGTTCTAGCGAAGCGAGTGTAGAGAGGAATCTCGAGGAGTTTAATGAACAATGCATATAGCGCGACCGAGGCATCCGTTTACGTGAATTAGACGCGGCGTTTTAGCTCGCAGAGTAAATAACTCTCTGAATTGCGCTGCGCCACTGCGAGAGTACGCTCTTGGGTTGAAAGGAAATAAAACTCTCGAGTGGCTTCCTTTTTTTAAATTCTTCTCTTCGAGTTCTTTAAAAAGAAAACTATTCACGCGTTAAAATTCAATATCAGATCAAGTAGTAAGAGTAGTAGTAAGAGCCGAGTAGCGTCAGGCTTGTATAAATATAACCAACTGCTCCCCTGACGATTGTACCAGCTGCTTTTTGCATCATCGTTCCCAGCAATGATTTCCCCTGCGATACGTGCGTGTGTGTCTCTCCTCGAATTTATGCCAGGAAAGGCGCTTAACCCCGCGGAATCACGCGAGCGTTTAAAATTCGAATCCACCAAATCACATCGGATGCAGAGGGAATAACGCTTTAATCAAGCGCGTATATGCATCGTGCGTTTCAATCGCGTCTCCGTGACGTTTCACAGAGAGACAGCCGCAGCGCTTGTCCCAGTCAATCAGCGGATAAATTCGATCGGATATCGATTAATCAGTCCACTCAATCACTCAATCTCTCCCGCGCGCGCCAGCGGCGCACACTGTATGTATACGAGGGACACGTGTTATACACACACACGCGCGCGCGCGCGCGAACGTTAATCCGTATAACTTAGATGCCGCTACGTAGTTTGAAAAGTGGAATTCCTCGGGTTATAAATCGACGAGAGTCGCGAGAGCTCGTTTTTCACTTTGACCGATGTGCTTTTCGCGTTTCCCGCCATTTTTCAAAATACTATTTTTAAAAAAGCCAGCTATACGCGACGAATCCAAAAGCGTGTATAGCCTGCAGGTGATGCGCGTCGAGTTTCGACAATAAGGTATACGCCCCTGGTGTGTCGGGAAGGTCGTCGCGTGTGTAAAGCCAGCTCTCCGCGATGCGTCGGAGGGACGAGAGATAAGAGTACAAGCGAGAAGTTTTGCGCTCCGTCCATTTCCGCGCCGAGAATAAATCCAAGGAAGTTATGAGCCGAGATCGCAGAAGAAGAAGAACCTTATAGTGAATGTAGGGTAGCGTAGGGACGTGCAAACGGGGCAGAAAGAATAGACACACAAGCGGCAGCAGAAGCGAGACAACGATTGCACGCGCTCAGCTCAGGGGTGGGAGCATTGAGAGCATGCGCATTACCGAAGCAGCAGCGAAGCGCAGAGAGCTGTAGGAACGGGAGAGAGAGAGCGTCTAGCTTCAGTAAAAGCGCAGAAGTCCAGGGCAGAGGGAGCGGTCGGCTCGAAAGCTCTCTCTCGGGACGGAAGCAGCATGCCTGCAGGCGGCGAGGGGTCGGCGGCTGCCACGACTGCTGAGCAGCAGCCGATCAATCGCGAACGCGTCGAGACAATGACGAGTGCATCAACGGCTACGGCCAACGAGGAGTGCGCGAACGGTAATACCAATGCGACAAGTAGTGCAGCTGAGCCGACTGTCACACTGGCGGCCGACGGCCTCAGGAGGAGAAAGGTCATACACGCGGCTAAAGAGACCCTGGACAAGGGTGAGTCGACACACACACACGCACACGCACGCACGCACACACACACACACTCAAGCTTACAGGATCGGTCGACTTTGTTCTCGTTTTCGAGTGATGTATAGTGAAGTCTGTGGGACTGTTGCAGTGCGTTGAGTGGTGCGAAAAAACGCTGGGCAATGACCTTATTGGCTGCTTTGACATCGATCTGTGCACGAGCGTCTGTTTTTAAACGCAAATTTCATCCCTCGCGCTAGAGTCGGGTGGTCCTATTCGACTAGAATTTTCTTCGCTTCAACGGCGAAGAAGGAAAAACGCCCAGCCTTTTTTCGCGAAATTATTCAAACGAGGCGAGCTGAGAAACAGTGGAGGATATGTAGGGCGAATTTGATTTGCTGCCAAAAAGCGTATTAAGATCAGTCACCTTCGCGCTTGTGTAATTCCGGGCGTTTTTACATAACAGTTCGAAGCGCGTAACTCGAGCTCGACTATATTTACGTACACCGCCGAGAAAGTTTCACGGTCGATTTCGTGCAATAATTATGAGGCACAATAATTCATTACGCTATACGGTATTCTCCCCCAGCATGTAAAGATATAACTTGTGTTTTACATCCTGATGGTGTGTTTACTGTGAAAGCACGCTTAAACTTTAAACAATAGCGGTGTATCGCGTTTACATACTGCGAAAAAAAGCGCGATAGATTCATACGTGCAAAAGCAATATTCACAGCGATCTGAAAAGAATAATTTTACGGAATAAAAAGCTTGAAGCTTGAATTTATCGTGTGTTAGCCCATTTCTACAGCGAAATCCCTAAATGTGCTCTTTTGTTCCCTCCTTTGTTTTCGTTTTGCACGCGAAACCTTCGCGGCGGACCACTGCTTCGAAAAGCCAAACTACAAACTCGTCTTTTATATGCATATACGTCCATATACACATTGACGAACTCGTCCCAAAAAGAGAATAATCAATCGTCGATATTAAATTTCAATCGTTAGCCGATCCAATTCAGCGGAAAGCGCGCGTCGTGAGCGCGGAGCTATAATCAAGTCCGATAATGCCGGGCCGAAATGCAATCAGCGGCATCAATTCTTACTTTTGTCGGTGACACACGCTGCAGTAATGCGATTGGGACGATTTGTCCCGAATTATTCAACCTGTCCCCCGACGCGCGTAATACGCGGCTCACGTGACAAGCGACGTTTGACACACCCGGATGTGACCGAATTTCGTATTTTCGAAGAGCGCGCGCATGGGATTAGATAATGCGGCCGAATGCGAGAGCTGCTGTGGAGGATGATGATAAAATTATGCCGGGTATTGTTTCGCCGATGCCGGCGGCTTGTTTGATTAAATTTCCGTCGGACCTCAGCTTTTTGTTCGGTGACATTGGAGTGCGAGGGGTGGCTGCAAAAAAAAAAATTAATTAAAGTCCCTGATTATCGTGTATATGAAGCGAGAGTGCGAAGCTCGAATATTTTATCTCCGGGAAAGAGAAAAAAGAAACTCGGTCGCGCACAAGCAAAAACGATCCGGTCGCCGCTGTCATAACGGCATGTAACTCGGTGATGATATGGATTTGTACATCTCCCGAAATCACGTTAATCTCGTCATCCCGGAGGACCTTCGGAAGAATTAGCATTTTAACAAGTTTCCGCTCCGGGACTATACGTTTAAATTGTCGTGCTTTTTTTAGAGGGACAGGACGAACGGTTAATTGGATCTTTCGACGATCCACGTCTAGTTATCGCGAGCATTTGAGGGAAATCGAGTAGCTTCCGTGTTTTGAGGTTTCGTGATATTCCTTTTGCAGAAGAGAGATAGAGAAAGAGACGAAATCGAAAGCCGCTGTAACTGACGCTCTTCTGAATAGATGTCGACTACGTTAAAGCGCAAATACATATTCGTATACAAAAACATTCTTGCCCGGATTTTCGAGTTATTTCAATCGACAGATATTCCTCGAAAATTATTCATCCAACTTCTGAATAAAGCTCGAAAATTGCCGAACGGATGTTGCCATTACGCCCGCGATATATCAAGGGAGAATATAATGCCGGGCAATTTGTTTCCGGAAATTCCGAAACGCATTCGTCAACCTCCAAAGCTGCAAGATAATACCGAAGAACAACATTTTACAACAAAACCCGTCAATTAATTCCCCGTCACCCGAGAAAAATGACGCTCAGATCCACAAACAAGCGATTCGCCTCGCCGACGAAAATATTACCGTCATCCCAAGCTCAAATTTTCTCCGTGTAAGAAAACTACCACCGCGCGTCGATAAATCAATAAAAGCAACATCAATAAAACAGACACGCACACGCTATACTCCTCCGCGCTTGTTAATCCCCTTCACGCGCGTCCCTATAATAATAACCAAGTAGCAAGCACTCTATGCAATTTCTCAGTTGGAACTATCGATCGATCCTCTCTTCCTCTATTTCTCTCTACGAGATAACACTCATGCATCGAGTAAAAAAGCTCGTCTTCCGCGAAAATCATACGAGCGATTGAACCCGATCCACAAGGACGACGACGTCGTCGTGGTAGGACCAGCCGTAGAATATTGTGTGCGGCGCTACTACTGTGCCGACAATAAAGTTCTATTTCCATGCTCTCAGCGCGAGCTTTTCAGGCCAATGCTCGACTGGCGCAGCTGCAGCACGCGAACCCTCGTGTCAAAGATCGCGTTTACACCGACGATCTCCTCTCTGTTATTTATTATATGTGTGTATGTGTATTTGTTATACCTATGAGCTCGACTTTTCTCGGCTGTGTGTATTTTCTGGCGCTTATGATGTGTAGAGCGGAATCGATTCTGCAATTTTCGGGTCGATTGAGTTATCGGACGGGGCGTAAAACGATATACGCATTTGAATAACGAGCTCGGGATAGAGCCACGCGATTTCGTCTACGAATTGAACGTCGAGCGCAGTGTGGGAATAAAATCCGGTATGACTTTATTAAAAGAGAGGATAATAATGACACGCTCTCGGTGCCTTTATTATACGAAAGCTGCATATAAAAACTCGAAAATCCCCCTTTATCGCGCTTAACGCTCGCCTAAACGTCAAAGAGGCGACCTTCGCTGAAGCTAAAATAAGCGTCGACGTCTCTTTGCACACGTGATGAATTAAATGAATTAAAATTCGGAGGGAATGAAAATTTCAATCCAACTGCAATTGTTCGCCAAATATCCTCTTCTGGAGACACGCGTATAGATCTAGCTCGTCGGATTCACCGCGATTTTCCGCCGCGTCTTTTCGCGCACGACGGAAACATGTATTTCTAGCTATGTGGAGGTCGTTCGATAAAAACTGAGTCCCCATGAATAAGGCACCGAGAAGCGCAGGACAAACAAGCTTTTTCGTGGATCATCGATCAAACGAAAAAATCGAGAGGATTTTCGTAGCCGCATAGAAATCGCGAGGCTGACACGATAAATCATAGGCGGAGTCGAAACAAGGCCAAATAAATCAGATATAAATTCTTGCGTGAGATGCAATTTGTGCCTTGATTTTATCCGCCGGCTATGGTATACGCGATGTGTAATGAAATATTGAGAAGCGTATTTACTTTTATCCGAGACTATGGCAGAACAGCAATTTGATTAGTACCCGTGTACACGTGACGGGACGACGATGTACACCACTATTTCTTGATAACACGAAACACGACCCGCAACAGAAACAACGATATACTACGTGGAAATCCATGATTAAAAAAGTTGGGAAAACTGCGCGTGCGAAATATAATCCCGATTATTAAATACAAATGTGGTCATCAAATACGTCGTGGCCCAGTTTCTCCCCCCATCAGCGTAAGCTCCGTCGAGAAATGATAATCAGAACCTTCGAAAGTTTGCGCCGCTGCACGAAAATTAAACCAAGGGGAAATTGACTTTATCGCGCGAAACAAATTACGCGCCAGCGCCTTTTAATTCAGAGACGCGTATTTATATACGTAAGACCAAGAGCTCAATAACTCATCTGAAAGATTAAGGCTGCAACTAATTAGGTTTGAAAGTAGCGTACTTTGCGCACTCGCGAGAGAGAACTTTGGACATTCAATTATACCATCTCCCAGTATACTCTCGTAACAATTACTTTCTATTTTATAACTTTTCTCCTCTTTTATCTGCTTTCAGCTTCTCGCCTCCTGAGGCGGAAGATACCATGTACCGGCCACCTGATGACCCCCCGCCGCCTATGGATCCAAAAGGTTCCAACGCAAGTGAGTCTCGCTCTTCGCATCCGTGCACACTATAAATCCAGCTAATCTATATTCTTCGACCATCGTCGACGAGCGAGAGAAGACCGAGATCGGATGAAAACCTTTCCGAGTGTATTTCCCAGCCGTAAATCACTCGGTCTATCGTATCTCGGTACCGCATCGACCTGACGCGCGCGTCCTTTCAAGCTGCCGTTGCACAGCCTATAACAAGCACATCTAATGGCTCTACGTCGCTTATTAAATCGTTCATCAGAATTATCCCGTTGCGGCATGTATGTGTATGTGTATGAGTGTGTGTATAGCTTTTCGTCGCCTCGAGGTCAGCGCCGAGACCTTAATAAGCAAGATAGCGGCTTGCTATTAGCGCAAGCTCAGCTGTACGTGCGGTGCACCTGATTCCGAGGGTTGTTTCTACCCACGTGCAGTATATGTATACAAAACGCGGTGATTAAGCTCAGAGTACATAGGAAAAATTGCCGCTCGACTAATTGAGTGGGTGGTCTTGTTGGGAAAAATTCACTCGTTACATTAAACGGATTTAATTAGCGGAACTTTTTCCCGCTGCAATTTTACACTCGGAAACTTGTTCCGCGTCAACAAAGTTATACAAACTTACTGCACCGCTTTGATAATTAGTCAAAAGCAACGATGAGCGGCGCCGTCGTTAGAAAATCATTCGAATGCATAGCAGTATGATGTGGGTTTTGTTATGCCAGCGCGTTGATAACACAATAGCCCGAGCGAACAATCGCGGCAACAGCTGACCCTTGATACACGCGCGCACGCCTCATAATTAGATCAAAGCGCGAATTTCAACACGCGCGCCCGCCCGCTTGCCCTTCAGCGGCAGCTTACGTCACTGCATTTGCATATCGCAAATGAGCAGAAGTAATCGAATCATCCGTGTGTGCGCGCTACTATCCCTCGGCCTAGTCTATGTATAAGGGGAGGAAAATTCGCGAAAGCTTGGAGATGAGAATTTTTCTTTAAGCTGGATTGAAGAAGCTTTTTGAGCTGGGAGCTTTTAATGTTTCTCAAGGAGTTATAAATTTTCAAGAGAGTGTATAAGGTATAGCACTGAAAAACGACTATTTGATTCCGGAAAAATGTACGTGACCTTTCGCGGTTTGGCGAGCCGTTATTAAATTGATTTATAAGATTACACGACGACGAGACTTCTCGTTTATTCGCCGAAGCTCGATATGTAATGGAAATCGGAAGCAGACGATAATTTTCCGCATATAAAAACTTTCAAAGCTCCTCGAATTCGATTTTCGGACGGGGACGCTATTTTATAATTACGGAGCCGGGGGATATTTATAGCGGACGCGTTATTGGAGAAACCGCGCGTGTACATCGCGCGACGCTATTAATATACTACGCGCATTAACAGAATAATCCCGGCTCGCGAGAGAGAGAGAGAGAGAGAGAGAGAGCTAGCTTTTGAGACATAATATCGGTGGAGGATCGATCGGTATTGGATTTATGAATGTAGCCGAGGCCTGACAGTTCTAGGTTGCGTCGTGCCTTTCGATATCGCATGGCTGCCGAATTTCGGAAATGGATGGCCGAATAAATACACGACACACAACGCTGCATGTGTATACACTGTAACAGCGTAGACTACCGAGATATGCTTATTACGAAGGAGAAAAAATGGTAATGGAATACCAATGGACATGGTTTATTCACTTTGTGCGGAAGCAGTGCCAAGAACCTTCGTTTTTCGGATACGCGATAAATATGCCAAAATTCGAAAAGATTTCGAGACGTTCCACACGAGCACACACACAGAGTCGAGTTGTTTAAGCGTTTCTCGAGTGGCTGTATTTTTTGCGCACTTGGCACCGGAACCAGAACACGACGATTCCTATATATTTTATATCCTAGCAAAAAAAAAAAAAAAAAAAAAAAAAATTAGCCCACAGTTAAGCCAACTGCGACGTCCCCCGAGAAAGAAAAGTCCGAATCATGCGTGAGTTCGAAAATAGCCGAGGATTCGCCGTAAAAAGCTAAATGGTTTATTAATTACCGGGCGATGTAGGCCAGAGATACGAATCTACAGAGAACCGAGGCAAAATAAATCTCTATTTAAAAGCGACCATTTGCATACACACACACACACACACACACACACACACACTTTTTCACAAGCTTACACTGTACACAGCCGATTGATTTTAAATAGAAAAATTGATCTATCGCGATGCAGTAGATAATCGACGAATTCGAGAGTAGCCAAGCGCGTGATTCCCGACTAATGATCAGAGCGAGTATATAAAGAAGATTGAAACAAAAAAATACTCGTGACTGCAACGAAGAGTGAAACTGCAGCGGGAAAAATCGTTCAACGTCCGCGCGAACCAGTCGTCTGGAAGATCTCCAGCGCCACGCAGTTCTCCCTCTCGCTGGCGCGATATCCGATGCGACGGCGCCGCTGCACAAATAGACGACGACCTCTTTGCGAGGGTGTGTGTATGTATACAGACGTTGTAAAAACGGCTGCTGTATTTTACGGACTTTGTGTATGAGGAAGAGGGAGACGGACGGTCTGATAACCCCGTTATTTTCCCTGCTTTGAATTGGCTATGAAAATGTATGACAGCGTCGTTGACGCTTATACGTAGAATTATACGCGAAAGTGTCTTTACAGTCGGCTTACGTACACGTCGAGTACGTTTGCAAATATTTTGATCGGCTCTCCTCGACCCTTTGATCCGAGAAAAGAAAAAGCGCGATTCGACGGATAAATATTTCTCGATCGTATTTTCCTGTAAAGAGGAGGACAAAGCTGGAACACAAAGCGACAATAGCCGCAGGAGGATTACGAGAAAGGAAAAGCGTTGTGTATATCCCCGCGTTATCTATCGGGAATTGCACAGCAAGTCTGTTTATACATTCGCGTCGTCCGCCTAATCCCCGCGAGCATAGCGCTCGCGATTATGCCTGCAGTAGTAGGACCACCGACTAGGTCAGACGTGTCTGCGCGTGTCCGCACACGCGCCTTCGAAAATTTGGACGTACGCCAGTACTTACTGCACAGCCTATATACTCTTTCTCTCTAGCTCTCTCGTCTATCTATCGCCGCTATTCATCTCCATTTCTCCGGTCGCCCTCGTGCCAGAATCCGTATCGAACTACCCTCTCGCCGGCGAGTATACGGGAAGGAAGCCTTGGAAATAAGGCTCGTTTTTTTTTTTGCATCGGCGACTTTTTTTTCTAATGCGCTCTCGATCGGGAATATCCGCGAGCTCTCCCCCGGCGAGAGAATTCTCGCGCCAGCCGCGTTGTTCCCCCGGTATTAATGCGGCTCTCTCGTTTCTCTTCTTTTATTTGCGCGCCCGAGCCGTTATTACCGGCCTCTCGCTCTATTAAGCCCGGAAAAAAGCTCTGCCTTAATTACCCGACCTGCTCGCTGATGATGATCGAATGATGTTGGCTATAATAGACACACAGCCGACTCGATTATCGGGGATAATTAATCCGTCATCAGATGTGTACAAGTGGCGAGTTTTTGTGTCTTATATAGGAATGCGACGTCGTGATGATGTTCCCGAGCGGTAGCAACGACGAGAGCCTGATGTGGCTGCTGGGACGACTCCGAGCAGGAAGTCCGGGACTGGTCGTGCACGTGCGGCATCACACGTCGTCAGATAGTTACGGATTCTATTTGACAGCCCCGTTCGCAGTGTGAGTATACGATACTATCTTGATAGATGTGCTTCCTACCCACGCAAAACGAATTTTTTCATCCCTCTATAAAATACCGAAAAAGTTTCTGCGCGAAAGCTCTGAAAAGTTTCTATCGCACATGGGCGTCGTTCACAGGCTCCTGAAAGCAGCGGAGGAGGTTCACCTACCGAAGCGATTGCGCCATGAGTACGGAGGCGGTCTGAAGGAATTCGTCGGTTCGGAAGCGACGTGCTTCGAGGGCAGCGACGACGAGAGTCTATTTTTCACGACCCAGGAACGCCAGTCGCTGGTGCTCCACCTTTTGCACACGTTACGGGCAGGTCCCAACGACCTCAACTGTATAGCGGGCCTCAAACTCGTCGACGGCCAGGCGATCATTCCGAAATGCCTGTCTTCGGGCATCATCTCACAGGTTCGACCGTATACTGCTGTCGATATCCACTTAATGTCAAAACTTTTCGCGATATGCGTCGTTGTGTCAACTGACAAATTCGCGATATTAGTTTTGTACAAAGTTGAAAGTCGATTATCAAAGCTACTTCCGCAGATCGTGAGACAAGCGGATGTTAATCCGAAATATTTTTGATACGAAACTTTTGACGAAACTTTTGACGCGCTCGAACTTTTCTACAGCGTATATAATACGTGAAGCTCAAAAGTTCGCAGACAGCCAATTTTTGACACTGAACAAACTGTACACATTAAAACTCTACACAAAGATATTTTCCTACACGAAAAAATTCTACACAGATATTTTCTACACGGATATTCTCTACACCTCATTTTTATTATTTTACTACACTGCAAAACTCTACACAAGCGTATAACATATTGTTGTAACAATGATCTAACAATAGGTTATACGCGTGTGTAGAGTTTTGCAGTGTAGTAAAATAATGAAAAATAGGTGTAGAGAATATCCGTGTAGAAAATAAGTATCTGTGTAGAATTTTTTCGTGTAGGAAAATATCTTTGTGTAGAGTTTTAATGTGTACAGTTTGTTCGGTGTCCAATTTTTATAATAAACAAGGCAGTTTTAACATTTTTACATTTTTAAGGTTAAGTAGAGGAGTAGGGCTTTTAGATACGTGTGCATACATAAACAACTCATTCATAAGAGTCTAGTGCAGACTAAGTATCCTTTTTGGTATAGAAGTGAAATTTTCTTTTACGTACTGAGAGAAGAGGATACTTGAAGCAAGATTAAAATTTCGTTTGCCATCAATCCGCTTGCAGTAAGTGAAAATATGTTTGCTGCAAGTAGACATACATTTGACGGAAATGTATGTCTATTTGAAGCAAGATGAAAATTCCGCTTGCATCAAGTAAGTATAAATATGTTTGCTTCAAGTATCCTCTATTGTCAGTGTAGTCAGAAAGTAAAGTATTTTCTTTGACTTTGAGGTTCTCAATTCATACGTACAAGTTTTATAGGTTATGTCGTGCACTGCCTGAAGTCGTAAAATTCTAAATATCAGTAACTGTTTGAATATAATAAAAAACTATCCTAATATCTCTCTTTTTTTTTTTTTTTTTTTTTTTTGTTTTACTTATCATTCTTGTAAACTTTAAATTCGAACTGCAACCGCGCCCTTTCTTAACTGACCAATCAGGCAATAAATATAGAACTCCTTTTAGAGCGATCAAAACTATTAGTCAGAGAAATAAACCGTCGCATAAAATGGATCGTTTTCGAAAGTATATTAGTCAGTAAAGATTTGATAAAGGCAGTTGTCGTGCGTAACGATTATGTTCGCAGGTCTTCCCGCTGCACGAATTGCCGGCGTTGGAGAAACTCCAGCGAACGTGGGTCAGAGCATTTCTGAGCCCACAGCCCCTTGACGACATTTCCAGGTACTTCGGCGTCAAGATCACAATGTACTTTGCGTGGCTGGGCCACTACACCACCGCCCTCATTGTTCCAGCTGCAGTGGGTGTCATATACTGGGTAATGTCTCCTCTCGTTAAGAGAATATTACTGCGAGCTTTCTTTTTTTATATTTCATATTGCATCTAGAAGCTCTTTTATCCTTTGAATAAGCTTCCGGAGTCGTAATTCTCAAAGCTCGTTCGCATCTGCATACGAAACAAAACTATGATGCGCGCGAGAGAGGAAAGTTATTTCGAAAGTTTGAACGCGCCGGGGCTGTAAATTCTAGTTTATTTCAAACAAAAAAAAAACTTTCCGCTCAGTATTATGCAAATTTTTCCATCGTCTGTTTGCGAAAATGCTTCAGAAATAGCGTTCCAAGACTGATAAGAATTCCCGTTACGCAAAATGTATACGTTTCGGGAAATAAAAGCAGCATAAAGTTGCTGCTTTGAGAGGATCAAAGATACATCCTGAGAAATGGAAATGGCTTTTTGATGCGCAGGTCGGCATCATTGGAAGGAATCAGGCGGTGGAAGACGTAGCCTACGTGCTGTTCTCGGTCTTCAATGTGATATGGGCGACCGTTTATCTGGAAACGTGGAAGCGCAGGGGCGCCGAACTAGCTTACAGGTGGGGAACCCTCGATCAGAGGGACGATCTGCTCATCGAGCCGAGGCCACTTTTTACGGTAAGCTATACGCGTGCCTACTTTTTTATAAAAAAGATAAAAAAGAAAGAACAAGAGAAAAGCCAACGAGAGGATCTCGACTTGCAGGGAACTCTGGAGATTTCACCGGTGACGGGGAGGCTCGAGCCGACCTATCCGAGGTGGAAGAGAAACGTCTTTCGTTACTTTGTCAGCGTGCCGATCGTCGCCATTTGTTTATTCTTCGTTTTTATAGTCATGATCCTCAGCTTCCAAATTCAGGTGAGAACAATCGATGATACAAGTGTGTGTGTGTGTATAGCACTCGATCCTGAAATACATACGTAAGAGAGAATGTGAGCGCGGAAAGTTTTTGAACTTGTAAAAGTTCTGATATCGCGTGCTTTGTGTTGTTCGAACGAAGGACTGGTGGGACGGGCGACTGGAGGCCGCCGGTTATGGATTTTGGCTGAGTTACGTTCCAAAGGTGCTCCTCGCCGTCGTAATCGCACTGATGGACGAGGCTTACTTCAAAGTCGCCGTGTGGCTCAACGACATGGGTATGTTTTGCATTGACTTTCTCCTTCTATATCTCTCGTTGCAGAGAGCCTTTTTAGCCGACGGTTCATTTGCGCCGAGGTTTTTTCACGGACTGTACCTCGTATTGATTTTTGCCAAACTACTTGCGTAATCTCCTTCACAAAATCGATGGACGCCGACGGGAGTTTCAATTTTTTGTCTTTTATTCGAGGCTTGTAACGTACATTCGAGTTTATTTTTTGGAAGACTTCTTTCGGATCATGTCTGTGTATTATATACATGATTATAGATTTTTTTTGTACACATTTAGACTACTCCTAGTCATTTATTCCATCGTTATTTCTTTTCTCGGCTTAGCTTTCATTAGATATACGAAGTGCGATTAACTTTGCTTTTCTTCTCTCGAACGTAACGTGGTATATTATTATAAATAGAAAGACAAAGTTAATCCCTCGATGAAGTAGCACAAATTAGAAAGATATTTCATCAGAACACTATAAATGCATCTGAGGTAGAAATAGAATCTATGGTTTTTTTTCGTCTGTTGGATGCAGAAAATTATCGCCTTGACACCGAGTACGAGAATCATCTGATCTACAAAGTGGCGCTGGTAATGAAAAGTCTTTAACCGTTTTGTGACTTATCGCCGTTATTATTTCATTTGCTGTTGTGTGTGATTTACTGCACTTATATTATAGTTGCGCAATTCGTATCTATCATAACATTCGATCAGTTGTTCATCAGTTACCCTCAATCGTCAAGCAAATTATGATAGATGATAAAATCTGAATTTATATCGAGACGGTGTATCTTTATGCATGAATACTAAAAAAAATATTTGAAACAGCTGAAGCTCGGGGGAGTTTTTGTATAATTTAGACCACTCCGGTGAGCGGATAGAGAACAAAGTGAGAGAAAGAGAGAGATTGACCTTGAAGATTTGAAAGAAATGTGGATGACGGCCGAGACACGACAACGAGTGTTTAGAGCTTGTAGACATTCTCGAGTGTGCCGCTTACCGATATAGTATAAACATGTGGGGCAGCACTAAAGCTTTTTTTAAACCTGTCTCGTTACATGAAGTCTTGAACTTTTTTCGCGATGGAAAATAAAGGCCGTGCCTCTAGAAATGCGAAACAATGCCAAAATGAAGTGTCAAAAATATTTTTAGACTGCATAATTGAACGCTGTAAATACTCTCTGCTGCGTAAGAGTCATTCACCTTGTACTTCGGATACAAGCTGATCACGTGAGAAAGAACATTCGGCGGCTTGATTTCGAGGGTAACTCACCATGTGCCGTAGTGCCTTGCTATTGAATGTTTAAATGTCACCAATAAATACCGCAGGCATCGCCAACATCGAGCAATAAAATGGACCTTCTCGACTTTCAGTTTCAGTTCGTCAACTCTTTTCTCTCATTGTTTTACATTGCGTTTTACATCCAAGATCAAGAAAGACTTAAAGAGGTGAGTCCGTTTTATCACGAACTTCTAAAAATATCATATCAGAGAATTTAAACTAAACACAAAATGATGGAAATATTACAGCAATTGGCAGCCCTGCTGATCGCCCGGCAGGTGATCGGTAACCTGAAGGAGTCGGCAGTGCCGTACCTGATCGAGCAGCTGAGGCTGGCCCGTCTGAGCTTCGAGCTGTTTGGCGCACTGAGTCCGAGCGAGGCCCGATCGCCACCCGGTGAAATACCCAGCGAAGAGAAAGAAACTGCGGAAACAAACAACGACGAGGACAAGGAACACAAGGCCAAGCAGCCGAGGAACGTCAGCCAAGCCGAACTGGAGAGCTCGCTCTACAGAGTAGGACACCCAACTAATTCTCTACTTAGTGACGTTGCTTTCAAGGTTTGATCTAGACTTAGCCGATCTTTCTTTTCGACTTTTTCTTCTTTGTTTGTTTATTTTTTTATTTCTCTGTCTCACTATGTTCTTCCTTTCTATATCTCAATGTGGCAGATCTTATGGTTTACCTTGGTACCGCTGATATGTCCTCGCATCCACTTTTATTATTTTTCAAACTTTTTTCGCGAGCGAGCGCAGGTAAGGTCGATCAATTTGTGTTGTATCGTGTCAGACAGGATATATCGCTGTATTCATGGTAAACTGTAAGAGGAACGAAAAGCAAAAAAAAAAAACGGTTTGTCTTCAGAGTTTTCTCATCTTCATCGACGACCGCATGCATTTTTCTCCACGCTCACTGTGTTATTCTTCTTCCCACAAGTGCCTTGTATGAAAAGACAAGATTAGAATCGATCGGCAAAAGCGTCCTTCTTTCGCGGTATCAAAATGATCTTTTGTACACTTATGAGTATCGTCGTTTGTCGCGTGATGATTGTTGTCTTGTATTTTGATCGATACTTTTTGCAGATTAAAATAGTTTTTTTCCGTTTTCCACCGAATCCATCAACGAAGCACAGGTACCACCAAAAAAGGTAATATGATCACGTTCATATCCAAGTTTAAAGAGTATTTTTGTATACCTTACGTAACAACAAGTCGTGAACTTTAGTAAAAGTATAACATTTAACAATAGTCAAAATTCAAATCATTAAAATTCAGTCCCTTTCATATTCACTGAGCACATTATTTTCTGTTCGCTTTGTGCATAGAAATAACAACTTGTTTTATGCGCACGAAGTCTGCACAAAACATACGAAATATACTAGCACATGGTAATCGAAAATTTTGACACATGAATTATACTCAGATAATATCGTGCAGAAGATTGAAAAAAAAAAAGCAAGCGTCAAAATTTTCGATTCACAACAGACCTATTCCAGAGCAGGATAACCATTCGGCTTGTAGAGAAAGAAACGCTCGAATTTGCAGTACGACGGTGCGTTCTCCGAACATCTGGAAATGCTGTCCCAGCTTGGCTACGTCTGCCTATTCTCATCCGCATTTCCGCTGGCCGCATTCGCCGCATTACTGGGCAACCTTTTGGAACTGCGAGGGGATGCCTTTAAGCTCTGCTTCGTCCTTCAGCGGCCCTTCGGTCGTCGAGTATCGAACATCGGAACCTGGCAGGTACGACTGCACCGAATTCGCGTTTCTTCATTATACAACGAAGCTTTAATTCAAAAGAAACAGTCGAGCGAAAGTTTCTCAGAGTCGTGTCTTGAACACAGAAAGCTCCGGGAGCTCAACAAAACACAAATGTACACAATCAGCTTACAAGCTGCAGATCATTAAAAGAGATTTTGATTGAGCCAGTTTCCGAGTTTAGCGTCGCAAGCTCTTTTACTTCTAAACACGTAACACGTCATGACAATCATTTCTGCAAGCTTGAGAACGATAAGAATTCCCGAGTCGTTCTTTCATATCCGGGTCAGGTGTGGCACTGCACTCGAGAGAAGAAAAAAGCGAAAAAACTCTCGTGATTTCAGAACGCGATGGAGGCGATGGGTCTGGTGGCGATACTGGTTAACTGCGCCCTGATCGGTCTCAGCGGACAGGTGCAGCGAATGTTTCCGGAGATGTCGGCAACGCAAACGATACTCCTGATAGTCGCACTGGAGCACATAATGCTGGCCATACGCTTCGTCATCATCTGCGCGATTCCGGACATTCCGAGCTGGGTCGCCACCGAAATGGCCAAGGTCGAGTTTCTGCGCAGGGAGGCCGTGAGGAGACTCTCCTCGACGCCCTCGCCCTCGGATCATCAGCCGGCGACCGTCATAGGTATGCCAATCCAGCGTATGATATTCGATTTCGCTGTTCTATCTATATATATTACTCGATCCTATACTTATCTAGCCGTTATTATTATTACTATACAACTCTCAGTGCTGGTCTTCCTTGGTTTTTTGCGCTCATCACGATGTGTATTATATATTACATTTTGGGTTTACACTCCCTGATGAGGGAGGAGTCTCCGAGAGAACATAAATCGATTCGTCGGGAGCACGCGCCTGTACAGTAGAGTACATGATATTCATGCTTCAGACATCGACTTCTTCTCTCTGCGTTTGAAAGGCGCGCTTTTTTCTTGCGCTTCTATTAGGCAAATGGATTTATGTTTGCGAGGAATTCATCCGCGAGATAAATCAATATCCAATATCAGCCGCGGGTATGAGCATAATTAAATTCTGTAGATTATTTTTGAAAAAGTCTCGAGCTCCGTACGTCTAATACGGTTGATATTTGATATGACACGATCTAACCATTTTATATATCTGTTAAATTTATTTGCAGTTTTCTTTATTGAAGTTGTGTACATAGAGCGAATATACTATAGAGTCCTTGGAACGTGCGACAGATATTTTTTCAATATTTTTTCTCTCTTTTAATATCCGCGGAATAGCCAAACACATTGATCTCCGAGATTAAAGTTTACCAGTGCAAAAGAATGTTTCAAGTATATAATATCTATAAAAAAAAAGACAGCGTGCTTCCATATGGTACACGTGTATTGCTTTTTAAATTCTACCGATGCCCGACCCAGAGGGTGGGTCATTCTTTTTCCCGCACTGCAAGAAAACAGTCAAACATCTATTGATCCAGCCTCCTCCAAGAGGGTCGCGTTTAATTTTAGAAGTTTGCATCATCAGCGTGTTTGTAATATGTATATGTATTTATACAACAAAATCTGCACGAATTATCTATGTGATTATTGAATTTGTTTAAAAATATAAGTAACCGCAATATTATGCGTTTAAATTTTGGTCTTTATGAAGATGCTTGGCTATCATAGTTTTCTAAACTCTATTTTACTCGTACAAAGTCTTGGATAAATCTGATTAGTTATTATTCTTATAATATTGTAATAATAAGTGAGCATGCTGTATTAAATCGGCAAAACACACAGTGAAGTTTTTTTATTATTTTGTTTTTTGTAAATCGTAATTTTCAAGTAGTAGATAGAAGATTTCTCATTAAATCAATGTTTGCCACGTCTAATGCATTACGTACTATAGTCATATTTTACTCTGATGAAGTTGATTTTAAATATATTTATCAGCTTTTTTCGTTTAATTTTTCAAGGTACTGTTATTAGTTCGACCTTGTTATCATCTCTCCATTATTCAGATTCTTTTACATCGATCTATTAATTGGTAGTTCTGAACGTAAAATACATTTTCTAACCGTTTAAAGCACTTGCAGTTGAGCACACTCTCATCATATACATTTGAACATGTATACTGTATATATAGAATCAGCTTTTTATGTGCTTACTACACGCACCGATACTCGCGAGTAAATATGTGGTTTTAAAAAGTAAAGTCACCGATGCCATTTCATTATCTCTCATACCACGTGTATTGCACATTAAAGAGCGCATACGCGACGCTCGTCATTTTACACCCGATCAATAATAGCCATTACTCGAAACACATTACCGATCACGGCAGGTAAGTCGCTAGCGAAATAAAAAGCCGAAATCAGTTCATAATTATAAGCGCACCTCCCCGCACACGCCCCACAACACAGTAATAAAAAAAGCAAAAAGATCTCCGTCTCGTGTCTGTCTGATCGGTACTACTCGCTATAATCGCGGCGTTCCCACCCGCGGTCTACTTTACTCTCGCTCGAACACTCAGGGAGATTCGTGGTGAGTCCAGCAGACGGTGCGTCGGAAGAGGAGCTTCGCCAGCAACAGCAACGCTGCGCCGAGGAGTTGGCCAGCGCTCGTTCGAGTTACCGAGGCCCCAGTCAACCGGGCACGCCTACCGTACCGTCGTCCAGCGCCCAGACTCCCAGCGGTCCAGGAACTCCGCACTCGCACAACATTCCCAGGATCGCGGAGACGCCTACCCTGCCACCCGAGACGCCCGGTAGCACCGGTAGCGGAAGCGATCACAGCAGCCACTTTCTCGCCGACAACGCGAGGGACATCAGCAACATACCCAGGGGCAGCATTCCTGGAGGAGAGAAGGGTGAGTGCGCGGCTGGATCGATATGCGTTAGGTAACGAGAGACGCCGAGGCTGACGTTATAAGACGGTATGCCGCGCGTAATTGCAGGACGAAGGTCGAGGGATTGGCTAACGGGAGAGCAGGAGTCGTCGGGCAGCGGAGAGTACAGTCATCATCTGACGATCGGCCCGCACGGTGGTGTCGACTGGGTGCGCAGGCTGGGCCTGGAGACCGGCGGCAGGAAGTCCAGCGATTCCGAAATCAGCGGCGTGGGAACCGGAAGCAACAGCGGGGACGAGATGGCGCTGCACAGGTCGACCGACTGCATCGTTTCCAAGGAGCTCGCTGCCTCCTCCGACAGCGACCTACTTCGGTGAGCCGTCTAAACATCTTATTTGAGTGATATCTTGCTCCGGTGGAAATTCGAATCGAATGTTTAAGCACGTCTGATTTCAGGTCTATACCCCCGTGGGCGCCGTCGCCGAGGAACCAAAAGTTCCGCGTCTCGCCGGAGAAGGAGAAGAGCAAGGCCGACAAGCAGCAGATACAGCAGTACCAGCTGCACCGAGACTCGGTCCAGGAGCACCGGGACCGAGACCGACAGCAGCACCAGCAGCAGCACCAGCAGCAGCAACAACAACAGCAGCAACAGCAACAGCAGCAACAGCAGCAGGAGAAGGAAAAGGAACCGAGCGTCGTGTCCGACTCCAGCAGGACGGCGTCGAGTCAGGAGGACGACAAGTCCTCGAAGGAGGAGCGCGAGGCCAAGAAGACCAGGGTCAAGCAGAGCCTGATGAAGAGGGCTCGATCCGTTGCAATATTTTCCCTTAAACTGAAGGTACATATAATAATACGTTTAATAATAACTGCGCGACTCGATTACCATTATCGAGATGTAAAAATATCACCCTCTCTGTTCTCAGGAGCGAAGAGCGCGAGAGGCGGAGGTAAAGGCGAAAGAGGCCGAGAGGGAGGCACGCTGGCAGCAGCCTCAGTCGTGCGTGGGTGGCGAGCTTTCATGCATCCCCATAGAGCAGCTTATATCCGTCGAGGACATCGCGGCCATGGATATGCGCAGGATGAACCATTAGTTGCCGTTGCTGCTTATTATTTTATCCTTAATTCTGATACGGCGATGCGACGCTGATCCTGATGAGCTGATGATCTTATCCTTATAGGATCCTGTGGACGATCCGAGAGATTCTCGATTGAAAAAAGTCTCATAGAAATGTCATTCATATGCCTTTTGATGAGAATCATTTTGGATTTTGTAAATAATGTGTATAATTGCGTTTCCTCGCGTGTTATTTCTATAATATATATGCCTTTTTTTACCATGATTGTTGTTATATACGTTTCTTTTGTATCGACTTTTTTATCACTGAATTCTCGTCGTTGTATACTTTCGATATAGTCATATAGGAGAGATCCTTGTTGTCTTCGCGCTCGATATCACCAGCAGTTTCTATAAGACTTTTTCGACTGAAAAGCTCCGTCGAATAGTAGAACAGATTAAAAAGGCACGTGACGACGTGTCCGCAAGCCAAAAAGGATTTTTGAGTGCTACGCAACGAAAAAGAATTCAGCCGAACAGTGTTGATGAAAAATAGTTTTTCGATTATGTTCTCGAAGATTTAGGTCGTTACGCGTAGCAATGAATTAAAGCAGAAAAACGCAAAAACAGTCAGTATTACGTATAATGTGTACGGCCTGTCCTTACAGCAGCAGGCTTCTTTGTAATTTGAATCAGATTACAAAGTAACGACAAACACCAGCCGGAATCGTAAAGTTTTTTTCGATTACGCTCTTCGTTTTTGCGCGTTTCATTTCCTCGTTTCATCGCGAACGTCGTCGTGGAGAGATATAAAAGAAGAACAATGATCAAAGCCGATTCTTTTTCATACGCACCTAACGTAATGACTTTCTCGGTTAGATAACCGGAAAAACCATTGAATTTATGTCAATTATATCCTATTTGACGCGAGAAAAAAAAAGGACGAATTTTTATGGTCGGATACGCGGAATATACACGAACACAATGCAATAATGAAAAAAAGAAACAAACAAACAAACGAACAATATGATAACAGTTACAGGGAAGCCCGCGGCTAGGATAGAGTAGAGTCCACCATACCATCCACACACAGTAAACAAAAGCAGATTATACAGTTGTTAAGACTTTTTTTGTAAAGCTCGTTCTCGTAAGTGAAAAGAACAAGTTTTAGCCTGTGTATAGAACACAACACACCACCACACACAGTTTTTTTAGCATGCAACCTAGTACGTCCCGCCGATGGTGAAACATAATTGTTATTGTTGCTAAATTATAAGTTGTTACCCACTGTTGACTAGATTTTTTGCTAAAAGAGGTCTCTGCACAGAACATGCGACATTTTTAAGGGAGCCAAAGGGGTTTGTGATATGTCAGTGACATGATGTTTCTATTATCCCTGAGGATGTGAGTCTTGAATCACTTTTTCGATTATGCATCGACAACGACTACATTCTTATATGTTCTACGAAATCTTTGCATTTCAGTAAACGCAAGCCAAGCTGTGTATATTGTTCCGATTACAAAATAGACGTTCACGGATTGTTTGACGCATAAATGCATTGATTATTAAAAAATGCACAGCTGAAACGAAAACTGAAAAGATTATACTATTCCTAAGTTCAGATAAGTTGAAGTTTTGGCTTTTGCAAAACACACGCCAGTATTTTCTCGTTATTTCCTCCTTCCAACGCCAAGCAAAAGTGCACAAGACTCATTTGTACAGTTTCGGATGGCTTCTCCTCTACCAGTGATGGGAAGCCGACAAAAAAAATGTCAGGGATCGCTCTGTACATACTATTATTAGATAAAATAAAAAAGCTCGTTGCAGCGGCGGCCCATAATTTTTGTAAAATTCGTTGTACACGGCCTAGCACACGCGCGCTCCCCCGTCCTCGCAGTCGCTGATGATGAAGATGTATATCGACAAACAAAGGGAAATGTGAAAGGGAAACTTTTTGAGAGATGCCTCGTACCTTACTCAGAGCAGAACACAAAAGAAAAAAAGGAAAATACGCACTACTCATAGTTACTAATTAGACGCCTCGACGAAGGTGGCGACAGCGTCGAGCAGCAACCGATATATTGCACACTATTTTAGAATACACACCCACACACACATTCAATGCCTGACTCGATGTATAGATGTAAATCGAAAATCGATAGTTACTACTTAGTCGCTTTCTTATTCCTAAAAAAATGAGGTTCAGGCATGTCCATTAAGCATATGTGTTTGTTAGATGTTTTGTATAAAAGAAAAAATCTGCTATAATAAAAAAAATCAAAGAATGTTACTCGATAGTTATTTTTATTGCTGTTATCTCTAGCTGTATCGTCGAGGCGAGAGGATAAGCGACTCTTATTGAAAAAAGAAACCTCACATTTCAAATGCCCTGTATCGATTGAAATGGTCTCGGGGTTATCTACAGCTAGTCATACTTCAATGCAAATATACCATCTACTGCATGTGCTCATCTTAATTCGTATTGTAGTTTCTGAAATGAAGATGGCACTAGCCCATGTTATGCGAGAAGGATGAGATGCATCTCTTTCTATTATATATTTCATCTCCTTTGTCCCAACCCAAGTATCACTAATGCACTTCAGTCACGTGCGAGTCGTTTACCTATACCTATCAAGTCACAATAAACATCGCGTCACACTCAAGAGCTCACAGCTCTAGAAAGATACCTTCGATAGAAGTAGATAAAAACTACAATTGTAAAAGTATACAAAGTTCTTTTAGTTTGGTATATACTTGAATCAGTCGGACGAATGCAGTAAAAATTGCATGTTTTAAAAATTTCGTATACTCTGTAGCTTATGCAGAGTGCATAAATTGTGCAGATTTCTACTTTATCATATCAAGATTTGTTGTGTACTTGTTAAAGTTAAACTTTACTGCTATGTTAAAAATGAACTATCTTGACGTAAAAACACATATAACACGATATACATGATGATGTATACTACATCCGCGATATTATATTTTTTTTTCTGATACGAACTTGTTTCCGATTTTTACTAGAAAATAGTCTTTAAATTTTAAACAAATTAGATCAGATGTTGATTTGTTCAAGTTCACAACTCTTATCATAAATTCTGAGTAAAACAAGATTCGCATTATTAATACTCAATATAAAGACTGACTTTCTACACTAAATACGACATAGTTAATTCTTTAAGCATACTAACAAAGATATTACATAATAATTGCAGACATTAAAAAAGAATGTGATCTTTCAATCATGTCTAACAATTTTTGAAATTAATAACACACTATAGTACGTAGGTGTGCCCTAAGTGGGGGGATGCTAAAGGCCACGTGTTTCAAAGCGATTCAGTCGTCACCTAGTGTTTGAGGCGTCGCGCCTACTCTGGTCCTGATACGGCGCGTCTCTTAAAAGTACGAAGTTGTCTTCCGGAATCGCCAGAAAGGACGCATAGCAACTGCTGACTTGAATTGAGGCAATTTTATATTTTACTAATTGGGTAATACACTTTTATTTTTCTTTCCACGAGTTATGTTCCACTATCTATAATATTTTTTATAATTTTTAATTCGTCGGATCATTATCTCTTTATTAGAAAACAACTGCGCTCTTCATGACGTTTTGTAGTAATACATTTCTCCTTATCTTTGCTTCAGAGAATACATCATCAAAATGTCGGGAACAAATGGTAAAGACGTCAATCTTTTAAAAAGAGTAAGCATCTATTTTACCGAAGAAGTGCTGAAAAAAGTTGTCGCACCAGAAAATCCGAACAACGTGGAAATACTGAGTTGGGATTTTGGCGATGCGTCTGCTAAAGGCGATAGCTACATGTCAATAGTCGATCGTGTTACGATACTCAGCAAAATCGATGGAAAAATTGTCGAGACGCGTATCGTCGTGAAAAGCTTGCCTCAGAACAAGGCGAGGAGAATCACCTTTAGAAGCGTCGAATTTTTCGATACAGAAATCATTTTTTACACTGAGGTAATCTTCAGCGTTGATAAGCAGTTCGCAGAAATTTATACATGAGTTAATAAACCGGTATACTATTGTACTTTTCTACAGATAGCGCCAAGGTTCGAGAAATACCTGAAATCCAAAGGAAAGAGCGAGTTGATGAACATTCCTTGTTGCCTCGCTTACCATCACGACAAGGAGAACGATTTCCTGGTTCTGCAGGACGTCGGGGTACTGGGCTACGGCCCGCTTTGTCGACAATCCAGCCTGAACTACGAGCAATGTAAATGCGTGGCCGAGAGTCTCGCTAGATTCCACGCGATTTCGTTCGGCTACAAACACGAGAATCCAAAGGAATATGCCAAAATGGCAGATATGCTCACGGAGACCTTCTACAGAGAGGACATCTACGAGAACTGGTACAAGCGTTTCTTCGTAAGTGTCGATCAATCTTACGCTAACATTATTAATTGATCGTCCAAATAAACATTTGAATGTCTCGATTCGTGAAAAATTTCACTCGCACAGGACACGGTTCTAACGAGGATCGCCAAAGACGCCTTGGCAAAGGAATATCCAGGCAGTAAAGGCGAGAAGGTCTTCAACTCTTACGGGCCTGGAGCTTTGGTGAGAAAGTCCATTGAACTTTGCCACAGAAAGCACGCGACGACGGCGGTCATCGGTCAGGGTGACAGCTGGGCGCCGAATTTTTTGGCTCGAGAAAACGAGTCCGGTAAGATCGACGTACTCATGCTCGACTTTCAACTAGCCAGAAGCGCGAGTCCGGTACTCGACCTATCTTTCTTCATTTATGCCTGCACTGATCAGCAAATGAGAGACAAGTACTACGAGAAAATTCTCGATGATTACTACAATGAGCTTGTAAAGTCTGTGAAGCTGCTTGGCGTGGACCCGGATGTGGTCTATCCACGCGATGTCTTCCAGAAAGAGGTACGATATAATGCGTTCGAATTAAGTATATAATTGGAGAAATAGCAGACTACGCGCTTTTTGCACGAGACGGTGCGAGCTTCAATTTTTGCTTATCGTGCATTTTTCTTTTCTTTTGCAGATAAAAGAACAGTCGGTGTGTGGATTTACGTTCGCGATAGAAGCTGTTCCATTCACAATGATGCCGCCCGAAGAAGCCTTCGATTTGGATCAGATTAAAGAAGATCAAGTCAACATTGCAGACGTATGGACTCTATCTAATATTCAGTCCTTCGAGAATAGACGGCGACATGCCGAAATGATTTTGAATGCTGTTGAAAAGGGATTTATATGATTTTTTATTTTTTATGTGATATTAAGCGCAAGTATTAAGACGAATTTACGTGAAAACACGATTCGTATAAGCCTGTGAAAAAAATACACACAATTCCCAATAAACTGCCTACTGTATTTTTAATAATAAAGTGTCTTTAAATAATGTTCATCTATATATAGATGTTTTTATGATCCTACAATATGGAAAAGCTGCATATTTACACTGCAGTAGTAGACAATAAAAATTAATTAAAATCTTTGATTAACAATTATGTAAGTTTTCGAAAAACGAATAACAAAGCAAGAGTGATTTATAAACAGTCGGGCGTTGCTTACATAAGATATACTATTTTACGACTTCTCGATCAAGCTTTGAAATATTTCAATAACTCATATAGTAAATACACATTGTTCTGCTGATAAACTTACTTTTGCATTCTTTCATAGATTATGTGTATACTTCAATGATAAATTATTTCTTATAAATCACTTGAACATTTTTTAAATAATCCCTCTCGAGTTTTAAGTCAATCACCTTACGTAATTTCAAATTTTGAATCATGGCGGCCAGGATGACGCGGATTCTTATTTCTGATTGGTCATCCTATATAACAGAGCAACACACACCATAATATATATAGGATAGGTAGCACAACAAACATTTCCCGTTAAGTTTATATCTTTGTTGATAAATATTTTTATAACCCTTATCAGTAAATAGTTTACTATAAGATATTGAAGTGTGAATGTTATTGTTTATAGGTTATGCAATGTGAATCCCAGAACAGACGCGACGCAGCGCAGAGAAAATTGGAAAAATAAATAAGTAGGCAGTATGACGTCGGTGAAAGAGGAGACTAAAGGACACGTGTTCTTTGGCGATTGAATTGTCTATGATAGTCTAATCTACCAATTCCTACTAACCAGATAAATGGCTCTGTATTTAAGCAGTAATTCTGCCCCTGTATCAAGTAGTTTGTAACTCTGCTTCCTGAAAGTAGCTTCTACACTCAGTGTTATAATCATCAATAAATAAAAGCACCATGTCTAAAGACAAAAGTTTGCTCGAGGATGTCAGCAAGTATTTTACCGAGGAAACACTTCAAAATATTGTAGGCACTTTGAGCAATGAAGATGGTAAGAACGTTGAGGTGCTATCCTGGGACTTTGGAGATGCAAATGCAAAAGGAGATAGTTATCTATCAACTGTTAACAAAGTTACTATCAAAGCTAAAGTGAAGAATCAGGAAAAGGATGTGAAGATTGTTGTTAAATCATTGCCGAACAACACGGGAAGAAGAAAAACGTACAGGAGTGCTGACTTTTTCCGCAATGAAATTATGTTCTATACTGAGGTAATAATCAAATGGTTCAAACATTTGTATCAATTTTATATCTATTAATAATACTGCAATTTTCAGATTGCTGCCACGTATGAGAAATATTTGAAGTCCAAAAATCAGTCTTCGTTACTAATTCTACCTACTTGCTTAGCTTTTCACTTGGATGGAGAGAATGACTACATTGCACTCGAAGATGTCAGTCCCCTTGGTTTTGGTCAAGCAGCTCGCCAAAGCTGCCTTACATTCGAGCAAGCGAGTTATATGTTGGAAGCAATCGCTCGATTCCATGGAGTATCATTTGCTTATAAAGATCAAAACAAAGAAAACTTTGAGAAAATAACTTCCAAGATTTTTGAAACTTACTTTACAGATGAACTGTACGAAAATTGGTACAAACGTTTTCATGTGAGTAGAGAAAATTTCATTTAGAACTTTTACCAACATTTTTTATAATAAAATAAATGTATGGTTACAGGCAAGGTTACTTGACATTGCTAAAGATGCATTGGCTAAAGAATATCCTAATAGTAAAGGAGAAAAACAATTTAACTCCTATCCATCTGGTGCACTGTACAAAAAAAGTGCTGAATTTTGTTCCCGACAAAAGGCTACCACATCAGTTGTTAACCAGGGAGATTCATGGGCTCCTAATTTCTTGATACGAACAAATCCATCTGGCAAACCGGAAGTATTGCTGCTTGATTTTCAACTAGCAAGATGTGTGAGCCCAGTATTGGATTTGTCTTTCTTTATATACTCTTGTACTGATCAAACACTGCGAGAAGAACATTTTGATGATTTACTTAAAATCTACCATGATGAAGTGTCAAGAACTATTAAGGTCCTTGGATCCAATCCAGAAAAATTATACTCTTGGGAACAGTTCTCAAAAGAGGTAGAAGAAAATTCCTTTAAAAATTAACTAAATTTCATTATAAATGATTACGTAATAATTATTCTAAAAATTTGATTACAGGTAAAAGAGCAGTTTGTTCATGGAGTAACATTTGGTTTAGAATCAGTTGTGATGGGCATGCTGCCAGAGGACGAGACATTTGATTTAGACGTTATAAAAGAAGATAAAGTAGACATTGCAGACGTTTGGACTGTACAAAATATAAAGACTTCCGAAGATAGACGTCGATTAGCGGGCATAATCTTACATGCAGCAGACAGAGGATTTTTGTAAAAGTTTTGTAAAACTTTATCCATACGTTTTTGTAAGAAACAATTGTAACCCAATATTATTATGCACATTCAGTATTTTGCATACGTTTTAATAAAAAGTATCTTTGTTTCAAAAAATAAAAACTTCGTTTTTATGCCGAGCAAATAATTGAAGTCAGTCGTTTAAAGATCATGCGTGGTTATTAAATTATTTGTAAGTAAGTTATGCACTTAATGCAATGGTTTTTTTTCATATTAAAATTGACATGAGAATTTTATATAGTTTAACTTGTCAACGCAAAAATGATCAATTTACGTTAAACTTCTTATAATTTTTTATAAGAAAACCATCAAATAATGACACATTTATCCTTTCAAATTACCGCTCACCTTTCAAGGCTTTTTCCGTCAACGTGAACAAATCCGCCGAGCGTGAGTGCATTTGCACTCTTATCGTCATTAAGTCTGCTGGAGAGTTGAATCCCCCTCCTCAATGTAGCTGACACACATAAAATAAAAGGCTATACGAGTTGCACCGTATTCACACGGTCTGCAGACTTACGCAGACGTACTCACGGGTACTGTCACACTTGCTGTATAAAATTAAAATTCTGATTAAAAAATTTGTGTTTTGAATCGTTTACGGCTTAAAAAAATTGTTAGCTTGTTAAGTGAAATATTTATGTTACGTGAAGTGATAGCGTTGTCAAAGTAGATAAATTTCCGTATAAGTATTCCTTTATCACATTTTTTTTGCGTAAGTAACATCGTCCACTGCTGACTGAATGTTCACAAAGCATTTTTCGCTTGATGCATCAAACTTGAATTTTTGTTGCTCTCACCTTTAATTTTGTGCATTTTATCAACGAATTGATCAAGCAATGGAAATTAGTAAAGATTTCAATCTGTTGAAAAAAGTCAGTGCGTATTTTGATGAGAACACATTACGAAAAATTGTTGCTGAAGAGAAGAGCATTGATAAAAGTGATATCGAAATTCTATCTTGGGATTTTGAAAAAATTAGTGGCAAAGGTGATAATTATTTATCAGTCGTCGATCGATTAATTATCAGAGGCCGAGTTCAACAAAAAACGTTAGAAACGAGGATAATTGTGAAATCTTTACCGGAAAATGTGTTTAGAAGAAAACTGCTCAGGAGTGCAGAATATTTTCGCAATGAGATCATCTTTTATACAAAGGTAAATTTGTTTTTTTCCCCATCAAGCAGATTTATTAATTTTTTCCGAAATAAAAACTGTAATTATCTTCTTAGATCGCCACGAGATTTTCGAAATACTTGAAGTCCAAGGGTCAGAATCAATTATTTAGCATACCTATTTGTTTTGCTTATCACCTTGATGGAGATAATGACTTCATAGCATTGCAAGATGTTACTAATCTGGGATTCAGCCCGATATCGCGTCATGCGTGCCTAAAATATGAAGAATGCAAATACATTATTGAAGCAATAGCAAAATTCCATGCTATTTCATTTGCTTACAAAAATGAACATAGAGAGGAGTTTCAACATATAGCTTCTCTTTTGAATGAAACTTTTTACAGGGAAGATATTTTTGAAACTTCGTTCAAATGTTTTCATGTAGGTATTACAGTCCAAATATTAATAAACATTTTTTAATGTACAGTGAAACTTAGATAATTTTTATAGGATGATTTATTTCGAATTGCAAGGGATGCTCTAGCTAAGGAATACCCTGGCAGCAAAGAAGAGAAAGTGTTCAACTCGTACAAACCAGACGAGTTATTTAAAAAAGTAGTCGAGATTTGTGCAAAAAAAGATGCGGAGACGTCGGTTATTAGTCAAGGGGACACATGGGCGCCAAATTTTATGATGCGTCGGACGGAACACGGAGAAACAGAGATACTAATCCTAGATTTTCAAATTGCTAGATGCGCGAGTCCTGTACTCGACGTCGTATTTTTCATTTACGAATGTACTGATAAAAAACTGCGAGATAAATACTATGACACATTGTTAAAGGAATACCACGAAAAACTGACCAAAACAATGAAAATTCTTGGAACTGATGCAGATGTGCATTATCCATGGGAAACTTTTAAAAAAGAGGTAAATTGCAAAAATCAGAAGAAGCGAGAATAAGATATTCATACAACAATACTTTACACTCCACAATTATTTTTTCTAGGTAAAAGAGCAATCATTATACGGCTTGATGTTTGCCTTAGTGAATGTGCCTTTAAGTTTAATACCAGAAAATGAAGTATTTGATTTGGATTCAATGAAAGAAGAAGTTTCTGATATTGCAGATTTGGATCAATTACCAAATCTACAAAAAACCGAAGACAGGCAGAGACTTGCTGACATCATTTTACATGCTGTAGAAAAAGGATTTATATGATAACTAATCATGACAAAATAGCTAGATTATAATGCAATCATACGATTGATATTTTTCTCAAATTGACTGTGTTTGTACAAATATATACAAACATATATTAAAGTTATAATGCATTTTAAAATAAACCCTGATATGAACCATTGCAACTGACAATAAAGTGTTCAATATTTTCTGTAGAGATATTTTTATCTTTATTACATTAGAATTAAATAAAATATACATGATCTGTAGTGTTTTTATTTAACAGCATTTTTCATTAGTTACTCATTTGATGACTTTTTTGCGGCTATTGCATATTCATTAGCAAATGCCATAGCAACTTTTTATATCAATATATGTATATTTATATATATATACCTATGTATCACATGTAGTTCAAAAAGAGGAAATTGCAGAGTCCATGCATATGAATAAACATGACATGACACTGCAATTTTGAGCAAGAAGCATTTTCACAAAACAAGACCTTAAAAATTGTATCACATCATCGATAAACTATTTTTAATCTTTTTTCACACCTAGAAAAAGCTTAAGAGGGGGTTTTTTAACTTTTCACCATTTTTATAAATTCAGTCTCACAATTCGTTTTTTGTTTAGAATGTTATCCTCAAGTTTCACTAGTTTAAATATAAGTGTAACCTGCCTTTACAAAGTATAAAAAATAAACCTTTATTTATGAATCTTGAGACTGCAATCTGTGCGAAGAGATGTTACTTGCATCGAAAACTGTTGTGTCATCATCATCATCCTCATCCAATGGTAGTGGCCTCATCTCAACATCTTGCCTATGTGCAAGAACGCCATACTTCCTAACCATTTGAGCGCGTGACTTATTTAACCTTTGCAAAACAGATTAAAATATTCTATATCATTGCAATTAGGAGAAATATCTTTATACATAAAAATGTATTGATTGAAAACCTACCTAAAACTACGGAACACCATATATGCCATAACAAGCACACTAAGGCCGAGAATAACAAAAACACCCCTCATTAATGCTCCAGAATTCATAGAAGATATATCCATCCCATTGGTTGACTTTAAAACATATATTTTCACTCATAAGTAGGGTTTTTCAATAAAAGCAAATTTTATCCAATGAATGTTATTGATTTTAGATAATAAAACAGACATGGTTACTGCATAATGCAATAGTATAGTTGCATTACAGCATTACCAAAATTTTTGTGTACACGAAAAATAAACATAATAATATCGATAAAAAAAGTAATGTTCAGAAGTATTTAAATAATACAAATTCTTACCGGAATTGTCGAAGATGCAGGCTTTACAGTAGTCGAAGCGGCTCCAGGAGCCGCTTTCGAGGTTATGTTAACCCCTGCTTTTTTAACGTCGCCAATTGTGGCAGATGCATTTTTTGCGCTACTTTGTGCGGGCAACTCCTTGGCCACATCCTTTGTCTCTGCCGCAGCGGTTTCACCGGCGGTTTCCTTGTTTCCACTTTTATTATCTAAAGGCACAGGCTCAGCGGCTTGACGTCTCTCTCGGAAATTCCCGTCGCAACTCGCCAACTGAGATAGCAGGAATATCAGAAGGAAAACGAAAAACTTGATCCTCTGGATTCTTGAGCGCGTCATTTTTTTCTATACATCGAGGTACTTATAACTTTTAAGATTGATATCACAATGCGACTTGACGTTTGAGCAGCATTTTCCACACCATCTTTGAAACGTATTTGTTATTACTCATGATGGGCTTATCTCACGTCTGGAAATAGGTACCCCAGGAAACCGAAACATCGCTGCTTCCAGCATATTATAAATTATAATAGTGATTTCGTCAGTGTTGCAACTTGAGAATGAAAAATGTTTTTCCAGTTGGTGCACGTGCGCGCGCCAAATTCAAATTAATAAATGAGCAAAAATTCATAAAAACAAGTCTTACACAAATGTATAATCACTTTATTCGCAGTGAACATTGGTAATCCCTATTATTTACACGAACCACCTTTTTGGTTAAAACAACAACTTTTCTAATTAAAAGCCAGCGTAAAAGTACAAAAAATAACTTATTACACATATGTTTGTTCGGCTACATTTTCACAATATATTACCACCTCCGCCAAGATCACTTATCAGGTTACCAACGAAAACTTCAAGAGCTTTACACAATGAGAAGAGAAAGACTCGAAGAGCTGACGTTAATGATCCGAGCAACGTTGCAAGCATGGATAAGAGCTTGGTAAGTAATACACGAACGTCAGATAAAATATTCCCTACTACATTTATCGGCTTTAGGATCATGTGAAACATATCGCCGAACATATCGCCGAACAAATCGCCGAAAGAGAATACTACAGTCACATCAGTGGAGTTACCTCCACTACCTGAAACTAAAAAAAAAATAACATTAATTCTATTATACGAGTGATGATCGAAATTATTATTTTTTACGTATAAGAATTATAATAACAATTTATGAATTTACCTTTAGCTTCATCATTATCGGCAGCTAAAATATACTGGCACACGTAAGCTGACAGCAAAAGTATTAACAAAAGCTTGGACATGATAAAGAGTAGTTGATCCAAGCAAACCTTTACAATTGTTATAATACTAAGACCTAAGACTAAAAGTGAACGAGACTCGTGGCTCGCTCGTAATTTATAATATATATGTGTGAGATAACAGTTGATTACCTTTAAAAGTTTTAATAATTTGATAAATTAACATTTACTTATCTTTGTAATAATTCCGATGGATATATATATATATATATATATATATATATCATTTTTTTGCAGGAAACTGTTGCTTATAATTACGTTCAAGTTGACAACAAAACAAGTAAAACCGCTACTATGCACAACTTAACAATGTATACAATATATAATCCAAAAAAGCTTTGTCCTTTATTTTTTTATTTTTCTATTTACTGCATGAACAAAAGAAATTCATTTATATTTAAATCTATTCAAAAACTATGATTAGATAGTAGAACCTATATTCATGCAGCTGAGAACTTATTTTTGTAAAACGCTTAGAAAAGTAGGTTGAACTTTTCAGTTTTCGTTTTCCCCCTGATGTAAAGCGCTCACTTTCGTATTTACTTTTGGACTTATTGCAATATAAAGTACTATGTTGAGAAAGTATATTTCTTTGATTTACCTTATCACATTGATCATCGGTGCTATAAACGCAGCACAGAGTAAGTTTTAGCAATTAATATTATTTATTTAATTAATTAAAATTATGCACCATACCGATTGACTGACAACAAATCTCTATTCCTCATTCAGCTATCGACAAATCTCAAAACGAATCGCAATCCCTCATTGGCAGAATAATATCCGTACCAAGATCAATTATTAACAGAATAATAAATAGTGTAATATCTGTAGTTAGTGACACTGTGGCTTATACTAAAAAAAGTATCAGGACCGTAAAAGACATATATAACGTTGCAACGCAATTGTACCGATTGTATTCGAGAATTTAAAATGAAGATCTTATTGAAATTCGTCGATAGTTTCAGATGAACATCATTTACAAACAGCATTCATGTGATTTTTTTTTACCAATGTTATCTTGCACAGTTGTATGTATGTGCAGTGTAAGGCAAAATATTAATAATTTATTACTACTTCTACGTTCAACTTAAATTAAGAGTCAAGGTAAGCAAGGAAATAGAGATTTGTATATATAGACATTTACACAATACGTTTTGGAAAGTTATCTTCTAATAATAGGTTGCCATTGTACTAAAAATAGTATGTGAAAAACGTTGAAAGTATATACAACAATTATATGTTATTTTCAAGTTGAAAATGCAGTGTAATTAAATAAAAGTTACGATGTATCTTGACGTTGAATAAATACTGGAATGCATCTTGAACACTGTTCATAAGCCTTTTCAAACCGACTAATATCATTCTCCTAAAATTAAAAAAAATAAAAAAAAAATACCAAAAATAATAATGTCAGATGAAAAAAAATTGTATGATAACATACGAAATATGGATCTTCGATGACGATTTCTCCCTCGGGATCATAAAGACCTAAAAGCTCAATTTTTGCCTTGGTTCCTTGCGGCTGTATGCGACCTAGGTGTGCAATATTGTAGTAGTCCATTCCAAAAATCCAGTCAAAAATTTCGAAGTCTTCCTTTTTTATCTATAATAAAATTTGAAAAATAGAATGATTTTCAAACAGATCTTATAGACAATATAAGATAATTATTAGCATTTAAAATAATCATATACCGTTCGTGAAATATGATTATAATCGATGATACCGTTTTTTTGAAGGATTTCCAAAGATTTTGCATTGATACCCTTCCCTTCGTGATATCCGAATAATGCAGCACTATCAACTTCCCACTTATCACTCATGTTATGTTCCTCGATGAATTTACGAAAAACTGCTTCGGCTATTGGAGAGCGACAAGTGTTTCCTAATAGTGGATCATAGATTATACTAGTCATTTAATTATATTTGGATTATATTTGATGGATTCAGTCATAGTAAATTTAATTAAACTCTATATACTTTGTATCATTTATCAGTATAGTTATTCATAGTTAATTAGTATGGTTGTATAAACAAATTCATATTAATTAAAGTTAAACAATTATTTTAAAAATGTATAAATGCAAGTGACGTTTTAACCACTTTTCTATTATTACACCGGGTATAAGTGACTAGACTAATTATTAAAAAATTAATATATATATGCTAATGCAATAGGTATAATTGACTATTGACAAGGGCGACACTGCAAAATATTATTTTACATTGACAGGGTTCATATAATCAATATATATTTTTAGAGCTCAAAGATAATGAGTATTGAAAAATATAACACTTAAAAACCGCACTACTTGCCGAAACAAACCATCAAAACTTTTTTCTTCTTGGACATGTTTTCGACAACTGCGCAAAACTAATATCTGTGAACTGAATTTTAGTTGCTTATATGTATACTTGGCATCAAACAAAGTCGATATAATTAGATCCAACTTTCGAAAATCAAAATACGCGCCTGCGCTACTTTGCGGCACTCAGTACGCATGCGCTGAAATCGAGTGCAGATGGCAGATCGTTCACTGTGTTCATTCTAGTGAGAGTAGTGAGTATAGTGTGTCTGTGGCCATGTGGTTAGCAATGTGATAGAGTAAAAACATTATATTTGTTATTTGATTGTTTTCCATTAAAAATGTCGTTTTTCATCCGAAATCAACGTGATACCAGAGGCCCGAAGCGAAAGGTAATAAAATTCTTATAATCAATGAATGATACTACAAAATTTAGTAGCATGCGTTTAATTTCGATTTTTTAGGTTAGAATAAACTTTGTATATTTTTGTACTTACTGTTAAAATTACATGTTTTATGTTAATTGGTAGCATTTTATACTACTGTATACCATATAATTCTTTGTTACATCCTTAAATAACATTTACATTGCATTTTTCTTGAGATTTTTCATTGATTATTACTAAAGTTCAGTTTTTTAAAAAGTATTTACATCCGTGAGTGTTTTCAATATCAAATTAGTTTATTTGACATATGCATGACAATGCCTCCTTTGTTTATAAGCTAAAATTGCAGTAGACACGATATTTTAAGTATACATTTGTTTAAAACCTCTTTAAATTTTAAAAGATTATCTATCATCCATATAATTATCAAAATATGTTTTATAGGTTAATGGTGCAGGTGCTAAGGATTCAAAAAATCCAGGATCAAAGTCAAAGAAAAGAATAAACAAGAAATATGTGAATGACGACAACGAAAGTATTGGCAGTACTGATGAAGAATTTGCTGAAGAGCAAAACAGGTAATTTTCTTCTCAAGCTTTTATTATATTAATTCACATTCAATAATATCATACCACTAATCATCTGACTCTATACTGTATAGAAATGAAGATGATTTTGAAGAATCAGAGGAAGAAGAAGAGACTCCGCAGGAAAAGCGTCTTAGGCTAGCCAAAAAGTATTTAGAAGAAATTGAAGAAGAAGGTACATTATTTAAACAACAGTTATTATAATTATTGTTCACAAGATGATTAATGATTATTTTTTTATCATGTATATTTTATAGAAAAAGATAGAGCAGAATTTGAAGAAGGTGCCATTGCAAAAAGATTAAAAGAAGAATATCTGGAAGAAAAGGGTAGATTGAGAAAAGTAGTTGCTGACACATACACAGGACACAAAGAACCATGCATTCTTCGATGCAAAGAACACAAGCAATCTGTTACTTGTATTTGCATTTCTAATGATGGCCAATTCATATTTTCTGGATCTAAAGATGGAAATTTAGTAAAATGTAAGAACCAGAAAAACTGTATATGATTAAAAATTGGCACAGAATTTTAAATAAAATTATATTTTTATATTTTAAGGGTCTACATCTGAGAAACAAAAATTAAAGTCTTTGAAAGGCAAAGGTAAAAATAAAGATGAAATGAAATGTATACGGTGCATAGCAATCAGTACAGATGGTAAATTTTTGGTAAGTTTAATGATTATTTAAGCCAATTTAAAAATTTTCATTTTAAAACAAGATATGATATAAAAAAATTTTAAACAGGTCGTAGGATGTGACGGAACGAAAAATATAAAAGTGTTCTCACCTGTAGATCTCAGTCACATAAAAGATTTACAAGGTCACAGAGATGTAGTTTCGGGTCTGGTATTCAGAAAAAATACGCATACTTTATATTCTGCATCCATGGATAGGTGTGTAAAAGTATGGAATTTGGATGACATGGCTTATGTCGAATCTCTGTTTGGCCATCAAAATGGTATAACATCAATCGATGCTTTGGCACGCGAAAGAGCCATCACAAGTGGTGGATTTGATGGAACAGTAAGGATATGGAAGATTGTTGAAGAATCACAGTTGATTTTTAATGGACACGGTGGTAGTATAGATTCTGTAAAGTTAATAAACGAAGAAAACTTTTTGAGTTGTGGTGATGACGGACAATTATGTGTTTGGGGTTGTTTGAAAAAGAAACCTTTATGCTGTGTGCAAGAGGCTCATGGAAAAAACGAAGAAAATAATTTACCAATGTGGATATCTAGTATTGCTACGTTGTTGAACACAGATTTAGTTGCTTCAGGTTTGTAATTAATGCTTAATTTATGAAAACTAATATTAAATTTAGCTCATGTTTTTATATTGAAAATTTACTTATTAAAAAGTGCAAATACGCAGCTTTATACGTATGTAAACAAGTTCAGATGAAAAATTAGCATCTGTTGCAGGTGCCAGTAACGGGGTCATAAGGTTATGGAAATGCGGAGAATCATTTAGGAGCTTGCAACCTCTTTTTGACATCAAATTAACTGGATTCATCAATTCGCTCGTTTTCACACCTGACGGAAAGTATCTCATCGCTGGAATAGGGCAGGAGCACCGGCTGGGTCGGTGGTGGCGGATTCCAGAGGCTAAAAATAGTATAGCTATAATTCCACTTACCCAAAATCAAGCAAATACGTGATTTGAAACACAAACAATCGATCTAGAAAGTAAGTGACCATCAGACCTCAAACAGCCAGAGGTGTTATACATTCTATCAGGAAACATTGTTAAATGTTGTAACTACTGTCCTTGGTAGAATTTTGTTACGAAAATTTTATTGTACAGTAAAAAGTGACATATATTTTTAAGAAAGCCACTGTATCTATACCTTGAATATACAGCACTCAAAGTAATGTTAACAATTTTTTTATTTAAGTAATAAAAAAACTTTTTTACTTCAAAGTCTCAACATAGAAGTCTAGAATAAAGTCTCGTCAGTCATAAATAATTTTTAAATCATTGTTTAGATAATAAATATCGAAGAAAAATACAAACACTATCTTGTTCACCATTACTTTAATTTTTATTTTGTCAAGTCTCTTAGAAAACCATTACAAGGAAAGATAGGCACTTCCAAACAAGACGCATTTTCAGATTCTCTCCAAAGCGAAAAAGCGCATTATCTGCAATTCTTTTTCGGCGCTCTTCCGTTCCGTTAGGTCGGCGCGCGATTCTATAAAGGAGCAAATTACCCGCTGAATTATCGTGTCTCGAGCCATCATTTTATACTTGCAAAGACGATTCTCACGCGAGGTGTATCGTATAAGTACTCGCTCTCTCTTTCGAGAGAGAGAGAGAGAGAGAGAGAGAGAGAGAGTCCAAACGTGCCGGCATCGACAGGGCTCATTTCGTGCCGTTTTTTCCATTCATCGGCTTCTTCCTCTTATTTTGTTTCCGCGGCATCGCGAGAACGTGCCAACAATTCGGCAATAAATAATAGGTCGAATACATTATGAAATTGCGACGTCGAAGAAAAGCTGATTTTTTTGCGAAATGACGCGAGGGAGGAAGGGAGGAAATGAAAAAATGAATGCAGCATCGTAATATCTTGAAGTTTTGTGTTTTTTATTTTCTTTCACTCTCATCGTTTTTATACATTCTCTTCACACTAACTTCTACGTGTTTTAGAAAATTATCAAATTTTTACAGTCGTCTTGTATGTATACGAGTACGTAAATTTTTCATCATCGTCAAACCGTTTCTCATCGTTTCTTCTTCGCCGTCTTCTTCATTACTTTTTTTTAAGAAAAATATAAACAAGTTTCCACCTTTATAAATGTATAATAGCTGATTACAAGCGTTTCGCGAAAACAATTTTTTTCTTTTCGTCCACCACGAAAGTAAAGACTGTACGAAACGTTACTTTTTTCTTTTCGTCATCGTGACTCTCGTCGTCGCGGCATTCGGAGAGAATACGCTTTCGCGAGATTATACAATGCAAATAACAAATTTCCTCGTAATGTATATAAATTCTTGACGTCGCCCAGCCGAGATCCCTATAAAGTACTTTGGTTTCTTTTACACTACGCATATGTCGCTCTCAATTTCTCTCTCGCTCGCGCGCTCTTTCTCTTATATTCGCAATCCGCTCACGCAACACGTATAAAGAATCAAACAATAATCTGCCCGTGAGAAAAACTTGCTGGTATGGTGATGCTTGTGTGTATGTGTGTGTGAGAAATATTGGACGTAGTTATACGCTCTGAAAAAATGATTAAACTGCGCTTTTGTAATTCGTTAATACTTGATGGGGAGGGGGGTAGGGGCTGGGGTACACGCATATTCTCGTGTATTAGCACTGTGTCTATGTCTGTGTGTGTGTGTGTGTGTGTGTGTGTGTGTGTATGTGATCATGTGGCCTGTTATTTCATGTTTTTTCTGTTTAACGTACGATTATCTGCAATTTTTTTGTTGATTATGTCGCTTTTTTTCCTGTTTTTTATTTTCTGTTTCTTCCTGTTTAAACACTATTTCGCTACGATGGACTACTGTTATGAATTCTACGCTACTTTGTATTGTATTGTAATGCATTGTATGAACGACGTATCTGTACTTGGTAATGTGCCTGCCTGCTGGTGCAGGGCGCACACGCAACCTATTTTTAAAAATTGTCCCTGCTTACGGAACCGTTCGCGCGCACGATCCGCCGCGCGCGATCCACTGCTCTCGTTTCTTTTTCTTTTTTTTTTTTTTTTAATTTTTGTATTTTTCATTTCTTTATCTTTCAACTGCTTTGTACTGTTGCGAGTGACTCTGACGAATCGCAAAGTCGATCGATATACACTTTTACATATTTTTTATCTATTACATACAGTCGACTAAATGCGTCGGATGGGACTTTCATGTTTATATCTTTTGTTTTCCTCTTTTGCCGTACAATATATAATGAGTGTTTGTGTGTGGGTGATGAATTTCTTGTTTACTTTGTCGTCGTTACACGTACTTAGAAGAGAAGAAAAGAAAAAGTGAAATCGCGAACGTGAAAAGTTTCACCATCTCTCCAACTCAATTGTGTACTTCATGTATTCACGATCTTCTTTGCCCCGGAATGAAAAAAGAATCGTTATAGGCCGAGTTCGCGTATATAATAGACATCAGCTATACTCATCCCGCAGTATATGTATAATTGTATATGTATGCATGTATAACAACAACAACAACAATGCCGCGCATATATTATATTATATTCATATATCAATGAAAAAAAAATTCCCTTATCAGAGTTATTCGTATACATACGCGAGATAAATCAAACGAAACACATGATATTTAGAGGAGGACAGTAATAATAATTCGAGGATGACGATCGCGTCGCAGGTGGCGGATCGGGCGGCCAGGCTCTCGTAATGTATAATATATATAATATAATTGTGTCTGTATTCATGATCTCTCGTCGCCGAGCGCGAGCGAACCGACGGGATGTCTCTCTGTCACAAAATAAACTCGTTTCATTCTTACGTGAAGTTGATCGTGATCCGGCGCTATACGAGTGTTTATATTCGCAATATTGGCCCTTCTGATGCTCGTGTCGAGTTTAATTAGTACACACGGCCTATGCCAATGATAATCATAATCGTAATGCGAATGATCGTGTCTCTGCAGCTCGCATTTCCCCGTTTACTCGATTGTAATTATCTTTCTCTCAAATATCCCGACCCACCCGATCAATCGCTCTTCAGCTGTCCTTTGAATCGACGTTTATAATATATAGCGCCGGCTTCGAACCCTACCCCCCTACCCGTCGCACTTTAAAAATCTTAGACATCAACGTACATTCACTTTTATAATAAATCGTTATTAGAAACCTATCTTGTACCTACTATGTATTTAATATAAACTTCGTCTCGCGTCTTTTTCGTCGCCATTTCTATACTCATTTATATATCGTTAATTCATTAATCGCTTACTTTTTTCTTCTCATCGTTATGCTCCCTCGCATTCTTACTCTTACTCCTGGCTTTCTCTCATCGTCCTACATAATTATGTACAAGCTTCTCGACAATTCGTTCGACCTCCACGTCGTCTCTATATTCTTCGATATTTATATGTATTTATATTTTATTTATATATAATATTTATATATAACGTACATCGTTGATCGACGAGAGCAAACTCGTCTCGTATTTGTTCTGTAAACAAGTGGGCATTTTTGTGAATATTTATCTCTTTTTTTTTAATCTGTATATTATCTTTATTTCTCTCCTCCTCGTCGTCCTATCGCCTCTCTATTTCTCGTATTTTTTTATTTTTTATTTCTCGCCTCATTTAGCGAACGCAAGCGCCGTTTCGAGAATGCGATTTGTGACTTCAACTAGGTCAGACGTGGGCTTTGTCTCTTGATGCTGCAGTGAGTGAGTGTTGTGTGTCTGTAAATCAGATTCTTCTATTTCGCTCTATTTCGATATTACAATATAACCATATGCAAAAGTCTGGCTTTCGTTTGCAGCTGCGTAATAGCTGCGCGTACTATTGTTAAATTACTAAATGTATGATACTTATATTCGTTACAATTACTCATCGGTGTGTGGCGCATAAAACAATAATTATACCATACTTATTATATTCCTGTGAGTGAGTGAATGCGTTGCTTGTATGTATCTATTGATTAAATTGATTATAAATGGCTGTATTGCGAAGTTTAAAATTATACTGAGAGAAAAACTGTTGTATTGTATAAATGATATATGGAGATTAATTGACTAGATTACTTTAAACGATTAATTTCATTATACTCGCAGTCTCGTTCTCGTTTACAACGTAGGCATTTATCATTACTCTGTCTCTCTCTCTCTCTGTTGAAAATGTCGTGCGAATTCTCGCGGACACTCATAAATTCATTATGCAAGCGTTGAAAAACGTAGACGAAATTCCAAAATATAAACGGCTGTATACTTGAATGCGCCCACGTCTGTTCTAGACATATATGTATAAATGTATATTATATACTGCACACGTCATATTAAACATACGAAAAGTCGACGAAGCGCCATGGATCATTGAAATTCGGCAAAAGGAGCGGCATTATCATGGACGTGCAGGGAATTTCAGCTGAGAAAGTACGAATGCCGATTCTTCGAACAATAAATAGTTTCTTTCAACAGGATTACTTTTTTCTTTTCTTAATTATCATCGCCCGAAGTCTTTTCTTTTTGAATACTCGTTCAACGAAATTTCAATTCTATAGTCCGTACATCTATTGTTTATCTTGTACTGAAAAATTGGCAGTATATGCTTATGAGCTATCATGTGATACAATAATAAATCGTCTGTGGAAATCTCTTAACATTCAATCGTTTGAAAAAGTATGTGACGTGATAACATTGTTATTTGAGGTAGCAATCTAAAGAATCGAAATTCGTTTTTTCTATTCTTTGCGGGTGAGGCTCAGTCGAGGAGTAGGCATTAACAAATACAAAAAAAATGGGAAAAAAGTCTGTCGAAGCTGCACGTTATATATATGTGAGTGACCATATCTAGTTCGATTGCAAATCGTTGTATGTATATTTCAGCTGCGCGCGGCAGCCGTATAAATTACAAGCGATGTTTACGCTGTGCCTTTCCTCGCGCGCAGCACCTCCTCTGTGAAATTACAATCGCAAAATGCTCGTTGTGCAATTTAATCGAATCGCTCTCCGAACGTTTCGCTGCATGTACATTCATAAAGGAACGGCAGAAACGAAATCGAGGCATCGAGCATATGCAAAATAACGGCAATATCCCGCAGTATGTGCATCGGCTCTCTCTCTCTCTCACACTCGTCCGATCGTTTCGTTGCACCCGAGGAGACTGACCGTTCTCAGCTCTTTTTTTTCCCTCAACGAGAACACGAAATTCTACCTGACGCAGCTCTCGATCGAAAAATCGGAAACTATATATTATACGCATGCAAAGTAAAATGCGCTACTTCGTGCACTAAACAAAACCAAGTACAATGATACATAAATCAATTTCTCTTATATTAAAAGTTGACTATACGAAACAAAAAGAAAAGAAAAAAAAATAGTGTCGAGGAAATAAGGTCGGCCGAGAAATCCTGGCTGCTCGTGCTCCGGTGGTTCGTCGCGAGAGAAATCGCGAGGATGCACTCACGTCCGCCCCGCGGCAGCGGATAATAATTCCACGCTCGGCTCTCTCTCTCTCTCTCTCTCTCTCTCTAGCGAAACACTTGACTAGAAGGCGCTTAGGAATCCGTGCGCTCTTTCTTTCGCAGCATCAGCCGGCTGCGAGTTCACCCTCCCGCGGTCATCGTGACGCGCATATATCGCTCGTATACGTTTAGCGAATTCACACACGATCCGCTCGTTCTTTGCGGTTTTACACTGCCTTCGAAGGCGAAGCGTAAACAGACGCACGGAGAATGAAGCGAACGAAGAAAAAAAATGCGGACGGTTCGAAAATTTTGAACGATGTCAATTGTGTGCATTGAGACATGTCTCGTTGCCGATTGGAGTCGATCCGTTACGCGCGAAATATATAATAACAAAGCTATAAATAATTGTCCGACTATCGTCGCTGTCTCATTTTGTTTTTGTATCGCGGAGATACGTATAGTGCAGCTTGTTCTCCCTCGTGTGTACGCGTGACCGAGATTTGTTCTCTCGTTACAAATAGAATAACATTGTTTGCTTCGCGACGATTTATTTGTTTGCACAATACCGTTTTGCTGACTGCGTGACATTGAATAAACGTGGGTACGAGCGAATTTGTATAAATTTACATCGTAGTGCGCGGCTTGCGTCATAACGGTACGTTCGAAGACAGTTTCTCTTGGCGATGTCGATTGCCTCAACGAGAGGCGCATCTTTACGTCGAAACCGCAGCGCGCAAATAAGCGCGAGGGTAAAAATGGAAAAGGAGGAAATCATAATTCACATGCAGGATAAACACAATGAAATAATAAGTGCATAATGGAGACAAAGAAAAATAATGACAACTAAAAAATAATTTTTAAATAAGAATTTTATAATTTTCATATATATATATATATATGTATATATATAATGCTACATATTTTACAATTTTTATGTACACATATAAAAATTATTTTCTAATAGTGTGTAAGTTATTAAAATAATTTTTATACATCCTAGATAAAAATCGTAAAAGATTCGCGCGAATAAAAATCATCGGCGCAGAACAGTCAATCTCCGTTGGTTAAAACACCTCGAACGATCAAACGGAAAATCTCGTCGGTATTGCAGTGTTGTTTATTCATACGGGCATTGCGGAAAATTCACTTTTACAACATGATATGCGTGAGGCCGTGACAAAAATTCGGTAAACAATACAATATGTATATAAGTCGACAGATTAAAAACATTATTATGCTCGCGAAGTACACAGTGCCTCCATAATCGATGTGGTCGCTCGGGTGCACGTTTGTGTGTATACTGTATATTGTTTGTTTTGCTTTTTGCAGACGCTGTATAATAAATAAAAGTTTGTGATTAAGAAAAAATGTAGAATTAAGGACGGGGTTGAGGAAAGTCGGGTTAAACGAACGGTGTCTAATAGTGCGTTGGCAAGTGGATAAAATGCCTCGTCGGTTTTTCAAGTAGTATATAAAAACAAGACGGATCAGGCGCATTATTTGGACGTGCCCCCTCCATTTCGCAATTTATTCACTATTAAATTTGATATTTTACTAATAATAATAGAATATCGAGTAAATATTCGTAGTGTCGTAATATTAATAGATAATAAATATAATACAGATCTATAGATAGGTGTCTCGGTATAATACAGCTATGATACAATAGTCTTCGGTTAAACATTCTCGCTAGTCGCGCATTCTCGCACGTGCACACTCGTACCATCATATCTCTCCTCTGTCTTGCATCCCTTCGCTCTTTCAGGCGTGCAGCGTCCGCATATTCGCACATATCGCACTTTCTCTCCCCCATTCGCTCGCTCACGTCGTCGCTTACTAACGCACACACAAAATAATAATAAAAATAAAACAGAAAGTTTAACACAAAGAAAAATATTGCGAAATTGACAGTCACGTGGATTTCGTAATATTCTCGCGGCGTCCGCGGGGACACTCTTCAGTCCGAATTCAATTTGTTCTTTTTTTGTATTTTTTTTTTGTGTTTTTTTGTTTTTGCTTTTTCGTCGCCTATTATAAACAAAAGCGCTCCTGGCAGTGGCTCTTTTTATTCGGAACGGCGGCGGTGAGAGCACACCCTCGACAAAGGCAGGATATTTTTAATTTACTTTTCTTTGTTTATATATTTGCCGAGGGAGGACGAATGCACTTTCGTTGCATCTCGTGTTTCTCACACGCGCGCGCGTTCCTTTGTCCATTATTATTTTTTTTCACAAAAAGCGCTTTTCATTAGGCCTCCCCGTTGAGCCGCTTGTACAATGCTCGTTAGGAATTGTGATTAATTCTTAATATTCTTCTTCGCTTATATACACAGAGGCGTGCTAATTTCATTTTATGCCGTTGCGCCCAGGACACGCGATCGAGCGCGCCGCGACGATATCCCGGGCCTTTCATTTTTTGCATGGAATGACGCGGTTTTCTTTTTTTTTTTTTTTTTAATAAGGCGCGCGCATCGGCCAGTCGAATCGCTTCCTTTATACAACGCTAATTTCGAACTTCCGAATCGCCGGGAGTCAAAACATAAAAAAATGTACAATTTTCTTTTTCGTTCAAAGCAACTAATACTCGTGATAATGGCATCAATTTCAGGTGCACTTTGGGAAAGGGTCGACTCGCGGCGATTGCCTGCAACATAAACGACAGTTGAGAAATGAACCAAGACAGCGTGCGCGATACACCGAGCGATTCGATTGCTCGACTGTGCATTATAAGAAGAAGCTGCGCGCGGTTCGAGACGCGGAAGAGGCTTTCCTCGCAGGCGTGGTCCTACAGAAGTCTCAGGAGGCACGTTGTTTCACTTGGACAAGCTCCACGCTCGAGGACACTATTTTCCGCCGTCTGTGTTTTCGTGAATTTGAATAGCACGCGCACGCCTAGCACTCGGAATAAATAGCTATAGAATTATATAGCGCAGTGATAACGAATGAGAACCAAATACACGACTATCGCTCCGCACTTATATTCTCTCGCTCGTTCGCTCTAGAGTATAGTGATAATAGTGGGCGTACTATGGTAGTGCCTAGTAGTTTAGAGTTCTTCACAATCGCATTCGCTCCGACGTTAACAGTTAATATGGCTTGTCGCTCTCTTCCGATGCTGCTGCTGCTGCTCTTGTCTTGGCCGTCGAACCGCGCGCGGTCGCACGTGCACGCACATCCTCACACGCACACTCGAGAGAGTTCATATCGTCGTCAACTTGCTTCTTTCGTGTCTCTTTTTTTTTGTTCATTTCTCGTGTTTACGTTTTTCTTTCATAAATTTGCATCATCCGCGTACTGCCGAGAGACGCTTGGCCGCGCTCGTGTACGAGCCGGCGGCGCGCGGTGTCTCTCGCTTTCTCTCTCGCGGAAATGAATTATAAACGTAGGATTACAATCACAGAAGAAGGGGGTTTTGTTTTGTTGTTTGTTGTTCATTGACGCAGCTCGATTCAACGACTCGTGACCCGTGAGTCGCTTCACCGCAGCAGATAAGGCAGGAGCACGCCGCACAGCAGCGTCAGCGTCCACGCGAGCTGCTGTTGTTGGGAGAGCGTTCGCAGCGTCGACGAGCTTGCCCCGTTGTACGTCAGCTCCTCGTTCTTTACCACTTCGTTCGGGTGGTCCGAGTACTCCTCTGCAAATTAAAAAAAAATTCTTACGTTAATGCACAGCCTTAAATGGTAAATATTTTCTAACCATTCTCGCAATCCGTAAGTAAACGCTATACATAACACGGGTACTCGATAAACGCGAGAGAAATACGTGTGAAACGACACGCAAGCTCAGTTTTCCCGCGACACCAAAAATCCCAGACACAATGAATTCCCACTGCCTAATCAACAAACTCTCTCTCGCCCAAGAGAGCAAAAAATAAAATAAAGACTAAAAGCCGCGCGAGAGCTGAGTGAGGAAAAAAAATGCAAAAACAGAAGAACTCCATATCCAAGCGCGAGCCTGATGCTGAATTGCGCAAGAGCCGCAGTAGTAGTAGGCGGCGGTGCAGCCACGAGTCATTATGCAGAAAAGCAAGCAAACCGCGAGAATTCACGTCGTACTTATATATAGCGAGAGCTGCGATGATTGAGCAAGCGCGAATTCGAAGGTAGACTGCGAGACAGGCGCTATAGTGCATGCACCTTCGTTTTCACTCTTGGCTGGGCGCGATTTCTGCATCAGACTCTCGGGAAACGTGAGCCGACGATGAGGCTTCGGCACTTCCTTTCGGCTAGGTGCCACCTTTCACCTCTATGGATCGGTTGTCGCCCCCGGTGCGACAACACGCGTTTATTAACGCGTTCGATGTGAAACTTATCGGTCGATGCAAATGAGCCTATTTCGAAGTCAAATTACTAGGTGACGACGCCGTCGCCGCTGCCGCCGCCGACGACGACGAGAAAGACGAGAGCTAACCGGGGCTCTCCCTTTCGTTTGAACAGATGGCGGCCGTCGGAAAAAGCGCCACTGGCCTCCTCTCGACTGCAGTGTGTAGAAAGAGAGAGAGACAGAAAGACCAGTAGAAGAGCTAACCCCCTTTTCTCTTTGCCTGTGTGTGTGTATGTGTGTGCTTGCTCGCCGCGCACTGCTGCGTGTCTCTATTCAAAATAGGGCTTTTTCTATATACATATAGTAGGCGAGCTCTGCGCGCGCTTTACTATTAAAAATGATGATAAGAGCATTTATTGTGAGCGCTACGTGAAAGGGGCGGTCTGTGCCAGCGCATGTTTTATCAAGCTCTTTTTCAGACTGTACTCACACACACAAGGCTCCGCAGCTGCAGAGAAAACTCGATTTTCCTTCGAGACGCGCGTAGTTTTTAACCCGAGGAAATTCCTGAATTCGCGAAATTGAATCCCTTAATTTCACCGCCCCTAAACAAGAGCTTCTTTCATTCACCGAGATTTCTAAAACCTGCGCATAATTCATACATACCGAGTACGCAGAGAGAGAGAGAGAGAGAGAGAGAGAGAGAGAGAACGAAGGGCTGAAAGGCCCTTATCTACAGACTCTAGCGCAGCTATGCTGCTGATTTTCAAGCCGCGCGTCCATTACTTAGCGCGAGCTCGCCGACGCTAATTTGCGAAGAAAAGCGTATCCGCACGTACATACAGTGTATAAAGAAAAATGAAGCGGATGTGTGTGTGGTAGCCGCGGCGAAGAGCTGAAGAGAGCGAGAGAGAGAAAGAGAGAGAGAGGAAGCAAGCTCCACTCGCAGGAAAATAAAGAGCGGCGCGCGGCGGTCGGCTTTTCAGACGGATCGCCGCAGAGGAAAAAAACTACAGAAAGCCGTCGCGGCTCGCCAACGTCACTGACGCTTCCGCGCCCTTACTGAACCCGACAGCCGCGGAGCCGCGCTTCTCCGGTGACCGCGCGCCAACGGAGAAAGAGTAACACGATAGCCTCTACGTGGATGAATAATTAACTTGTTTATTACTCGTTTCGCGATGGAGCGTTTTCCGATATGCGTAAGAATTTCGAGCGAGAATCAATGCGCGAGATATAGGCTTGAACACCGGTTGTGCATCGCATACGGGCGCGAAGTGAAAATTAAGGAAGAAAAAGGACTCAACGAGAGTCGGAAGGGCCTAGGAGATTCGCGTATAATGAGCGACTGTGTAGCAGGGGAAGTGCGCGTATACTTGAATTATAACGCGAGATTGACTTCCTGTGTCATTTCCAATAGCGCCGCGGCCGGAAAATAGAAACATATCCATGCGTTTAAGCCCATCCGCAGAACTGCTCCGTGTACTATGTAATTAACGTCTCCTATGAAAGACCGGTCAGTATACGGCTTTTCCTTTTCTACTGTTTTTCGAAAATCCAGTTTCGCGCCCGATATGAATTTTCTCGCTCGACTGAACGATTTCGAAAAACGGACTCGCGAAAAATCTCCAGAAGAAGCTGAGCATGAATACACGCGGCGTTATATATATACACATACGCGAGACTACATAAACGAGGGAAGATTCTACACTCGTGCGCGTGCTGCCGATCGCGAAGACGTGATAAGCGCACGGCGGCGGCGGTGGCCGCACCGAGTGTTGTTTACCGCTCTTGTTTTGGAAGACAATAGTATAGCTATGCGGCGCAGGGAAGTCGCCAGGCTCCTTCTTCCTCTCACTTCTCACCTTTTTAAGCGTCAACGGATAAAGCCAACGTTCTCACTGATACACAGCAGAGGGAAAGAGAGAGACTCTCGATTTTTCCGGAGTACTTGGTCGTAAACGCGCTCGTAAACGTTATTATTTATCGCGCGCTCGTCAAGCCCACAAGGAAATTGCGCGCGATTACTCAGGAAATGGAAATTAAAGCTCGCTTTAGTAGTGAGAGACCAGCGCGTCCTTTGGGCCTGATTTACAGCCTTTTCGGACGATGATGATGATGCCTAGCCGGATTGTGTCTTCAAACGCGGTTCTCAAGACTGCACGATGATGATTAAATTATCGTTCTCCGTAATGCTCAATTTTCCCACACGCGAGTACCAGCGATATTACTGTATTACAATACGCGCTAATAACAAATATAAAAGTGTACGCACTATTCTTCTTCTTCTGAGTGATAGAGGTCTTGGGCGGCTGCGAAGCCGGGGGTCCCTGGTATATCGGCGGCTGCGGCTGCTGGTGCGGGTAGTTGGGGAACATGGGCACCTGGGGTACGTGCGAAAGCGTCGGTGAGGCGTCCTGTCCGCTTCCCGGCTGATGATGTCCATTATCGTGTCCGTGATGGACATTGCTGGGGTAGAACCGATCGCTGCCCTTGAACACCGAGGGTGGAATCGCCGCTGGCATGCCCGCGTTGTTGCCGTTCTGCACAGCCGTGCTCGTCGAGCTGCTGCTGGTGCTCACCGTGCTGCTCGTCACTGCCACCGCTGTAACAAAAGATCGGTTAGTCCTGATGTTTCTTATACCACGTATATGCGCGCATTATACGAGAAATATTGTAAAATGTAAAAATTGCCGCTCTGCGTGCGTGTAGGGTAATTTCGAGAGAGTAATATAGCCCGGAGGACAATTTGGTCAAACGAAAGCCGCTTTCGGTTTCTCGTTAGGGATAATAGAAGAAGGCGGCGGCGGCGGTGGCGGCTCGGATCGAACGCCGAGTCACGCCGAGGGCGAGGATATGGAAAAAAGAGGAGGAGAGAGGGAGTGAGAAAAAACGAACGAATTTGCTTGATGGAAGACGCAGGTGTGTACGTGTGTGTGTGCTCCGGTAAAAGCCGCAGAGTGCGTGGCTTTTTTTTACGTATACACAAAGGGGGAAAGTGTACTTGGATATTTGATCGATGAAACGCGCCGGATTTTTTTTCTCTCGCGCGCGCGCCGCCTTGTTTATTGTGAATTATTATATACGAGAGAGCGAGGCGCGCTTTTTTCCCCGGCATCCAGCGAGTGTCAAATTTTAGCCGCTGCTTTTTTTCGGTCCAGAGGAGAATTTAATATTTGAATGAAAGGCCTCGCGAATGTTTTCAAAGCCGCGAGTATAGTGTACACGTAAAAGTATTGCAAACCCGTCCTGAAAAGTGTGTAACACACATTAGAGGTATGCATATATATGCACAACAGAAAAGAATGAATAAAAAAGAACTCACAGTTGTTGCGTGCGGTGGCGGGGTAGCTCGAGCTGTCGGCATCATTGCCGCAGCAGACCTTGAATACGACCTTCATGTTGTGGGTGGTGCATCGTCCACCAATGCGCCTGTGGAGATCCTCCTTCGATGAGGTGCTGATGAAGTAGTAGTCACGGCCCGGATGGAACTCGAGGCCGCCAGGCTGCGGCGTGAACGGCCTGAACGTTATCGTGAAGTACATCGTCCTGAATGGCTTGTCACAGATCGCTATGACCCGCGGACTCTGGTTCGTTATCCGACACGTCTCGTACTCCTCCTTCGACACCTGCAACGCATACAGTACATGATGGTTAGTCGAATGTATATACGCGCCTTCTCTGATGTCGCCGACGATCTCTTTTTTGTTCTCGCTCGGCGCATCGATCGCGGAAAGTGTCCGTCTGTACCTTTTCACTCGGCGCGTGAAATAAAGAAACTTTCGGCGAACGAGACAACAATACTATACGCGCGCGCGCGAGCGAAAGGAGTTTCGAGCCGCAAGGAAACGTCACATTCCGAGATAGCGGAGAGCGAGAGCGAAGGACAAAACAATCACCCGCGCTCCACACACACACACACACACACACACACACACACATACACCGACACGTGTTTTCAACCGCGCGATCGCTTTTTTCCACGCCACACGACGACAACGACGACGACGACGACGACGACGACGCCGACGAAGGACCGAATTTATAGGCGAGCGCGCTAGCAGCTGTCTAAACAGTCTAGCGTTCTTTTTTCGTCCGCGGTGGTGCGGATCGTAGAGACAAAAAAGCAGCTCCGGATGCGTTCCATTAATCCGACGCATTGATACGCGGAAATAACGAGCCACTTAGCGGGTGGAGCCTGTTTGTGTTTTCGCTTTTTTCTTCTGCATTTCGTACATCGTAAACAGCCAAGTGTGTGTGTGTGTGTGTGTGTGTTTCTTCAATCCGAGAAAGAGCGTCTAATTCTGTGCCAAGAGATTGATCGGCGGTAGCGTATAAGTATTTTCTATTTCCGAAACCGAGTCTCGCCCCGCGCGGACAGACAGCGCGCAAAGTGCGGCGGACACGTTAAAGAGGTGCTAATTTCTGTTTGTTTAATGCCTTTATCCCGTATGGCTTTTATTTGTCCCGTTCATTATTTTTAGCCTCTGTTTACTCAGACCTCTCTCGCACACGCGTCTCGTCGACAAAAAGTTCGTCCTTTTGTTTTTATCTTTCTAACAAAACGCCGAGAGCGATATTTGAATCGATTATTCCGAGGCTCGGAATGTCGGCTTCATTATTATTTAACGTCGCCCCGGTCTGAGGATGCCGCGGCGACGGCGACTAAATCGACCGAACGACACATAAATCCAATTGGACCACCTTTCGGTGCCGCTGTGCGCGTGTATACCTATACCTATACATAGCGTCGACTGCGGAGCAATGAATTCGGAGCCGTATGGTGTAGTGGCGGCGGCGGCTCAAAGTAGTAGTTTTTCTGTGGAGGCATACTTACGTTGTAAATAATGTACTTCTCCGCTTCGTCATCGTACGTGCCCGGCTGGTAGACCGGACAAATTATGTTCACTTGGTCGTACTCGAACGCCGCGTTGTTCTTGTTCACGTCTATTATGTGATCCGTATTGTCTATCCGAAATCTGAAACAGAAGAAACGGTTCGTTCGTTAGAGAGCTGCGTTGCGATGTGCTTATTCGTGTAACATTAAATCATTGCCAATTAGACGAAATATGAGGGGAATTTTCGTCCATATAACGCTGCAGTAGAAAAGTCGCGAATCCTATCGCAATAAAAATCCCAAAGAGCAGCGTCGTTAATTACAATCTTATTTGGCGAACAAAGCAATAAAGAGCCGCAGCAGCAGCAGCAGCAGCAGCAGCAGCAGCAGCAGAGATCGGCGCCAAGGGAGAGCGAAGAAGGGAAAGAGAAAGAGAGCTTGAATTCCATCGTGTGCGCGAGCGGGTAACACAGCGAGGCCGGTGTAGTGTTTTGTTGGGCCGAAAAAGAAACAGGGATTTTTTCTCGCAAGCTTTCACAACGTATTAACATCGCGCGCGCTCTCTCTGCCGCGCGCACTGCTACACTGCTACACTGCAGCGGAGGAAAGAAAGAGGGAGAGAGTGTCAGTGAAGAGCGAGCACGAGCCTCTGCGTGCAGAATAACATCGGCTGCTGCTGTTGCTGCCGCGCTGATGCTGCTGCGGTTGCAGCGCCAGCGGAGGAGGATCGGCCAAAAACGAACGCGCAAAAACACGCTCCTTCTTCTTCTTCTTCTTCTTCTTCTCCTCTCTGCTGCTTCTTCTTCCTCCTCGGGTCGCACCAGAAGAAAGGTGAACGAGCGCCGACGGAGAGAGAGAGAGAGAGAGAGAGAGAGAGAGAGAGAGAGATACGAGGGGAGGATAATATAAAGGTCAAGGATATGCGCGCGAAAGGGAATAGACGCGTGTGTATGGCAGGTGCGGCTTACTCGGATTCGGCGTGTTCTTGGAATTGAAAAAAGTCCGACTGTATTGATACGAGGCCAATATTTACAACTGATGTCGAGCGCTGGCTCTGGGATATAGAAAAAGGGTCAAAATAATAAAAGAAACGGAGAAAGAAGTCAGGAAGAGCACGAAGAGATAGAGGAAAAAAGAGACGGCGAGAGGAGTATAAGGGGTCCAGGGTGAGAAAGGAAGAAAGGAGCTGGCCGAGGTTCCTACGGGGCATAACCGGTTCCCTGCTGCCCGCGCGTATATGTGTGTGTACGCATAAGGGAGGAGGAGGACGACGAAATAACTCACGAGGAGTTCTGTGTTTCTTCTTCTCATCGCGCGCCCTATATATTTCGGCCGAATATGCGCGCGAGTCCTATTTTACCTTCGCGATTATCTCCTCCCTCGCTCTCTTTCTATATCTCTCCCTTTTTTTGCGGTCCCTCGCGAGTTTCTCTTGCTGTGCGCGGACGTGACGGAGAGCCTCGATTGGCTGGTTTTTTTTTCGATGCGAGTTATTATTCGATGAATGAATATTTGTTGCCAAAAGCGAACAATAATCTCTATATCTTTTTCTGAGGGGGCGAAACGTATACCAGCCATCTGCGATCCGATGGATATCGTCCTCGAAAAACAAAGTACCTATAGTGCTAATTTAGAGTATATCTGTAGTCAAGCCACACATATATAATTTTGGTAAAAGTGGCCTAACGAGCAGAGCACAGCCGCATAGACCACGTGTCACTATGTCTTCCTCGGCCGCTCGTAAAAAGCCCGTCCGACGATCTTTCCACGATCTCTCCTCGTAAAAAGGAGAGCTCGTCCCTTTATTTCTCCCAGGTATACACACATAGGGTCTAAGGAAAAAAGGGCGGAATAGAAAACGCGGGCGTCGAAAGCAAGCGCGTTTCGACGTTTCTGAGAGAGAGAGAGAAAGAGCGCGAGCAAGCGCGCATCGCCGGACAATCTACTCTCGTAGGTGGGCGTGTGAGGCTCTCTGGCCCCGAGAAATTGGAAGGTAGGCCGGTCCCGGGCAAATTAACGTTTGGCGATAATATCCGTTCCCCTGCCGCCGGCTAAGCTCACCTATGCAGTCGAGAGGGACTAGCCCTGCATAAGTGCAGTATCATTCGGTTTTTTCTTTGTCTCTCTCTCTCTCTCTCTCTCTCTCTCTCTCTCTCTCGTACGCCGCCGCCGCTGCTGCTGCGGCTCTCTTTTTCTCTCTATATATACTACGTCGTTACAAATATTTCACGTATCTCGTCGCAGCATCTTTCTCACCGCACTTTTGTTCTCCGGGGCTCTATATTTGGAGGAAACTTTTCAAGCGTCATCTCCAGGTCGAGTTTAAAATTTTAATACACTTTTTATTTCGATATTCAAGCGGCGCTGACGCTTTCTTCCGTGTGTATATATATATATATAAAGCACGATAATACGAGCGTCATTATAATGCACTCCACAATGTATAAACGATTCAGAGTCGACACACCCGAAATATCTCAATAATTGACCCACACGCGAGCGCGCACTGTATGAGAAAAGAAGCGAGTATAGAAAAGAAGCGACCGAAATCGCATCCAGACGTTTTCCTCGCCTCTTATATGATGCGCGCAGCGGCTTTCGCCGAGTGAAAAGCGACGAGGACGCGAGTCTCCAGAATCCGATGATCCGGATGAGTCTTTGAGGGCTGAGGCGGAACAAAGCGAGCCGAGAAAAATGTGCCGCGCGCGACCGCACGATTCTTTATATTATTATTATATACGAACCTAAGAGATCAAGAGAGAAAAAACGTGGACTCTATTACGATCCCGTCAGCTGCTTGTTTCTCTCCATAGGTATTGTAACGCTGCACACACAGAGCGCATAGTATCTCTCTGCCTTTGTTTACCCATGGTTTAGCGGTTGCGTAATTTGGTTTGAGCAACACAGCCGCGGCGTCGCATTATTAGGCTCCAATGAGCCGAATAAACATAGAAACATCCCGATTTTCGCTCGTGCGCGACGGCCGAACGAATTCGCGAAATGCCGATATCACCACTAATGAAATATCTCGAGCCGTTGCTGTGCAGTTATGTGTTATATGCGTAAAAGAATTTCTCCGCGGGGTGATTCGCGTGAAAAAAGGTCATTTTCAAAGAGGAGGATGTATGCGCTCTCGTGTCGATCGGTCGTTGCGGGGAAATAATTGAAATCGCGAAATGTGGGCGTGTTCGCGATCGACGATTCGATAGCGCGCGGAGAGCGAAGAAAGCCGCCGAGAGATAAATTGTAAACAAGTGTATTTTTTATGCTCCAGTTGAGTCTGCGGGTATTACTTATATACAGCACGCCACGTGTGCATCTCCGCGAGGGATTTAAACGGGCGTTTTATTAACTCGATTACACGTAGCCGCCATTCGAATTTAATGAGCATTATTTCGGAATATAATTAAAAGCGCTCGATATATATTGCATAATTTGTATAAGTGTAATGGCAGAGGCCGATTCCATCAGATTACTCTCTCCCCCCCCCCTCTCTCTCTCTCTCTCTCTCTCTTCGCTAATTTATTCAACATTTTAATCTCACGGCTGGAATCTAAGTTGCGAGCCTCGTCGGCTAATTTGTATGGCGAATATACGTATACAATCTCGGTCCGATACCGGAACCGATTAGCTTCTAGTCGGTCCGAAAACGTGACGAGTATAAGGAAAGCGATGCACAAGGGGAAAAAAGACACGCTGCTCCCACAGAATCGCAGATATCGTCTCCCCTGTGTGCGTGCATGTGTACACAAAAATCCGGCCCATCTCCGGTCATTATCGAGCTCGCCTCGAGAGATAGCAGCGTCGATACTGCCGAACGCGATGCGCCCCGAAAAATCGACCCACACACACACACACACACACTCACGTACACACGCGAGACGAAAAGAGACAGAGAGAGAGAGAGAGAGAGAGAGAGAGAGAGAGAGAGAATGAGAGAATGAGAGGAGGAGGGCAAGATAAATACATACGACGAGGGGCAGGACGACGATGTGCGATAAGGAAATTTCGCTGCTGCGTTAAATTATTATACAGCGGGCGGTGGATACACACACACACACACACACACACACACACACACATACGCACACACACACACACACACAGACATCGCCATGAGGGTGTCGTCGCGGCGCCGGCGGAATTCCTCCCGCGAATTTTCAAAATTGCTCTCGGCTTATCGATCGCGGCTCAATAAAATTCGCTTTATGTATTATGCATTATATATAGACCATACCGAATGAAGACGTCACACGGGCACAAGAATTCCAATGCCGGATTCTCATGGCTAGCCAAGCGCGTCATCGCTTGCGGACTGCGCACAATGGATTATTCAAAAAGCTGCGAGCGCTCGCGATCCGAAAAATCGATTTTCGGCGTTAAGTTTCACTTACATTGTCATTGCGGCGCATCATCATCGGAACCCCTCGGAATGCGTCTCTCTCTCTCTCTCTCTCTCTCTCTCTCTCTCTCTCTCTCTCTCTCTCTCTCTCTCTCTCTCTTCACTACGCTGTAAGTATTTATACAGGGGGTAAACTCACGGCTAGTTGACTGCGCCGATTCGCCATACGGCGGCGAAATCACACGGAGCGACGTGAAACTAATTACCGGGACGATCGGCTCGATTGAATTTTCATTGTCGCCTCGGCGAGTGACAGTGTCCGGTCCCTAAGGCGCGCACGCTTTTTATACGCGACGCAGCAGGAGCAGCAGCAGCAGCAGCAGCAGCAGCGGATGAAAGAAAGACCCAGTAAATTAAAAGGGGCGCGAGAGCGAGCGATATAATCCGATCGCGAACGACGTGGCGAAGCGAAAAGAGCCTCGTGTCGAATGCGGAGCGACAGGTTAGGAAATTCCTTTGTCGCATCGGAAGCTTCTTCTTGGCGACGAAGACGACGACGAAGACGACGACGAAGACGAAGACGACAGCGAAGAAGAGGAGGACGAGCAAAAAGCGTATACTATTAGAGACAAAAGCGAGTTGCGCGCGCGCGAGTCTAGAAATAGAAGAAACGCTTTCTTCGCAAGCCGACGAGGGGAAGGTGCGCACAGAGAGACGAAAAAGAGGGCCAACACGTGCGAGCCTCGCTTGGCTCAAAGTATGGGAGAAGGGAAAGAATACACGCGCTCGGAGGGGAAGATCCAATGAATAAATAATAAATTTGTTCTTAAATAGCGAGCGGAGCATTCTTCGGAGAAGGCATCCTCTGCTCTTGAAGAGAGGGCAAAAAAGTTTAAGAGGCTGCAGCAGCCGCTAAGTGAGGACATTCTGGCACACAGAGAGCGAGTAAGCGAGGGATATCAAAGTCAAGGCGTCAAAGAGAGCAGCCGCAAAGTGCGTGCGTACAGCAGTGTGGCGGCAAAAGAAGCGCTTCTCGCTTTACACGGATTTTCGGCCAAATTGCACGCCGCCGCTGCCGCCGACACCAGAGCAGCCAATTACAACGAGAGATACTCCGGCGCGATATTGCGGAGCGAGGAAAAGTTGCCGCTGCCGCAAGTCTCTGCGCGCGGTGGATTAAGCGCGCGCCGGAATCTAATTGTTTCGCCTTTGAAATTCCTGTGATGCAAATGCGCGTATGTATACAGTCTCTCTCTCTCTCTCTCTCTCTCTCTCTCTCTCTCTCTCTCTCTCTCTCTTTTGTGTAACAAAGTGCAATTATGTCTCGCTTTTCACGCTCGAGGTTATTCTCGTGCGATGTCGATCATCGGCTCCGCTCGAGCGTAAAACGCTATGCTGCGCGAGGTGTCGCTTATTCCGGTCTTTCCGAAGAAACTTGTACGCACGCGTTCCTGAAAATTGCTTTCTCGCGCCAATCGAGCGAAGGAGAGTAGTGGGCTAGAAGTGAAGAAGAAGAAGAAGAAGAAGAAGAAGTAGCAGCGAGAGGTGACAGCGGACAAGCAGATTTCGCGCTCGAAGAGAAGAAGAAGGTACGTCCCGTTTGCACCTGCCCGGGAACGATCATCGGTAGTTAGGGCCGCCGATACTTCGATTGCTTCCCTCGGGTGCTCGGATTTCGCGAACGAGAATAAGAGAGAGACGCCGAGCCATTCCCACGGAAGGCGTCGCCACGGGGCACGTTTTTCCCTTTTTTTTGTACTTTAAACCTTCGACTCTCTTTCTTTCTCGCTGCTGCTGCTGCTGCCTCTTCTTCTTCGGTGAAATTATCGCCGCGCGCGAACTCCTCATGTTCGGCGGGGGTAAGAAACGCGCATTATTTATAATGCGCAATTTCGCGGCGCTGAATTACCGTCAGTCATATTTTCGGAAAGAGCGAGAGGGCCCGGCCGGCCGATAAATACCTTGGAAAAATTTATACGCGCCTGTTCGTATACTCTGTCTAAATAAAGAACGCCGTTTTCGAAAAGTCGACGTCGAGCAGTCTCGCCGCCGAGAGTAAGAAATGCAAAAGAGGAGAAAGAGGTAACAGACGAGTGAAATGCGAGGGAAAAGGGACAAAGCGAGAGAGAGAGAGAGAGTTGCCGCGGCAGAAAAGCGAGCCGAAGAGAAAAATGAAGATACAAAGGAGGGAGAGAGAGAGAGGATATAGCAGCAGCTCGTCGACGTCGTCGGCAGCGATGTAATACGAGAAACAGTTATGCGAAGTTACGATGAACAGTCGCGCTCGTCGCGATTGGACGGGCGGCTCCCTTTCAAGTTCCTCTCTCTCTCTCTCTCTCTCTCTCTCTCTCTCTCTCTCTCTCTCTCTCTCTCTCTCTCTCCTCTCTCCCNCTCTCTCTCTCTCTCTCTCTCTCTCTCTCTCTCTCTCTCTCTCTCTCTCTCTCTCTCGTCTCTCCCTCACGCGTGAACGCAGCCGCCGCCGCTGCCGCGGCCGTCGTCTTGCACGCGCGTTATTATTAGTTTGCCTTCAAATATTTATCGTATTCTCCGCCTCGCGTATTTTCCGCGTGAGCGTGCACGTGCGTAGACGCGACATTTAAACGTCGCGCGACTTGTTTGTCCGTTTTCATCGAGCTCTATCTCCTTCTGTCTTTCTATATATACCTGCGCTATGCCAACTCGCCAGTAGTGTGCGAGTATTGCAATAATTATAATCCACTTTTGTTTATAAAAACGATACCCGATCGATAGACACCGCGCGTCCGTTTATCGCTCCATTAACAGGGACGAGGCTGTCCAAACACTCGAGAAAGAATCTTCCGAGAGGAGCCATTATGCTCTCGAGTCGTAGCTGCGTCTTCCCCCAAATATTTAGAATCGCGTCGAATGAAGACGTGTCCTTTCATCCTCTCTCTTTCGCTTCTAAATCCTCTAGCCGAGAGAAGAGACACGAAACATTAAAGCAAGCAAAATCGATGATGCGTGCGGCTGTACAGTCGCAGCGAATTACGTGTGTTTCGCCGCGCGAGCGCCCAAGTCCCTTATACACATGCCGCCGACTGTCACTGCGGGCTGCGGCTGCATCCTATTAAAAGCTCAGAGAGAACGTTTCGTACGTACGTACGTACGTTCTTCGTTTTTCGCGTTATACACAAGCGAGGCGTGGGACAGGCCGCCGCCGCCGCCGCCGAGTGTCAAGAGCAAGATCAGAGGATTCAGAGGAGAGGACTCGCTGAAAGAAATAGTCGATGCTGAATCTCGACACGACCTAATCTAAGATTCGCTACTTACTCTCTACGAGCTGCACATGTTCATCCGTGTACGTCTGATGCTAATTTATCAGCCGCGCATACCTTCGAATTTTCGGATAAGCAGGTATGAGACTGTATTATACCCTCCGTTATCTGAGTCAATGTAAAAGGTAATGCGAGCCGACTATGGGAAATATCCAATATTCAATAAGCTTCTTTTCCCATCGGACTTTTCATTTCCGGCGCGCGCGACGTTTCGTTGATGCAAAAGCCATTTATTTAGCAGCAGGAAAGGAGGACACTTATACACCAACGTGTATATATACGGCCAAGATAGAGAGGCACCTCTCGTCGTCTCGGAGGGGAAGAAGAAGGAAAAAGAGAAAGACGCGAATATATAAGAAGAGGAGAGAGAGAGAGAGAGAGAGAGAGAGAGAGAGAGAGAGAGAGAGAGAGAGAGAGAGACGCGCAGAAGAACGAAGAGCGATGAAAGGATGAATCCCTTTTCCCGATCGGACACACCTGTCGGAGCCAGGCTGCTGCTGCTGCTGCGATTCTAAGGCCTCGTCTAGCTGCCGTGTGCGTGTCCCGTAAAAATCGCGAGACATATACCTGCGCTGTACGCGTCGGTGCATGCGCCGCAAAAAAAGCCAACGAGAGAAGGAACGAACGCGAGAGACCCATTGACGACTTGTAATGGGAGGATGCATGCGAGAGCGCGCACCGCAAAAAGCGAAAAAAGAGACGCATGCAGGCCGACTCTCTTCGAGAGAGTGAAAAAGTGAATGAGGCTGAGCGAAGAGGAGAGATTAATAAGCCGAGTGTACGATATTGAGTTTTACCGAACGGCCATTGTGCTGTTGCTGCTCCTTCGCGCTATTAACGATGCGCGCGCGCGGTAAGATGAATGTGTAGAATGAAACGCGACTTTTCGACGATACTGCGAGTATAAACTTATGTGTATGCAGCCTGCAGATGTTTAATCAGATTGACAAACACTCGGCTTCTCTCGGTTGCAGTATAATGACGCACTCTCGAGTCGGAAAAAGAACACCTTGCCGGAAGCACTATGTGTACACGCTGGAAAAAGAGAGCAGCTAAGGGTAAATTTAGAATCCACTCTGAGCAAGGAACTTGTCTCTCAAGGTCGCGGGAGTCAATGTTGACCTCTCCAACTCGCCGCGAGCTAGTATGTATACATCAGGTCGCTCGTTTTTCTGAGAGACCTCGATTTCGCAACCAGCCTTTTTCTGTAATTGACGGTTGCGATGCAAAAAGAGACCGATCGTTGAACTTTAATCTGCTGCCGCTGCTTTTTCGGACGCTCTTTAAACGTGTGTTCTACTGCAGTGCGACTTTGTAATTAAAATTCCTACTTTGGGAACACGCGCGGAGCCTATTAATTCGGGGGGAATGAAATTCTTCGCTATTATTAACGCGAGTTTTCTGCATCTGGAAAAACGTTTCCAGCGTTGCGTGAAGTTGGAGACTTTCGAAAGAAAGCAGGCTCGAAAGCAGGCGTGTTACTACGCGGCAACTCAACACTCGTGCGGAGGCCAAAAATACAGTGTTCCCACATGAGTCCGTCACGTTTTCCTCTGTCTCACACACATTGCAGGGCTACACTGTAAAATCAATCTCGAGAGCGCGCACGACTAGATAGGCGGGGAGAGAAAAAAAATGCCGGAGTCAAGCCGTCGTGTTTGAAAAATCCAAAAAATTTTTCCCAAATCCTCGTAAAGATGCGATCTCACCGAGTATGAGAGAGAGAGAGAGAGAGAGAGAGAGAGAGAGAGAGAGAGAGAGAGAGAGAGAGAGAGAGAGAGAGAGCCGTAAAACTCTCGACGCTACAAATCACCGGCCGGTGCGCGCGCTATAGCGTAATAGCGCTGCACATGCGGCCCTTTGTCTCTCTCTCTCTCTCTCTCCTTCTCTCTCTTGCGCGGCACATTGAGACATTTCTGTCGTTGCGCGCGATATAGCATAGATAGGGGCCTTGTGTGCAGCGGTAGTAGGGAGGGTCAGGGCCCCGTTCTATGGGGTCAGATCCTCGGGCGGCCGTCGTGTTGATACCCGGAGATAGCTTCATTGTTTATGGGCATTGTCGTGTGCGGCAAGAGGATATGCGGTGCTGGTGCTCTCTGGTGTGTGGTGGGAGAGAAGGACGTTTTCGGGTCACTTCCCGGTGCGCGCAGCGCTATGGCGACGAGGACGACGAGGACGACGAGGATGCGCCGTGAAGATCACGAGCTGCGCTGCTCGCGAGGCTGCTCGCGTGACTCGGGATCCCGCTAAGGGAGAGAGACGCCTCGAGACACGTGTCATTTGTCGCCGCGGTGCCGATAAATTCGCGCCGATCGACTTTAACGGTCGCTCGCGCGCGCAGTTTCCACTGTATATACCCTGCACTTCCTCGAGAGGGAAGAAGATGCGCTAGATCGCGGGCGCGCATGCATCGAGATCCTACTGCCGCTGCCGCTGCTGGGGAATCACCGTAAGTTAACCTACTTCGCCGAGAGATTTTTCCACCCCAAGCTTAGCGCGTTTCCATTTTTTTTCGACCGCCTTTCGAGTCGCCGCCGCTGCCGCTGCCGAGATTTAGCGTGTCTCGCGGGAGAGCATGTGCATACAGTTCGCTCTTTGCATCCGTTACTCCTGTAGCCTGGATTCCAGCTTTCCGCCAAAGAGAGATTGAATCCTAGTAATTTGATCTAGCCTCGAGTGCGCCGCTCTGGCTCTTCGGGGAAAAATTCGGAGAAACGCTCTCTACTGCCCCGCTAACTGTTGATTCTACCTAATTAACGCAGTCTCGTAAGTCTGTCTCTCTAGAGAGAGAAAAACACTCGAGGCGATCGATTGACAAGGAGAAGAAGCATAGAATTAATCCATCCGACAAGCAAAAAGCCGTTTCGGCGAAGTGTATAAGACACACTCAGCGGGCGCATTTCCGGTGCCTATGGGAAAGACACACCCGCACCCGCTGTTTTGTTAACGACGAGGAGAGGAGAGCTATAAGCGGCCAGGTAAACAGCGGAGTAGTACACAGTCGTTTTCGCACGCGCCGCGACTTTACGACTGTGATGCAGTCCTCGAGAGGAATTTCGGGGAGCTTCCTTGTGTTTGCTCTGTGGGGCATCTTTTGGCTCTCGCTGCGGAGGAAGATCCTAGACAAATGCGAAGCATCAGTGTGTATAGGCACTGAATAAAGAGACTTGAGAGGCTTTGTCCTTTCCCAAGGACTCGTGTATACCTGAGATCCATAAGCTCCTGCACCCCCGAGAGAGAGATCGAGCGAGTCCTTCAGGCATTATTATAAAGTACCTACAGCCGTATTATGAACTGGCCCTTGCCTTTCAGAGGCATCAGAGAGGTCTCTTTATACACAGCCTCCCCGAATAGGCTCCTTTTCCTAGTAGGACACGGGTGCTTTTTTGAAAATTGCCGTAGAGAGAGTGTGTGTGTGTGTGTATGCATGTGTCGCGCGAGTAAGAGAGGGACCTTTTTTTCTCTTCGCTCATTCTTCGGAGAGCAGAAATGACGGGACACTCGAGGGCGAGAAAAGCGCCTTATACGTCCGTGCGCACACTCGAGAAAACGCGATTGAGAATGTGCGTTCGAGCTATACAGCGCTTTTCTCTCTCTTGCGGACACAATGGACAAAAACGCGACGAGAGAGCGTGTAACTCGCTGCTGCTTTTTTCGAGTTTCGAGGAATGCGGCCTTTGTGATGCGCGCGTGAACGAAGCTTATGTCTTGGAAAATTTTTTGAAAAATCGACCCGCTCCTCGAGTGCGCTGTGTGTCGACGTTAAACATTGTCCCAAGACGAGAGCGTCCCTCTCGAGAGAGCGGATGTATAAATATCGACGCGAGTACGATGAGACTCTCTGCGTTGAAAAATTAATAAGCCGAGGATACTTTGACGTAGTGTATATACGGTCCACCGCGCTCGAAAGGGTGTAATTAGAATTTCAATTAAAAAATCGACGCGCTGACGTCGAGCTTATTAAGGGAAAAAATGTCAAAGCTTCCGAGAAGCGCCGAAAACGAGCCTGAGAGAGATAAAAAAAAAAGAGGAGAGAGAGAGGGCCAAAAATATCAGCGCACGTGCGCGGTTCGATCGCGATTTCCCCGGTTAAAAAATCCCGCTTGCGCGTAAGAGAGAGTGAGATACTCATCGGCAATTTCGCATCTCCTCGACTCGTTAAGCGCGCTACTTAATCATATTCATATGAGATCTCCGCCTATTGATATCGGCGCCGATGTCTCAAAATTATGTCGAAAAAAATGTTTGGTTAGTATACGCGTAACCTCCTTTTTAATTTCCGCTCTCGGCTAATTTATCGCTGGTATATAATATAACACATACTGCTGCAACGATACCGAGAAAAAACGTTCGCGCGCATCTTTTTCGAATTGAGTCGCTGCGAGGTTACAATAAAGGACCGCCGCGTCTTTCCCGCGTCATCGCGGGACGATGAATGAATCGACGATAATGCGCGCTCGCGAGCGCATATACAGCGGATTTCGGCGACTTCATTCGTCATCAAGCGAGCGAGCCAGGAGAGGAAATCTGCTGCTATCTCCTCTCCCGGGACCACCCGAGGAATCTCCCCTTCGATCGGGATCGCATACCTGCCGCAGAAGCCAGTAGTCGTCGTCGTCGTCGTCGTCGTCGTCGTCGTCGTCGTCGTCGTCGCGCATGTGTGTAATGTACGTGTAGGTACATTGTACAAGAGGGAATTCGTCATTAGGCAGCGCTTCGTCTTTCGACAATACTCTCTCCCTGCTCTCCTTCTCGGAGGAGGCGGAGGAGATAGCTGGCGGTTATGGATGTCCGAAGCGAGCCGCGGCATTAATCTTCAGGGGCTCGAAAATTCAAAGAATCCAGCAGCAGCAGCAGCAGCGGCAGCCCGGTTTCGCTTTCTATACGCTATACTCCCTCGTCGGCGCTCATCTCATTTTTTTCTCTCTCCCTCTCTCCCTCGGCGTATAGTCGTTTCTTTTAGAAACCATATATTTTTCGTTTCAGTTGTGCGCGCACACGGCGTTGAATGCCCAGAGCTAGCCTCTCCTCTTTCTAGTTCTCTCTTTCCATTCAGTGTCCGCTGCATCGCGCAGCCGGCGCAGGTATAAATTTTTGCCTCCTCTCTCTCTCTCTCTCTCTCTCTCTCTCTCTCTCTCTCTCTCGAGCTCCGCAGGAGACGCGAAAAGCTACGCGTATGGCAATCGATTATGGCGCAGAGAGAGAGAGAGTGAAAGAAAGAGAGCCACGCCTCTGCCGCAACTAATGGATAAATACACGGTTATTTTTTAGCGGCCGAAAAAGTGAATTTTTAACCCGAACCTTATAAATCACGGCTGATCAGCGGAGGAGAGCTCGCGAATAAAGTGATACGTATACATACACGCTGGGCTGATCTTTTTTACACTTGACCCGGTTATCCCCTCTTCTTCCGAATGCTCTCTCGAGCCCGGCTCTATTTTTGAGAGATGGGACAGTTATGCGGGCAAAAAAGAGAGAGGTGTTCATTAACGACGTGCCGGGTTATCATACACTGCGCCGCGCGCCGGAAATTCGCTCGCTCCTTTTTGCGCAGCGGCCCTTTAATGCGCTTAATTAGATGATTGCCTCGGAGACACATTTTTCGAGCGTTCATCGTGCCTCGCTTGAAATTTCCTTTCCCATATATCGGACACACACGCGCGCTTCGTAATACAACGCATCCACGAGAATTCGATTAAAACATCACGTCGAGCTCTCATCATCGCAAACGCATTAAGCCCCGCAACGATACCCGGCCCAGATAAATCCGGGCTGGACGTTTTTTCCAAAACGCAAGAGAGAGAGAGAGAGAGAGAGAGAGAGAGAGCCAACGCGAGAAAGAGTGAGATAGGGTAGAGGAAGAGTCGAGGCGCTCGGCCGCTTGCTCGCGCACACGCGGCTAATGAAGCGTTATTAAAGTCAAGGCCCGTGAATTTACGGCGCGCAACATCAGATTTACACTCGCACGATCCCCATGAAAAGCGATTCGTTTATCGGCCGCTCACGCTCGAACGGGGGGCAGCAGAGAGAAATAGCGCGGCTGTATACATACACGCTGTCGTTTTTTTTCTCCTTTTTGACGGTGTAGTTTTTCGTCGCCGAGGGTGCGAAAAAAAAAAATTGAGACAAGTCGCGCCGATAAGACACACAGTTATACCCAGCTCTTTTCGTCGACTCACTTCCCCTGCATTATATAAAAATGATCGCGCTCGTGCGCTTGCAGTCGATTTTCGTTCTACTTATGTGTGTTGTAACACTGACTCTACGGCCGACTCGCACACTTACACACAGAGGTACATTACAGGGTCGAAACACGCCTGCAGCTGCCGGGGTTGCATCTGCCTTCCTTTCCCACCCTGCCATCAGTCGTCCCTCCCCCCCCCCTCTCTCTCTCTCTCTCTTCGTTTCCACTTATATGCAGAGGAGAAGGAGGAGGACTAGACGCACTTGTGGCCGGTCATCGTAGCAACACGAGGCGTTACCTGCTTCTCTCGTTGGGGTCCAGCATCGGCTTTTCTGGCTAAACGGACCGAAGCTTTTTCGAAATGTGTCTTATGTGCGTGTGTGTGATGGAGGTCCCCGCGCGGTATACTGTAGCGTGTTTTCCTTTCATCCCTCCGCAGTGAAAGCGACGAGCTGCTCTCCTCGCTTTGTTATTCATCCGAAGCCAGGGGGACATGTGCGCGGTCGGGAGACGTTCTCGGAGGAGGAGAGGAAAAAAATGACCGGACTCGTTTTTGCCTAGAAAAGTGTTTCTTATACACGGGTATCCCCCGTCGCCGTGTCCATTCACCAGGGATATCCTCTCTCTGTCTCGCCTTTATTCAGTGGGATTTTCACGTTGCATAAACATGCGTATATAAATGGAATTTTAGTGAAAAAGGGAATATTCGCGTGGGAAAGTCGTTCTTTTTTTATCGACATCTGAGCGTTAAAAAAAAAAAAAAAATTAGTTTAAAATCGAACAACGTCGCACACGCGCGAGAACCTGCAGCTTCTGTTGCGGAAACAAGTAAAGTAAGTAGTGAAAAAACTCAATTTAAAGCCGATATTATTTACCGAGGCGAGCACTCGGCCCGCGTGCGCATCAGGCCTGTACGAGAGATTATCCGAAAAGAGGGTAACCTCAGAACCGGCCACCGGCAGCAGAAGCATCAGCGGCGGCGTGTAGCAGGGATTATCAAAAAAAGGAGCAAGCAGTCGAGTCAACACACGCTGTTCACCGCAAATCCGAAAATCTGCCGCCGCTGCTGAAGGAGAAGAGGCGAAGAAGAAGAAGAAGAACAAGAGGAAGAGGAGCATTGTCGAGGCGCATTTTTCCGTACATTCATCTCCCTCTCTCTCTCGCGCGCGCAAGCATTGTGCAAACGCTACACACTACTGTGCATCTCGGTCCGATCTTTCGACGCTGCAGGTATACCCCCGTCCCCCGGCGATATAATGCGTCGCGTTGCGACGTGCTGCCATTCACGCACACATAGACACACACGACGCTGTGATTCCATTCACTCTCTCACTCTCGGTTCTCCTCCATTCAACGAAATCTGAATCGCGCTTCGTCTCTCTAGGTAAATCGACGACGGCGTTTCCGCTCCGCACGATTTCTTTTTTTTTTCTCTCTCTGTGGCTTGTAATACTGGACTGCAGGCGCGCGATTTGTCACTTCTCACTTTTGTGCGAGACACTCCGTATTGTGTCGTTGCGCGAGAGGGTGTAAAAAATGAATCGACTCTCTTCTGAGGAAGTTCTTTATATTACACGTGTGAGCATATATAACTGTATAATATATGGGTATTTGCCCCGAAACGAAATTTTTTAATCAACCTCCGCTCGACTGCGAATAAAATAATAAACAACGTCGACGGGTGATCCGCGGCGATAGAGCGAATAGCCTTAAAGGGATCACTTTTTTTTTCCTCGTCGTCGAAGAATTACATTCCCGCGGCGATGGTCGGTGCGGCGGAGCCCGCTCTCGATTACAGCCGCAAGCTCGAGATACGAGCCTCGAGAAATCGTTTCTCCGCGCCCGTGTATGTGTGTGCATGAGCTCGCGCCTCTGCGCGGCCTAGAATTACCGTCAATTGTCGATAAGTTATCGCGGGGTGCCCCTATTTAAAAGAATGCCGCCGCCGCCGGAAGGTGACGAGCTGCAGACCCGACAATTTGTCGGCATTACGAAAGCGCGAGGATCTTATAAGCTTATAATATAACGCCCCTGTTTCTAGGCTCGCTATATAGGTATATACTCCTTTTTTTCGCGTTTATCGCGCGCTCGCGAGAGAATTATATTCTCGCTTGCGCGCTTAGAAAATAAGGCAGTGTACAGGTATACGAGAAAGGCGAGTCGTGTGTGTGTGTGTGTGTGTGTGTGTGTGATGCCTTGATCGCCGGCTTCCTGCGTCGGACGGGTTTTGCCGGGATTCAGGCGTAATATGCGTGATATGAGAAAAGGAGTATTTCGAGTTGGCTGTTGCTCTTTCTCTCTCTCTCTCTCTCTCTCTCTCTCTCTTACTCGTGTATATGTGCAGCGCCTCGACGCGTCTTCTGATGCGTACAATCGAAAACGGTACTCCCTCTCTTGTATATTTACCGAAGAACGAAGGAAGTCTCTGCGAATTGAGATATTACGGGATTACATTCGAATTTAACGCTTGGCTGTGCCGCATCCTGCTTAATAATTTTTCCTGCGCCAGTCAGAACGCGACTCTTTTGAGAAGCGAGTCAGGACCACCGTGCTTCGCATAATTGACAAATTTATCCCCCAACTCGAAAGTTTATACATCAGAAAACAACGGCTGCACATTATCATTCAATAAAGCGATTCAATTTTCTCGCGTAATAATACACGCGGCTTTCCCGCTTCCGCTTCGCGCTTCATTATCGATCCATATAACGCTAGAACTCGCATTATTATTACCATAATCGCTCGCGGAGACGAGCTTGCACAGTATAGGCACAACGACAGAAGTCACGCGCTCGCGCGGATTATAACAACGCCTTGTACGTAATATTCTCTCTCGATACACGCACACACCTACACACACGCACTTATAGCTTCAGGTATGCGTGAGCTAACCGTGACGAGAATGCAGCCGCGCGGCGGCGGTGCAGCACACGTGTGCTGCAGCGGCTGCAGAAAACGATTTGGCTCACCCCCACTCTTTTTCTCGCAGTGCACAGCCATCCATCGGCCTCCGGCGAGACGTTGCGCTTTATTCGAAGCTGCTGCTGCTGCTGCTGCTGCTGCCGACGCCCTCGCAACGATCCGCCGGTTAATTTAATTACCGGATCGATCGATCTGACCGACGCTCTCGCGCGCGAGCGAGCGACCGAGAGCCTTTTGATTTAAAGGCAAGTTGCACCGCCGCAGTAACGAGAACGCGGCGCGCGACTACTCGAGATACACTTTTTCCCGCCGCGAGTATGAATGCGTGATATGAAAAGTTCGAGCGTTATCGGCGGATTCGTATACTTAGCGATAATGCAGTATATGATACGCCGATTAAAAATGCACAGCAGCGGTGGTAGCACCCGTCCCGGGACAGAGAAGAGGAGCGTGATCCTCTCGCGAATCGCAATTAGCGCTTTTTACGGACCACGAGAGAGAAAGAGTCTTTGTGCAGCATCGCGTTCCGGTGCGGCGCTATTGGAATTTCATGAAGCCCGCCGCCGCCGCCGCCGCGGTAACGACGCGCGTGGTTTTGCTCTCCGCGCGTTCGTGAGTGTATATGTATAGGGCGCCGATTTGTATTCATTGGCCGCGTGCGTATTAAAGTGTTTGATTTGCTCGGTTTCTTGCGCGAGCGCGGACGACGCGTCAGTCGTCGCGTGATTTATCTGCGCGACGGTTTTAGGGACCGATGCACTTTTACATATATTTATCGCGGGCCACGCACCGCAATACGTGTACGCGATTGATGGGCTTTTAATGTATTTTAATTTATTGTGATTATGCCTGGGGAACGTCGCTTAATGAATCGAGAGAGCGCGCACGCGTGCGATCGAGTGTGTTTAATTAACACTTGCCTTAGAAAAAATCGTGCGCATGATTTATATCTTCTCGAAGGATGAATTCCGAATACCGCGAACTTTTAGAAAATTCAAATTCGCAGCGGTGCGCAACAGGTTATTCGATCGATTATTCGTGTATACAACAAACATCAGACGAGCGACGTACTATGTCGCGCGAGAAGTTGGAGAAACTCGCCGGTGCTTTATCCGCAAAGCTCTTCAAGGGAGAGAGATATAGCTCGGCTCTTTTATCAAAGTGTAAAAAAGCGCCCACGTTGCGTCAACAACGGTAGCAGCAGCAGCAGCCTGAGAACCGCCTTATTAGTGGAGCGCGCGCGGGCCAACGTGCGTTATCGGCGATAGCAGCGGCAGCAGCGCGTTTTTATCGTCTTCCACAAAGAAAAGGGCCCCTACACACACATACACACGGATAATCGGAGGCTGACCAAGGGCGTACATACACATACACGTGCGCAGACACACACGAGCAAGCGAGTGGGTAATCCGATATCGCGAGTAGCCGGCTCCCGCGTATACGCCTATCTCCGTGAGAGAAGGAGAAGCCCGATATGCGTGCATGCGGCTGTGCAACCGCCGCTGCCGCCGCCGCCGCCGCCGCCGCCGCCGCCGTCTCGTCGTGCATATACTGTCTAGTCTTTTTCCCTTTTTGCATCGCTTCTTCTTGGCTGCGGAAAAAAATAGAAGAGCTTCGAAGGAGGTCTCGCGAGCGCCTCGCTGTGCCTGTGGGTCATAAGTTGCGAGCGAGCGCGAGTGCTTGAGTCGTTTTCCTTGCTTTCGGGGGATTTGAAACTTAACGCCCCAGAAGCGAGCCTCTATTTTATTTCTCGAAAAAAAAAAGAAGGAAGAGGAGATCCGTTAATGGCTTTTATGAGTTAAGAGCCGGACGAGTGTTTACGATTATGTTGTAAGCTTCATCATTGCGCTCGCGCGCGAGATTGTACGACGTTTTTATGGAGGCTAACGATTCTATTCGCACATAAAGAATATCGCGCGATAATCGGATGCTAATGCATTCGATCGTCGTTAACATTCTCCAGATTTTCCGACGGAAGAAAAAAACGAACGTGTATATGAGACACACTCCACACACATCCGTTTCTCGCTTTTCGTCGAAGCTAAGAAGAGCACCAGACGCACGACTTTTTCCGAACGGTTTTACCGGCGCCGCCCATGGCACATGTCACGGATACACACCTTCGACGTATATGCTAAACCATAAGTTTCCTTCCCCGGCGGCGGCGGCTCTCTTTTTTTCACGAAGACCGTATGGTGCGCGTCGCGGTAGTCGCCGCTTTACACGTGTTTTCCTCGGAGGATCGGCGAGATAAGAGCATCATATGCGAGATGAAATTTCGGGATATTTCACTCCGCCGCCGCCGCCGCTGTATATTCCTGGAGACGACCGCGCGACGATATATATCCCGATGGCATACGCTCGCTCTTAATATGGAAATACGCGGTCCATTCGGAATTAATGAAATGGCCTCTTAGGATAGATTATGCAAATCCGGATATTGCGTGAAACTATCCTCTGTGTATGAGTATGTGGATTTTAATTATATGCGCGCGTGCGTTGGACGATCGAATATAGATTGTTCTTTTATGATGATGATGATGATGATCATCATGATCGGCTGGTCTAGTCGTGCGCGGCCAACAAAGGGAGATATTTACGAGTTCTTCTCGAGAAAAAGAAAGAGAGGGAGAGAGCTAAGTGAGAAAATATCTGTTTGAATAAATAAGTGCGCGCGCGAGCCGGCCCGACATAATGGCAATTTTTAAGCGTTCGAAAAACAGTTTTAAGGCTGATTTACGCCGCGCTTACAGCTCGTACGCGGGACCATAAATTAACGCCGGCGGAGCTCGCGGCGGCTCGCTCCACGTGTTCGCCGAGAGCGAATATCAATTTATTTATACATATTGCACACATCGAGAGCGGCCGATTAATAGAAATACCCGATAAAAATCTATATACGCGTCGATGTTATACGTGCGCGCGCTTTTTCAAACAAGTGTCTGTCCGTCCGGGCTCTCTCATCTCTGGCGAAAGAATTGATTTCCCTTTCGTACAAAAGCAGCTCGTTCGATTAAAAAAAAAAAAAAAAAAAAAAGAGAAAAGGCTGACGAAGAAAGCCAAGTACAGCAGCGCCCCCGTTAATCCTGCTAATAATTGACGACTGAAATTTATCTCAAATTAAAATCAAGCAGCTCTCCGTTGCTGCCAATGCCAGGCATTAATATCAGATCCCATTGAACCTATGAAATATCGCGCAGCGGCGTCTTCGCCGCGCGTACAGCACACATACCCTCGGCAACGGCCCTTTCACGCACAGAGAGAGAGAGAGAGAGAACCCGGCCGGCCATCACGCACACGTTTCCCTGTGTGTTAGTCCGCATACTGCCCCCCTCCCCCTCTCTCTTCTTCCCTCCTACTACAATCGCGAATGACCCGACGTTCCGGCTGTGTGTAAGGACAAACGACCCCTCGCTGCTGCTGCTCTGCACAAAGCCTGTGCAGAGGAAAGACGTGTATACATATACGTATACAGGAGAGAAGAAGCCTTGGCAGAAATTTTCCTCTCTCTTTCTCTCTCTCTCGCTCTCTGCACAGCTCACGGAAAAATGACACGCGTGTGATGCTACTTTTCGGACGCGGGGAATGCTTCTGATGTCCGCTGCGCTGCCGCGCTCCGTCTCTCTCAAAGTGTCTTATTATATTTCAAGCGTGTATACCTTCCGAGAATTTTTTCATTTTCTCGAGAGCTGCCCCGCAGAGCCGAGAAAGAGAGAAGCCTGAGAGAGCGTAATAATAAGTAAGGAGCCGCGCGAAATATCTCTAATTTTCCACGGCTGATTGGTTAGGCCGCGTGCGCGTCTTATCGCGTGAAATCGCCCTGAGTTTCTACCGGGCACGTGTATTATAATTATTCGAGGGACCGAAAAAAGGCCTGTGTGTGTGTGTGTGTGTGTGTGATGTCGAGCACTCGAAATAAAAAGAAAGCCGAGAGGCAATTATCTTAATATTTCCGCCGAAAAATGCAGCTGTGAGAAAGAGCGACTCGCGCGTAGACTTTATCCGTTAATTAGCACGACGACGGAGAATACGCCGATACGTATATATAGAAGACACAAGGGAGAGAGGAGGCGCTCCTTGAAAAATTTATAAAACCGGCGGCGACTTTTCACGAGGGAAACAAAAAAGAAGAAGAAGCTCCACAGCGCGCATATAAAAGGAAACGTTATCAGCATTTTTACTCGCTTTCACATCTTAAGGACGCCCTGCTTTTCTATACTGCAGCAAGCAAGCGAGCGAGCGAGCGGCGAAAGATTGTGAAAAAAAGAAGACGAAGAAGAAGAAGAAGAAGAAGAAGAAGAAGACAGAGAACTGTGGGAGGGGCGAAAATCGAGGAGCAGATAAAAAGGAGCTGCTCTCCGCGAGCGCGCGCGAAGGCGCTCGGCGAAATAGAAGGCGCGGGCGCGTCGCGCCGCCGACGACGTCGTCGTCGTTTACCTCGTCGACGAGAAAGAGAGAAGAAGCGGCGGCTGCTGCTGCCCAGGTATTCCATTATGTCCGCGGTTATCTAGATTATGGCATTCCTGGCTTCGGGGAACCTGGTAACGCTGCGCTGCCCGAGGTACACGCTGGACGACGGCGGCTCGAAATGGGACAAGGAGAAGGGAGAGAAAGAGAGATAGGGAGGTTTTAAAAGAAGGAAAAAAATACCAGAGGAGCAGGAGGAGCAGGAGGAGGAGGAGGAGGAAGAAGAGATGGAAGAATAAGGAGAAAGAGTATATGGGATCCGAGAGGGCCCAAGGCCCCATTAATCCTCTCGGCTCTGGACGAAAGCCCGAAATTAAGAGAAGAGCCAAGGACTTTGGGTCGACGTGTCAGACTCTTTCGGTCGCTGCAGGTAGCGCGCGCGAGCGCTGGTGCATTGTGCGATATGCGCCGAGGCGAGAAAGAAGCGCAAAAGGAAGAAGAGAGCGCAGGGACCCAGTCAAAACTCGGCCCCGCTCGCTCGCGTGAATTAGCACATGCTTGAACCCTTGATTAGGACATTAGCGCTATATACCTGCGGGGGATATACCGGAGAGAGCTTTGTCCCCGCGTGGGAAAGTCGATCTCGCTTTTTTCCTACCCCACACCCGAGATCCGCGAGAGAGAGAGAGAGAGAGAGAGAACAATCGCACTTTATCAAGTGTCGCTCGCGCGCGAGCGCTCGAGCACTGTTAGAGTTATGAATAAGTTATTATTCCTTTTTTTCGCGGCGAGTCAATCGTGACGCTGCGCTCAGCGAGAATTTAATAACTCATCAAAAAAGTTGTGTGCGCCAGCGCGGACTACAGCTGTGCGCGGCCCGTTCAAAACGAGCGTCTGCTCTTCAAGGAAAATCGCCATTGAAAGTTTTCATGCGAGCGGAATAATAATCCGACGAGAGACGGAGTTGTGGCTTTTGTACAGAGACGACGACGGCGACACGCCGCTGGGCTGCATTAGCGGGTACTTGCCAGGTATTAATGGTCCGCGATCTCTTGTGCCGCGCGAGAGATATTTCGCAAGTGAAGCTCGCGACGAGAGCCGTGAAAAATCTATAGCGGCACGTGCGCGCGAGAACTCGATTCTCGGAAAAACTTGTCTCGCGCTTTTTCATGCAGATTATTCCTCTATCCTGTTTACGGTCTTTCGCCAAAGGGACTACAATACACGCCGCCAGATATTAAAGCGTCCTTTCGACGCTTCTCTCTCTCTTTTTTCGTCGCCTTCGCGCCGCCCGTGAGTTACGATCGTCGCGAATGTACTTTAACGCCGCTGTTTTATCCATATCTCGATATTACACGCGCGCACACGTATACGTCGTGTGGATAATACACCGTTATAATGAAATTTCGTTTCTTCGATAGTTTATCGAGAGCGAGGGAAAGAGGAGCGTGAATTATGAAGCGGTGAGTCCCTCAGATTAATCTTCGTTACGAAGCGGCAGCGACCGAGAAAAATGACAAGTCGTCAGCTGTACAAATAAAGCGTTACTAAATTTCTCGAAAAAAAAAAAAAAAAAAAAAAAAATTAAGAACCACCGCTTGATTACAGGCTTTCCGATGTTTTTAATGAGCGCCGCTTAATTTCCTCGCGCTTTCACGGCCCGGTGAAAGAATTCCCTCGTCAGTCTCCGAAAAAAGGAGCGAGAGAGAGAGAGAGAGAGAGAGAGGCCTAATAGAGCGCCGCGTCCCTTAATTGCGACCCAAATCTCCATTTTAGGCGAGTCCGAGTGATCTATGGCGACTGTCGGACGGAGAGAGAAAGACAGAGACAGAAAAAAGGGCCGTATCTTATACACACGATTTTCGTTTATCGGCTCAACGTAGAATTACGCTTTTTCCCTCGCGCCCATAAGCAAACGAGCCATACATCTCGGCGAACGCTACGCGAGAAAAAAAATTCAACGCTCGAGTACGTTTCGGTCGGGGGTCGGCAAACTCGCGCTCGATTGCATCGTGACGTCAGGCCGCGCGCGCGCGAGAGCCGTGAAAAAGTGCGCGAAAAAATAAAGGATTACAAGAGAGAAGAGGCAAGAGCAGCAGCAGCGCAGGTATAACGCCGCTCGGAGCCTTGAACAAGCTCGCGGTCGGTGAGCTCTTCTTCAAAGCTTCATCGTCTGGCCGAGAGATGGCGCTAGCAGTGCCGTCTGGCAGTCGGCGGAGTTCGATGCACTCTCGCTCTTGCTCTCCGCGCGGCGAGATGCATATAGCGCCACGAGTTCGCGCTTCCACTTTGGTTCATTCATTAGATTGCAGTACGCGGCGTTTTCAGCCGGCGCGCTGCGCTAATCGATATGTTTTACTCCGCGTAATTAATTTCTTCTCGAGCGCAGTCGCCGCCGCGGTGGATCCATAATTTGCATGACTCATCATTAAAAAATATGAATAGCACAATTTGCGAACGCGAGAGAGAGAGAGAGAGAGAGAGAGAGAGAGCCGTTTTCTACATTCAAGCGCATTACCTGCACGTGTATAGAATATACGCATGTATATAAGGGAGACCCCGACGACTGCCGCTCATTACTGGATAATGGGTTATTTCGATCCTCCTCGAATTACCGAGTCGACAATGAGGGATTCGGATGGGCTGGCCTTTAAAGATCCGGCGAGAAAAAAGCACAGCGGCGAAAACGAGGTGCAGTGCGTGCGGGAGGATATAAAGCGGAGTGAGCGAGAGAGAAGAGATAAAGGGAGATACGTGGAAAGAAATGAAAGAGCTGCGGCGGGAGCCGCGAAAGAAGGAGACAAATGAGAACGCAGATCTCGAGGAGAGCTGCTGCTGCCGTTGCCGTTGCTCCCTCTCGTCGCTCGTTCTTGCTGTTTTCTTTCTATATGTATATACACACCTATAGGAGCTCGGGCTCGCGCGAGATTGGGCCCCGAGACGAGCCCGAGGTGTAATCTGCTTGACGGTTCCGCGTGTGTGCATGCACCATGCACTGTACTGCAATCTTCTCTCTCTCTCTCTCTCTCCGCCTTAGACTCTCCGCACTGCTGCAGCGCTCGTCCCTTTTCTCTCTTCGACGCAGCCACGTCAGTCACGCCGTCGTCGCTCTGCGTGCGGAAAATATCTTCCCATATAGCGGAGAGAGAGAGAGAGAGCGCCGGAAATCGCCATTGTATAGAGGGAGAGAGAGAGAGACCCGGAAGACTATAGTACAGTGTCTATGTGTGCGCGTGTGCGGACGGAAACGGAAAATCCACGGATTTTCTTGAAAGCTTTTTTATGTCACGAGCGCGCGGCATTGATTGTTTATACTCTGGTTTTAAGCTCAGCTCGGCAGCAGCGCTGTACCAATAAATTTGCCTTTCAAAATAGCCCCAGAGAGATCTGTGGTTTTTCATCGCACGAGATTTCGGAGACGGACCGCGAGCGGCTTTAACGATTCACGAGAAAACGAAGAGTTACAAAAGCACCGGAGCCGTTAAACGACCGCGAGGGGATAAATCATCGGTGGAAAAAAGCAAGCCTGAATCTTTTCCAGATTTCACTCGTGTGTGTACACGATGTACTGACGGTACACCTTGTCCAGAGACACGGGAATATCTCTCTCGCTTCTCGAGTGTAATTTTAAAGCCCCTCTTATAAGCATTCCTCTCGTCATCTATCGCACGAGCGAGCGCGGCCTAGGATAATGCGCTCGAACGCTCATCTTTTACGAGCCGCTCACACGAAATCGCGCGCGCGCGGCTTTTACGAGCTGCGCGCGATAAATTAGTGTACAAGCCGCAGAGTCCCAAATCGCGTTATATGCTATATGCGCGCACGGGGCACGGGGCATCGAGATAAGTGTGTAAGAGCGCGTAAAATCGCGCATACGCTGTATAAACGAGCCGCGGATTAAAGAGGCGTAGAATTTTATAAGCTTGCGTTGCGTATATGTATATTGTATATAGGGGAGAGGAGAGACTCCCGTGGTTTTTGGTTTTTGTTGGCAGGAGTAACAGCTGCCCCCAACCACTTTTCCCTGATTATTTCGCCGCGATGCATATGTAGTGGGCTTGCTCTCCTCTCGTTATAACGAGTTTTCGCGACGTGTCGTTTAATTAAGCTCCCTCTCCCTTGCGCTGCGCGACTTTCTTTCTACTATTACGCGAGCACGTGGTGCAGGCGTGGTGTATCGATTCAGTTTTTCGCTCTCTCCGTTTTGTCTCCAACGCCGCTTTTCTCTCGGCGCGCGACGCCGGGGTGTGTGTGTGTGTGTGTGTGTGTGTATATCGTTATAAACAACACACAGTTTCTCGACGACGGCAACGGCGGCGAGTTTCTCTTGTTTCGAGTGCCAATTATCGCCAGTCGCTGCCGCGGCGCGCAACAACTATACCTTATAGCATTATGCGCAACCGGCGGAATTAAAACGTCATTATATCGCGCTCGCGCGCTTGCGCTCGGAAAGAGTTTTGCCCTTTGTCCATTTTAGGCTAACGCAATGCGCGCCGAAATGCCCATAAATGGATCCGGCCGGTAAATCAAAGCCGCGCCGATTTTTCTCCATTATCTTGTAAATGATAAGGAATTATAAGTGCGCGCCGTGACTCACAGATAGAGAAAGAGGGAGAGGTTGTTAACCTGTTCTCATTCAATGGACTACTCTGCACCAACACTATGCGGCGTATAGGTTTTCGTAACAACAGAATTCCAGCATCGTTAGCTTTGTGATATATTCCCCGAGAGCCGCCGCGCGCGAGTAAATTTCACGTTCGGAGATTTCAATTGCACGTTTCGCGCAAACGACTCTTGCCGTTGCTGCTGTTTCTTCTCTTTTTGCACCCTCGTAGAGCAGCAGCAGCAGCAGCAGCAGCAGCAGCCGATCATGTATTATAAGGAGAAACGAGAGAGAATTAAAAAAAACGACAGAGTCGCGACTCGTCGGGTGTAAACGTTTGTGCGGCGCGCCGCGAGAACGACTTTAATCGATCCTAAACAAGGCACTGCGCGCAGCATCACACAGCCTCGTTTCTCCCGGGACAGAGATTACGCGAAAAGAAGACGACGAAGAAGTAGCATAGCAGCAGTAACGCGTTATACTGTGTTTAAGCCTCGGCGGAGATCGTTATGAGGCCGCTCTCGCGCGAGAGTATATAGCGCGAAAGGAAAGTGTGCGCGCGCGCGCGCGGTGTGAGCTCTTTTCCGATCGCGTGCGACGACGACGATGACTTCCCCCGGCGCGCACTTCCGCCGCCGCCGCCGATGCTGTACAAGTGGCTGCAACCTGTTCTCTCTCTCTCTCTCTCGATCGCGCCTCCTTCTTATTCTCTTCCATCCGGCACAGAAACCCGCTCGAGATCGTCGTCGTTATTACTTTGCCCCGTGGGGATAGGTATTACTGCGCGAAAGGGAGAGAGACGTGAAAAAAATGCTTGTAGGACTAGTCCAAGTCACCTGGCGAAACCATACTACATATAGTTGGTCACTCAATTTTCGTGTCGCGCTCTATTATGTGCGAGCGCGCGCCTGCGGTTTCGGGGGACCCGATTCATAGAACGGCCCGCGTTAGGCTTCGGTGCGGTTGACTCCTTTTTTTTCAACGGAACACAGACGTGCAATTACGACAATGAAGAATAAATATGATTACACGTAGCTGCAATCGCGTGTCGTTTGAAAAATGAAAAAAAAAAATAATAACAGTCGTCCTCGAAATGATAACCCCCTCAAGCGTGGACCTGTCACAAATATGCACATGCGTGATGCGTGCGTGTACGCAATTTTGTCACTCGTTTCGTGACTCCCAGTATATAGCGAAACGGTTTAAAAAAGAGCAAAGAGCAAAGCGAACGTATGCATTATCGTGCACTGCAGTATATTGGAAAGGAAAGGAAATAGACGTGCCCTGCGGGGTCACCAATGAAATTGTAATTATTTGATTGTTCGCATGCGAGAATGTAAATAAGCTAGTGTACTGTAATTGACTACGGCGTGTAATACACACTTTGGGGAAATTTTCTGCAATTTCCGTGTACAGCTGCTACCGGCTTTGAAAATCTAAGCAGAAAATATAATAACGATAATCTTCCTAATTAATCGCGGCACGCGCTGTTCCTAGGACCCGTAATCATCCGAGAGCCCGGTAGCAGCACGAAAATCGCAAAGGGAGCGCGGGTTTCTACAAAGATCCAGCTCACGCCACATTGAAAACAACGGTATGGAAGGGATCAGCGGCAAAAAACGCCTATACCTCTAACACACAGAAGCTCGCCTAATCCATATAGCCGCGCGAAAATACAATAAACAGAATTTTTTGCTCGCCCGCACGGCTCAATTTATTCCGCGCCAGAGATCATACGCGCGCGAGACTTTTTGTTCTCGCTTTCCGTTATTTCCGCGAATCGGCTAATAAATTCTCTCGACGCATGGATACGCCATTGGCTGTGTGCACTGGGTATACGCAAGCTTAATGATGAGGAAGCGCGGATTTTTATTGTTGTTTCTATAATAATAACCTCTTCGAAACTCATATCGTACATGGCGATAACGATGGAACGATGGATTCGTGTGATTTAGGAAAAGACGTACTCGAAGGTCGGTGAACGACCTTGTCGGAGATCTCTCACCCTCTGTGCGTTTACTCTACCGAAAAGAAAAATGAAGAATAGCCCGATCGTCGCGACGCCCCACGACACTTGCCAAATTTCCGCTCGTTTCCTCTGTCGTTTGCGCATTACTTATACTCCCCCCTATATTCTCGCCCAATACGCATAATACATCGGGAATATAATGTCGTGAAAATTCCTCGAAGCACGTGTGTATGTGTGTAAAAGAGAGAGAATAATCGAAGCTTCATTCATTCTCACGCGGCCCTTTATACGTTCTGACAGTTTACAGCGTATCCCGTAATAATTAGTCTAGAGCCTTAATCGAGACGTTTACTAGCGCACTGGCCGCTGCTGCTCACTGTACACTCGGCCTTTTATAGACGCGCGCCACTTTTCCTCAATCAAAATACAGTTCTTCACTTTTGCCCAGCGCGCAATTATCACTGCTGAACATTCTTGCGTAAACAAATTGAGCGTAATAGCAAGCTATGGCCGAAGCTTTAATGCCGTCTGCGCAAGCACGTGTGTATTAATGAAGAATTATCATCGCACGCACGCACGGAGTCGCGAAGGGTAATTTTTCGGCCGTGCGCGCGCGAGACTTTACGGGCCGCAAATCAGCCCGGCTGTCCGCCGAAAATACAGCAGCAAAGAGATACGCTGATCGACTTGACCTCTGTACGCGTGTGCGTGTGATGTGTATAAGTGCGTGTGATCGACGATTGCGCGAAGAGAGAGAGAGAGAGAGAGAGGCTCGTCCTAGCATCGAAGTCTCCTGCAGCCGCCGACCGTCCGAGTCGCCGTTGCCGCCGTGTGCGTGCAGTGTAATGGCTTTTCCGACCTCGTTTCTTTTCCAAAGCGGTGATTCGGTTTTTCTTAATGGGCTGCGGGCTTTTTCTCATTTGCGGTGCGTCTGTAGTTAAACTGTCTGTCCGTTGGGGCCTTTTTTTAAAAACGACTTTTCGGGAAGCGCAGAGTCGTCTGCACTTGTCAGCTGTTAGTCTCCGACGACAGTCTATTATTACGACTCCTGACGAATTTTAAACTTTTCACGCAAGTATACTTACACGTCAGCTTGATAATCAAAAGAATTTCACGAAACTGTTCGTGGTAGTCGAGGAGGTTATCGACTCCTTCTCCAGTGCACTCGAAAAGTATACAGGCGTCGCGAAAAATTATATCGTCCACTCGCGACCTCCTTCTTTTTCTCGCGAAATTCGGCGCGTTAATCAAACCAACGCGTCGATGTTCTCGCGTCGAGTTAACCGTTTTTTTTTCACGCTCCTCCTTATCTCAATGAAACGTTAGCCGCAAAAGCAAATTACTCCGCTCCGCTGGGCCCCGGCTGTACATACAATGAATACTCGCTCGCTGCAATCATCCTCATAACATAAAACTTTAAAAGGAGACAGTAAAAGAGTCACTTTTCGATTTTCAATTTCGCCGATTGCGAAACGAGTCGTCGCGTCGCCGGTAGGTCGTTAAAATCCGAAAGACAGGACTTCGCCCCTTTGTCGCGAAAGAGTGAGAGAGAGGAGAACCGATTTCGAGAGTCTACACCGTCAGAAATCGGCCGATGAACGTATAATTGGAAAGCGGACTTTTTGGGCAAAGGGGAAAAATTCACGAGATCTCGAGTACCTCGATTTTTCTTATTTTTCGGAGGGCAGCCTCCGACTCTCTCGGACGTTGGTCTTTTTTTCTCCGCATTTCCATGAGCGATACGCGATTATTCGAGAGTCACGCGCGTCGCGAGCGCGCGAGATGTATCTTTTTTCCATTGTTCGAGCGCGTACATAAAGAAGTACACACGTACGGTGTTCGGCTGGTTTCTTTCTTTCCGTTTCTGCTCTCTCTCTCTCTCTCTCTCTCTCTCTCTCTCTCTCTCTCTCTCTCTCTCTCTCTCTCCCGTGCAACTCGTCCTTTTTTTCCGCCTCTTTCTCCCCGTTTTTTTTTTGCCCTCGCTTTCTCGTTCGTCGAAGTCGTCGGGCCCCGGAGAAAACGATTTCGAGGGCCAGCGCGCATTTCGGTGAAAAACTCCGAATGGGGCGTAATTCGTCATCATTAAAAAATCGTGTAGAAATTAATCAGAATTTCATTATTGCCCCTTTTCCAGCCCTGCTCGAGATTTATGTCGCACATTTCTCGGTGGTTTTTTTTCTCTTTCTCCATCTCTCGAGAAACTATGCACTAGATCACTCGCGACTGACGCTGCATCTCTGCCGTGCAATTGATGTGGAGTTGTATGTCAACGACCGAAAGGTGCACTAATCCGTGTCCAACTAACGTCGGGGGGGAATTAATAACACGGAAACCCTTGTACATCCCCGAATATAGCCGAGTTGAATAAACGACGCGAGAAGGGCAGCGCTGCACATACGGAGCCGTTTTTCGCGTGAGAAATCGATTCGCTCGCCAAGGAAGAAGCGCCAGTCTCTTTGGCACGCATGCCAATTGCATCTCGCGAACTTGTACGCGTGTGTGTTTGTGTGTGTGTGTATACGGAAACACACTCACACATACACACGTAGTATAGGGGTCGTGTAGAGCTGCCGGTTCTTACTCTCGCGTAATGATAAAGGAGAAAAAGGAGGCTTGCTCCTTCCTTAAAACGGAAAAGCGACGACGAGAGAGAATGAGGATTTTTCTTCGATTATGTTCCTGTGCCTATAACACGCGGCGGAGCCGCGCGCGCGCGCTCGCCCCATGAGAGTTTGCCTCGTTAGAAGTTCGTTGCTTCGAAAAATATTTGCCTCCCGCTCACCATTGTCCGAGGAATTTCGTCGACGACGTTTATCGCGAGTAGGAGAGAGGCTATTTCCAGATAAAGAAAACCAGGCCTGTCTGCAGAGCTCTGACGACGACAAGCTTCGCGCATTAAAAGAAAAAAATCGCTGCATATCGAGAGGAGTAAAAACGTGTTCGCTATTTATCATGGGACACTTATTCTCGGACTCTATCTCACCGCTGCTGCTGCTGCTTCATTAACATCGAGGCTCTATACAATATCGCGAGAAAGAGAGTTTTTTGTCTTCTAATCATCGAATTTGCATACAAAAAATTTCGGATTCGGTATCTCCGGATTTATTGACTCGGCCTTTAAGTGCCGTGAATTTTTAACGTCGGCCGCGACACTGAGCAAATTTTTCTGTTCGAGCGGCAGCGACAGCAGCAGCAGCAGGAAGCTCGTTTGTTTTTCTGCAACACTGTTGCTAAAATTAATTTCACGCGGGGCGAGTTTTGAAAAATTGAAGCTGCAGCCGCTTGCTTGCGCGCGGGCGCGAGAGCAATGAAAAATGGATTTATGCGGGCCCACTCTTTAAAATACAATGCTCGCGGTTATTAATGTAAATTCTATGCGCTACTCGCGCTCTCCTACGTGTGTTTCGCACTTGCGCGCGGCCGCACCGAGAGAGTCATCGCACTACTGGTTAATAACCCTTTGGAAATTTCATCGCACTTGTAAAACTAAAACAGAACCCGCACTGAGTATGGGTATAGAAGGAGCCGACGGTATGAAGCGTAAGTGTGTTATTGGGGACTTACATCGAATTCGTCGTGTTCCAGTACATGCTGATGGTCTTGGCGCAGTTGCTCACAGTCGAGAGCAGCACCGTTTGGAGGCACACGAGGAACACGAGGGTGACAATGGACGTGGACACCATGGTAGCTCCAGTCCTCGGCTCCGCAAGCCGACGCCGTCGTCCTCTTCGAGTTCGCGGACTCCAGCTCCGTCGTCTTCTTCCAGCAACACCTGGCACCACTACTTTTGTCACACAGCCACATCCACGACACCACGCGCGATGGGTTTTTTTTGTCTCGCACTTTTAGCACACTATTTCTCCAATTATTGCAGCCGATGTTCTCTCGAGTCGTATACTCTCTTTCTCTATCTCTTCGAAGCACGCACGTATATATTATTCGAGCACTAGGTATTATTATTTATAATTTTTTCAAATGATAATCGTCACGATCCACTCGCGCGGAAATCACAAGGCGGCGATTTCTCACCCATCGGGGCGTCCGTCGATTATGCTAGCGCTCGGTCCTGACATCGCGCGCTCGCACAAGCGTCCGACGGGCGGCTGCGATCCGACGCTGCTCCGCTCTCGCTGCAGTGATGCACAGAACTTCTCCGCTTCGAACTTGACCTCTCTCTTTCTCACTCGCTCTCACTCGCTCTTTCTCTCTCGGCAAGTCCGCTCGGCGAACAACTTTTCTACTTATTGCTCCTGTTGTTGCTTCCTGCGCTTCATATCACAGGAACGATTCACCCTCGAATTCGTTCTCGACGCCGCTCGGCGCACACGAAGATTCAAACTTGTCTTTCGGAGAAAAGCGCACAACTCGAAAGAAACGAACGAAAAGTAAGAAAAACCGGCAAGACTCGCGTTCGCGACTCTATCCGTCGGCAGAGAAAATTTCACACACTGCACAGCACGTATAATGCACGCCGGCTCTCGAGCTGCTGCTACTGCTGCTGACAAAAGCTAGCTGTTCTTCTATACACTGACGGGGCTGACGAGATGTGTGTACTACACGGCGGCACAGCACACCGTCCTCACAGTTCGGGGTCGCGGACGCGTCTGGCGGTGCGAGCGAGCGACTGAGCGCTCGGCAGCCGCACAGCGCCGGCGACGGCTGCGGCGGCTCGCCGAACTCACCCGATCGGCGCCGGAGACGCCCGAACGGCCGAAGTGCAGCCCGAGAGCGCGCGAACGACGAGCGCGGGGTTCGACGAGAGAACTGCCCAGAGGAGGCGATCAGTCGCCGAGCGACGCTGCGCCGCTCACGGTCGCTTGCGTATGCTGCTTTTCAAAGCGCGAGTGCGCGGATTTTCGCGAGTGAGTCTGTGCTTTTTTCGCGTTTAAATTATTTTACACGGGAGAGCGAGGTAACGTAACTTTCCACGAAATCGACGTTTACGAGCGCGTTACTCAAGAATAATAATTGCGGTAATGCGATTGCCCCGACATAAGTGGAAACTGTTAAGGACATCTTAACTCCGAGCTGACTTGTGCATTATTATATTATTACATATATTGCGAGAAAAAGAGACTCTTTTATTGTGGCACTTTGTATACACCCATGCATAAATTTACAATAAATTACACACGATTTGATTGAAATGTCTTTCTCATTATTGTTGTACTATACTATCACACTAGATCCTGCCGCACGTTATACATTTTTATGTTCAATCTTGTTATTCAACGTCTTCCATCGCGTATATGCATACTTTATACCAGAAAACTTTTAATTCTCCTCTCGCATTCCGTAATCGAGTTATAAATATTTAAGTTACAGCCCGAGCAGAGTATTGCAATCTTATTATTTACGAGACAGGCCAAAATAAAAGATCCATAAAAAGCTATACAATTATATGGTCGATTACAATTTCCGAGCTCCGCACGCTAGTCTCTCTCTCGCTCCTTCTAATCCCATGATTTAACATCAAACTTAATTAGAGGAGGCAAGTGACGTCCCATAATACACGTTACATAAAAATGTCGTTCTCGTATAAGAGAAGAAAAAAACAGGTGATTCCGTTAGAAAGTCGCTCGTCCACGCGGCGTGCTATTAATTTATTCGACAATGAATTCCAATCCGGGAGATCAGCGGGTATATGTCAGAGGGGGATAAAAAGCGGCGAAAAAACGATGTTCACCAAAGCCACACGCCGTATCTTTTTTCCCCGCGCGCGAGTCGTTTATGAAAGCCGCTTGTAAATCCTCGCGCGAGCGCGGCGCTGATTTAAAAACTCGCAGAGTGTATGTGATTCAAGGAGCTACTGCGACTTTTCGACGACAATCGATCCGGCTGCGGCCGCTTTTTCGCGTCGTCTCCCCGCATGAATTTTTCTCTGCAGCTGTCATCGCTCGTCGCGTCTCTCTCTCTCTCCCTCTCTCTCTTCAGAAAAACTCGATATTTATGGCGACTTTCCCGAGCGTATGGTTCAAAGGCCGAGAATATACACTCGGGGAGTAAAAAGTGGTTTTACGCCTTGTCGGATGTCTCAATTTCTTTATCGGCGGCCGCTTTTAAAAGCTTTGCGCGCGCACTTTCGGAAACGCTCGCGGGTGCTGGTGACACAAGCGATTTTTTGCAATCACCGTGTCTCTCTGTAATAAGAACGCTTTTACGGCAATTCTATTGCGCTAGCGTTGATGATTGTTCTCGGCAAAAACGACTGTCAACGGCTCACTCTCTCTCTAGCTCGGAAGTCCCTCGTTAATAAACGCTCCCGCTAATTAAGGCCTAAGCGTGCAATTAGATCGGAAGAATGGCATTCCTAAGTCCGCGGAACAATCAGTCTTATGCTAATGTCGCACAATTTCGCATTACAAGCGGCAAAATTCGTTCTGCTTAGCCGAGTAGCTCGCGCTCATCTGTTATAGGTACGCGCAGTGTAATTATACCGTATAACTCGCGGTTATTTTTGTATAATTGTAAATAATCGCGTGCACTAATGGAAAAACCAACAGGAAGCCGTCCAAACTCGATTAACCGTTTCCTCAAACATCGAGCTCTCTCTCTCTCTCTCTCTCTCTCTCTCAGTGTCTCGAAAGAGCTCTCCTCTCGTGTGTGTCCTAAATACACAAAGTCCGGCGATCAGTCGATTTTCACGTACCAGAACGTTACAGCGAGGAGGGGCTCCGGATTTATATACATAAACTAGGAGAGCGATAACCGCGCGCCGGAAAATCGGGGGAGTATGGTGTGTAAGAGAAAGAGCAGAGCAGTCGATCGTCTGGAAGTATCTCGCACAGTCGGGAACATTAATCTTGACTTCGGTTAGCGGAGCAGCCCTGAGTGCTGCTGCTGCTGCTTCTTCCCTCTCGTCTTCTTCGCTTTTCGGCTTCGTAGATCTTTGCTTTCCGTTCTCTCGCCCTCTTCCCGTTTCAATTTCGGATAGAGAGCTTTTTTTTTGTCTCGGCGACAGAATCTTTTTTTCCCTGGAGTCGCGGATGAGTTTATCCGACACGCGACGAACTGCGCGAGCAGGTCATTTAGAGAGAGAAAAAAAATTGTGTCTTTAGTGCAGTCAAGGCGAGTTTTATGTGCGCGACGCGTGATGAATCGAATGCTGCGTTTTGTGTCGGAATGTTTAGGAAAGTGAGGGATGATGATAGGTGAAAGGAAAATAGAGTAATGGATGAGACGGCGATGAGGAAAAAAATTCTATGCGAGCATTTTTTAGGGAACACTTAGCGATCGATGGCCTTATTTTTAGCGACGCTGACTTTTATATTCTCCGATATATATATATTTTCGAAGAGAGTTTTTTTCGTCATTTCGTTGTCATCCGTATACATACACGGGTCGACGAATAAGCAGGTAAGCCTACGCATCGCAGGGAAAGTCTCTCGACAGCGGCAGCAACGCAGCAGCCAAGCCAGGCTTCTCTCTCTCCCGAGCACAGTCCTTTGCCAGAGTATACACACGAGCCGTCAAGAAAGTGGCGCCCCCAAACGGGCGAGTCGCTGCGCTGCTGTGCATACGTGTGCTGCGTGCATCTCTCGAAGGAGGAACGGGTATCTCTGCCCACGGACAGTCATGTTAGTCATTAGCCGCACTAATACGCAGAGCTTCGAATTTTCTCTCGCTTCCGAGATGAGGCCTGGGATGAAAACTAGTTTTGTATTATTACATTGTTTTCCAAGTGGGAGTCGTCGACCGGATGACCAATTAGATTTTTACATCGCAGGTGGACTTGAATCAATTAAAAAGAACGGACGATGCACTCTTTTCGATAAATCGACGATGGGTCGATGGGAATTTTTGATTAGTGAAGAGCGAGAGAGAGAGAGAGAGAGAGAGTTTGGATGGATGGAATTACGCGCGATAAACATCGCGGTTATTCAATTTTAGTTATAAGCAAGAGACGGCCTCTCGTTAGTCGACTTTATTAATTTGAATATTAATTTACGTTCGTTAATTTACGGTGAGTTTAATTGGCGTTGCTGCATACTTGATGCTTTCGATATTACTGTATACAGGTGCGCTCCACAGCTTGTAATTCGTAATAGAATTTTAACTCGCAGAGAGCTCGCCTATTCGAATATCGTTATCGTCAGCCTCGGTGTACAGTATCATCGAGCGCGAATTTCGCTTATATTGTACTTTTAGTTCAATTTTCTCTCGGGTTTATTATAAAAAGCAAATTTACAAAAATTTACGAATCAAAATTCCAAAAATATCCGCATTTTATTATTGTTTACAGGCAAACGAGGCAGTTTTAAAATGCTCCTCTCTCTCTCTAGAGAGCTCTCGTGTGTGAAAAGCCGCGCAACAGCCTATTATAATACATTTAAGCGAGTCCGCGGCGATATTTTGTAACCCGCGGGCGCGCTGCTGCATCCGAAAAACAGCTGGATTATAATTCAACCTCGACCTAAGCGCTCTCTTCGGTATATAAGAGAGTCTTAAAAAAATCCAGAAGCTCGGACTCAGACCTTCTACCGCTACGCTGCATATATCGATTCCAGCTCTTTCTCTGTCTCTCGAGAGGCTGGTCGCCGTCGTCGCACACAACTTTCCGGTTTCTACGTCTCTCTGCGCCGCCTTTGCTCTCGCTCTCTCTCTCGCTCGCACAGCCTTCGAATTTAGATCGTAAAGACCTATTTTTATTTCTCGAGCTGACGTAAAGCTCGGAATGGAAAGAGAACCTCGGCATTAAGCGATCTCGGGTCGCAGGGTGTTGTCGGGGCCGTAATCCTTCGGCCCTTTATTGCCCTTTACCCAAGAGGAGCGAGAAAAAGAGCCGAGAGAGTAGAGAGAGAGATAGGCGTAAAGGAGACACCGGTCCAACTCTTATGAGACGGGAATTGTAGGGACGAAAACAGAATTTCAAGAGTCTGCGGCGTCTCTCTTATACATAGTTCGTTTGACGCGCTGTAAAACTCGAAATTCCTCGTACTTTGCTCGCTATTCGCCGAGATTCAAGCGCCTCCGAGATAACTCGGTACGATGACGATTCAGGCAGGAATTTTAATTTTAATGAATTCGATATACGGCTGATTAATAAAGGTCCTGCCGATGAACTGCGACAAGGCAGGAGAAGATACGAGAAACAGGATGAGTTTTGAAGTGAAAAACAAAGATGAATATCAGAGCGTAGAGGACTACTACTATACTCCCACGGAGAGAGCTGTAAAGAGAGTCTGGATGATGGCCTATTAGAAAGACGCACCAGCGCGAGAATAGAAGAGCTTAAGGTGGGCTCAGCCATAGAGCGGCTTTATAAAGTCGAGTCACGCTCTCGTCGGTGTACGTAATATACTGGCGAGGAAGAGAGAGATCTTTAAATCGTCCTCAAACATACCCGCACTAACAGCGTCTTTCTCTCTCGATCGCTGACCCTTGCGCTTCTTCGTTTCCTTCTGCAGTATTATGTGCTGCAGTGCAGTCTGTAAGATGCGCTGATGCTCTCTTCCAACACGCGTCCAAATTGTACATCACAAGAGCTGGGGCCACGACGATTGCTTTTCCTCTGTGTATCAAATGCGCTTATTAAGGCTTCGATTCTCACCCGCGTTTCTCTCTCCTTCTTTCATTGTGCGTCCTTTTGTATCGGCGTGCCGCTCTTACAATTATTGATAGGAATAATTGAGTTGATAAATGTGAGCCGAGCCAGCTGACGTGCGCGCGCGGATGGAAAATCATTATCCTTCGGGACAGGGTCTTTTGTTTACGAACAACCGTTAAGGTCGAGTCGAAAAGGTATTCTGTAGCGCTAAACTGTTTTATTGAGGTTCGACTGTATACAATATACTCGATGGAATTTCGAGGCGGTTAATATGTTTATTGTAGGAGGAGAAAAGCTTATTACTTTATTGTTATAGTGCAGTGCTACGCAGTTTTCGCGTGAGACGAATATTGTTTTGGCAGCTACCTGCTGGGGGGGGGGGGGGGTGGATGTTCCCGGAAAGTCGGTTCGTCCCAGCCCCCTAATTTTTGCAACAATGTCGAGGATTATCGAGTTCTGTGGGCGGTCACTTTCGGTTTTTCCTCGAAAATGCGCATGTTTATAAGACATAATATTTATGCGAATGATTCAGGCTCGGGATAGATAACGTTTATTGCACGGCATTAAGGATTATAAACGTAAAACATTTTATTATCCTTATATTAACTGCCCCGCAATGCATATAAGTAGCCTTAAAATACGTTCAAATATCCATCTGCTAAGCATATACAATATACGCATTCAACTGAACGTATATTTACTCCCATAGTCCAACGATATAGCCATTACACTGCCGTACAGGCCAACTCCCGCAGGAGCATCGAAAAGCCACATTATCGCCTCACAATGCAAATCGTTTTAAACCGATATACACAAAGGCCGGTGCGACTAATCCCCTCTCGCGCTGTGCGCACGAAAATTCTCCGCAAATCCGCAAAATATAAGGTATTAGGCGGGACGACGACGACGACGAGAGAAATCCACTGGCGCCCCTCCCCACCGTTTTTCCTCGGAGAAGTATACGAGCACAAAAGTGCGAGCAAACACGCTAGGCCATATGCGAAAAGCGTGCGCAGAGAAAGAGAGAGAAAAGCCAGGAGGAAATCCCAAGTAAACAAGGTGTTCCCCTCCGCAGTCCATTATGCCGCGCCACAGCTTGGTCAAAACGGCCTCGAGACCGAGTGACTGACGGGACTCAGTGCGCGGCTGCTTTTCTAAACGCCGGGTGACAGGTACTACTCGTATATATGCGAAGGAAAATCATCGACTGCTGCTGCTGCTGCTGCTGCGGATTTTTGTTTGCTCAGCCTGGCTCAACTTCGCTCGATGATTCACGGCCCTTTCGCCATATCGTTATTGTCTCTAATAGCGCGCGATTATCTCGCAGGAGAGACGAGCTTCTTTATCGAAACTGCGCAGCAGCGAAAGACGCCGCGTTGAATAAGAAAGAAAGAAGCTACTGCGATATTGTAAACAGGGGAAATATGTATGTAAGTATAGCGAGCGAGTGTGTTGGTTATATGACGAATCGATGCGGGGAGATAAGGGGATGCGCGCGAGTGCGGGACACTGTTTGCTCACGATTTTAATATGATGGCTTTTGACGCTTTTTAACGGCTGGGCTCTGTACTCTGCTCTACCGAATTGATGGTTCCTTGCCCCTAGTGACGTGCGTATGACTGATATTGCAGGCTCTCGAAACGTATACAGCTTTGCGAGGGGCAACTCTGTTTAGATTACGGACCTTTTCGATCTTCGATGAAGGATGCACTTTTCTCTGGGGGTTGGGCACAAAGAAGAGCAAAAAGAGACGATCCAGTTCTCGGGGACGGAAAATCGTTGTGCGGAGCGAAATATATTGTTTTTAAAGAAGGATCAAGTAATAATTTTACGCTTGACGATCTGTTACGATCGCCAAGCTTCGACTCACCAGCTGCTTGGGGAAAAGCGCAAAAAAAGTGTAATGAGCTTACGGTCGTCGTCTCTCGTATACGTACCTGCAACAGAGAAGAAAAAGATTTTCAAGTTAGAGAAGAATATTCTACTCCAAAAAAGACATTGTAATCATTCTATTCGGCCTCTGATTGGCGGAATTTCTGCGTGTTTTAATTTCTAACATCAAAAAGTAAAAATTGAGAAAACATAATAACTAGGAATCTACTTTAAATCCAAAAATTCAAAGCTTATACTTATGTACCAAACATTTTTATTGTAAAAAAACTGTTGCGATCGAGTCTAAATTAAACTTAATTTAAATGTACATATGACCGCTAGAGTAATATCAATTACCGAAACAAAGCAGTTTTGGACTGGCCCTTTCATCACGTCCTAAACTCTTCGTGTCCCTGGCAGGTGGAACTAGGTGGCGCATGGACACTTTTCCATCTCCCTCATAACAATATGCGCGCCGAATCTAGATAAAGTGGTGTACCACCAATGCTAAAACTGCCTTGTTTGCCCTGCTGCTTTGGCCGCTCATGTTATAACTGCGCGCGAAGCACGTCTAAATTTTGTTTTCCATGATTTCATTAAACTCTGCCAATGAGACCATAAAAATACTTGTAACAGTTACTGTGCGACCAATTTTTTTTTCTGAGGGCGTAAGAGCAACAGCGGATTACACAAACATAATTGTAAATAGGAAGCAAATCGCTCGAGTGAGAGAGCGAACGGCGTCGTAAAGTTTCGGGCGTAAAAGTTTAAATGCGCCGCCGACGATTGTCGTCGAATTTACTTTTACGAGGTGAAAACTTCGCGCGAGAGTTATGAAACACGGTGTAACGCTCTCGTTATCAAAGTAAACAGCTCAAAAAAAAACCCGGCGTTCTCGATTTTCGAAAAAATCCAGCCCCGTCTACACGAAGTAAACTTTCTTCGAGACGGCCGGATTCCAGAGTATTATTCCGCGAATGACACATAAAACGTTCGATCCCTTCCCTCGCTCTTTCTCTTTCTCCAAGGAATCCAAGAACGCGGTGTAAAGAAAAGACGGCAGCAGCAGCGCGGACCGCACATACGATCTGTAGCAGCGCGGCAAACAGGTTCAAACCGCACAATCGCGCCCGATGATCCCCTCGCGCTCTCGGAATGCGCGGAGGATTAACTTCTCAACAGAGAGAAGAAGAAGCTGCGTATGGAGAGAGAAAGAGAGAGAGAGAGAGAGAGAGAGAGAGAGAGTCAAGTCCCGCGAGGCAGAATAGACGCGCTGCTGCCGCTGCAGAGAGAAAGATCGAACTTCTCGAAATCGCCCCGAGAGAGCCTATCGCCGACGCGCATCCAAGGCCGTGCGCATAAATACGCAAAAGGGACACACCTCGGACGAGAAAGACAGCCAGACTGTATAGCGCGCGGGGCTCTTGGATCGTATCTAACAGCCTCGACCTTGCTCCTGACGCTGCTGCTCCTGCTGCTGCCGATGGCTAGCTTCGACGTTTTTTCGAGACCTTCTCGCGATTGTATATATTTTATATACCCCCCTCATATGGCCGCCAAGCGGGAGAGTTGAAATTTATTGCGAGGCGCTAGATACATTCGATTTTTGCAAAGAGATTCGGCTGAGATAAACTAGTTTTGGATTTTTACGGCGGATTAATCGGGCGAATCGCGCATGTAATTGTATGGAGGGTTTCGCGGTGAGGCTAATTTGCCGGGTAATAAAATCCTAATGAGCTGAAATTTGGGAATGCTCTCGCGGGGTTCCTTATTATATACACACGAGAATTTTTTGAGGAACTAGTTTTTGTCTATAAATCGGACTTTAAAGCACCGTGTTTGTTCCTGCAAGTAAGTATCTGATTATAAACTAGTTTCGGAATGAGTCAAAAGACTGTCCGCGAATAAAATCTCCTTCTTTATCGTCGCGCAAATAAAGCAGAGCGATAGTATTTTCGATCTTCAGAGAAAAACAACCGCGGCAGCTTTTTATACATCCAAAATTAAGTTATTCCACATCGGCACTGGAATAGTGCACTCGCTTATTTTTCCATCTCCGAATAGCCACGCGCGGCGGGTGATATGCGATCGACGAGTGTAGGAGCCGTCTCGTGTATCTCCTCTCGGAACACCTCTGCGTAGGTTGATAATCTATAGGAGAGAAGACGAGGGAAGAGTATATATGTATACATATAGGACTATAGGATGCCTCCATTAGCCATTAGCTATTAGCCAATCTTCGCGTGCCCATCGTGCGCGCATTCGGACGAACAATGGCTGGAAGCAGCCGAGGAATCGATTACTCTCCTCATTTTTTCTGCGGCTCGACTACACTTTTTTTTCATTGCGCTAATACGCTATCTCGATCGCTCATTCAATTTTGACGAGGCAGGATGCTGTGCGAAATTCTGTGTGTCGCTCTGCTGCAGTTCCGTTTTTTTTATTTTTGCCGCCACCTCCGAGGCTTTTAAGGCTCAAGCTCGGGCTCGAGCGGACGCTTAATTTTGGGCTATTCAAAACGGATGATTGACGCACGCTGGAACTAGTTTAGAAAACACGATAATATTGTGCGTGTCTATATTATATTGAAATCGTGCGCTGGATATGCATCTGCGCATTCCGAGATTTATGTCAAACAAGAGCCGTGTCGGGACGTAAAAGGGAAAAACTTATTTAGTTTATATAACGCCAACTCGTTCCGCGCGCGTGATACATAATACGTCAAAACATTCCTTCGTTTTAAAGTTCCGGAACTCGAATAAATAATCTATGTACAGTTTAATATCGAGCTGATTTATATGAAAACTGAAATAAGCCGAAGCAGCTGTATTCGGTGTGTAATAAGCGCGCGCTGAGAGCGATAAAAAGCGACAAAATGAAACTTAAGATTTAAACATTTTTCACGCTTCGAAATTTAATTAAACTCCTCTCATCTCTCCGTACAGTCGCCAGCTGCTTCTTTCGTGCGCCTCAAGACCCTATAATACATTTCTCCTCTTCGTAATAATACTTTCACTATCAGAGCTCTCTTCTTCTCCCTTTTTTCTCTCTCTAACTCCGGTCCAGGCATTAGTCTCTGCTATATACACTCGGCCACGCGATTTTAGACGTATAGAGCGCGTCGTCCTTTTCGGAGAGATGCTCGTCGATTACATCGCATTGTTTCCGAGAGCCGCCCACACGAGACAATGGGCTCGAGCTCTTTTCCAGCATTGTTTTCCGCAACGAAATTGTGCGGATCGCGTGTGTGGAGGCGAAAAAAACGAGGCGGCGGCGGCGGCGGCAGCAGCAGTGGCGGGAAAAAAAAATTAAAAACTCGGGGCGCGCGAGATAAAAATTATAACACGAAAACACTCAAAGAGATTGGATTTGATATTCGTGAAAAGCTTTTTGTCGGGCGGTTATTTTAATCATAATTATCATACGAGAGAGGGAGTCAGCCTCTTTTTCGGGATTTTTCGCTTAATCGGGTTAATTTTTAATAATATATCGTTTTGCTCTATTCTAATCCTTTTCTATATCCTTTTCTAAAAAAGGTATGGTATAATCATTCTATTCGTTCTCTGATTGGCTGATCGTTTTAACCTAACCTCAAAAAATGAAAATTGAGAAAATATGATAACAACGTGGTGTATTTCGTTATATTGTTGCGGGAATCTCGACCTCTTTAAATTAGAATTTCAAACATTTGTATTTTAAAAACACTGTTGCGAGTCTAAATTAAACTTCATTTTAACGTATGTACATGTGCGTGTGTTCCTCTAGAGCGATATCAATCATCAAGACGAAAACAAAGCAGTTTAGACTAATGGCCATATCGTCACCGCCGAAACTCTTCGTCTCGCTTCGCGTCTTTGGCAGGTGAAACTAGATGGCGCATAGGCACTTATCTATTTTCCTCATAAGAACTGCCTTGTTTTGACTTTTGGCCTGTTGATTCGGCCGCTCATGCTATAACTGCCCCCGAGACTGCCTTGATAACTGCACAATTCGTCAAATCGTGCTCGACGAAAACTGCGGCGATAGCATCTAAGCTAGAAAAATTTTAATTAAGAAAAAAAACCAAATAGATTAATGATAGCAAAGCAAATGGAAAAATAAATTGACCGCAATTACACGAAGCCAGCTGAGAGGATAGTGTGTGTGTGTGCATGCACGGCGACAAAAAAGGGCGAGAGAGCCTAGGCAACAGCGGCAAAAAAAGTCTGAAAAAAAGGAACGTGTACGCGATAAGAGAATGAATGACGAGGCAAAAAGAGAGAAAGTGGATGAAGTCTGAGAAGACTTGTGAGCCGCTGCCGCGTGTGTGTATGCATTGTTGGTATATTCCCATTGAGGCCGCTGTGGACTAAACCTAGAAGAGACTCTCGCTAACCCCCGAGATTTACGCATCGACGTACCAGTTTTAAAACGAAAGAGGAAGATTCGAAGCGGCGATACGCGATATGCTTCGACTGTGTATATAGAGAGGAAACACCCCACAGAGCGAGCAGTCTCGTCCCTTCCTCGAGAAATTCGAGCATTGTATACTATATGCGTCTCGGACCCACGCAGCCGTTCTTCTCTTTTCGGTATTGATTTGTGTTTTTGTGTATCGCCGGACACACGGCGCGCGCTCTCTCTCTCTCTCTCTCGCTCATTATGTTGCGGCGGCGGGACGAGAAATCACTTTTATTGAGCCAACGCAGACAGGCTTAAAAGCCGGAAATTTATACCTCCTTACGAACAAATGCTCGACCTCTCTCGCGCAGTATGACGTAACTCTCAAAGGAAAGAGAACATTTTTCTCTCTATATTCTTCTCTTTTTCGGGAAATTCTAGTTTTTTTTCAATGGGTCCCCGAGGCCTTTTTCCGCCTACAATGGGACGACAGTGATTCACTAAATATTAACCAGAAATTCACTTCTATTCGAGAAATAATTTACTGCTTTGGTCGCGGAGGAGAGGCGGGTGTGTCCGTCAAAGGGCCGAGAGTGGATTTTTATATAAAAATACGCTTTTGTGCGCGATTAAATTTTTATATAATAATTTTACCGGAACCAAGACGATTCCCCGGAATTTTATGCCTACATGCAGAATTCAGCTGCGGGCTATTCGTTTTGTACTTTTTTCTCTCTTTCTCTGTGAAGAGGCTCGTATGGGACGGCACTTTTACGAAAGTCGCCCAGTGACAGTGAGCCAAAATCAATAGTGGGTTATGCATAATCCAATTGAGAGAGAGAGACGAGAGAGAGAGAGAGAGAGAGAGAGAGAGAGAGAGAGAGAGAGAGAGAGAGAGAGCATTTAAGCTCTGGCATGAATAATTGACTACTCATAAATGAATTATGATTATGAATTATCTTTGAAGCAAATGTAGTACGACCACAGGAAGCGGATATAACATTTGAAATAGCTAGAAATTATTATTAGTCTATATAAATGGAAAAAATGAAGGTAAAAGGGCCAGAGAGAGGTAGTTTCCGTCGAGGATGACACTATACGGCACTCGACAGCGACGTCTATCCGTTATGGTATAATCTGACTGGAGGAGAGAGAAAGAACGACGAGGCAAACGCATCTCATATCTTTTTAGGTACTCTCTGGAGGCTACAGCAGGTCACACTCGAGGCATTTTCTATGAATGGATGCGCGGCGCACATAATGCTCTTGTAAATATACGCATGAACCGCGTAATCCGGGGCATAATGCTGGAGTGGGAGAGAGAAGGCAGAAAATAATGACACAGAGAGAGAGAGAGAGAGAGAGAGAGAGAGCTAGCGAAGGGAGAGCCCGAGGCATTGTGCGGCCTAAGCCAGCTAGGACCCATGCTGCCAGCTACACAGCTTTCTTTTTATTTAGGTATCGTGCCTCTGACGACCTCTCTTTGCATTTCGTCGTTCCTTTCGTTTTCAGCTATTACAATGGATCTTCTTCGACTCGTCCTCGATTTTTATTTTCTCGTTAGGTATGCCTACTATTTCATCGAATAACTATTTTCATCTACTGCGTCTTTCTCTTCAAATGAAATCACGATTATTCGATACGTCCTCTAGGCCAGACCGTAAAAGCGCACTGTTTTTTAACCATATTTCCAGAGCTTAAAGCTTAACACAATAAGAGTTCAAACTTTGGAGCGAGAGCGTGACACGCTTATATATGTGCTCCACATTTGCATACATCGCTGTTCTTCATTCACGATTCCCTGACTCCGGGCTCTCTTTCTCTCATTCATGCATTCCGTTCTAAAAACTCGACCAGCAGCCGTCCCTCCGTGTGTCTCTTTCTCTCTCGCTTTCTCCCGTACATTTCACGCCGCTGAACATTTTGCTCTCTCCCTTAATCATTTTCCCGTGTATGTTATTATGCGCGTGTGTTTCTCTCGCTTCTGCTGCTGCTGCTGCTGCTGCTGCTGCTGCTGCTACCCGAATATACGCGTATACATTTTTTCGCCTCTCATCGCTAGGCTAGAACTAGTATAGTCCCCTCGACACCGGTGCTCTCCACGTGCTGCTCCGCACAATGGCAAATGGTATTCTATTATTCCAGATGGGACCGCGCGCGTCTAGGGCAGCTCACTCTATTTAACTCGTCCCCTTTCTCTGTCGCGTCTAACCTCGAGAGAGAACCGCAGCAGCAGCGTCGGGTCCTTCGGAATGCAAGCGCGCACGAAATCGTCTGTCGATGTATCTCTTGGTGTGGCTTACACGACAGAGCTGCGCGCACGAAACCAGTCCAAGGCTTCGGCGGCGCAGCACATGTTTTGTGTGCTGCAGCAGCGCAGTATAGTAGCCCCCTATAATACTTATACTCGATAACGCAGCTATATACGACACGACGACGCCCTACACTCGGCCTGGTCATTCATCACACACTCGTCTAATAATCCTCTTTGGCGCGCGGGTGCTGCTGCTGTCGAAGTGGCCGCATTCATTTACCCCAACATTGCTGAGAGAGAGAGAGAGAGAGAGGGAGAGAGAGAGCGCGTTTACGCAACGCCGAAATTGCAGCCCCCCTACCGTGATCGATACTGTTTGCACTTCTCCTTACGCTTTTCCGAAAACGCCTCGTTGTGTACGATTTATCTAGGAAGATTTGTGGCCGTGACGAAATTGTGAGAAAATTTCGACAATGCGAGAGAACTGTTATATATCGCATAGGGGGGTTGCTCCTTTTTTTCTGCCTAGGGGGGCGGTTTGATTACGCGTGTTTTTTTATCAATAGACGGAATGCTTTTTTCGCTCTCTCTGCGGTCGCTCTATCTAATCGAGATGCGTGTACGCGCAGATGGTCCCCAAACTCTGCCGGTATTTTAATTTCCTGAACGAATTAATGCGATTAGATAGAGTGGCCGCTGGTACAGCCCCCTTTTTTCTCAGATCTCTGCTGTGCTGTAGTGCCTATAACCGATGGCGGCTGCAATATTGAGACTCGAGTGTGTGCGAGATGCGATAACACAAAGTGTTGAGTGCACGCGCGTTATATTAGTTTTCCCCGCGGTAGAAATGTGCATCGTCAGGGGAGAGCGAAAGCATTGTGTGTGTATGTGTGGTTGTTCGCTGGATAAATACACAACGAATTTTATTAGATCAGTTGTAATGATACTTATTCTTGCGGGCTGTGTCGCTCGCCACTCGGAGGAATTAATCATGTGTTGAATATCGGACGTGTTTTGAAAGGGAACTTTCAACGAGAGCCGCGCGGATTCATGAATAAAATTTATACATTTACCGTTGCAAAACTTTCCATCTTATTCGTTGAAAAAGAGAAAAACCGCCAAAGTTACAATAATATTGCAAAAACCGATCAGCTAACAAGCCCGGCGGATTTTCGCTCTGAAAAGCGCCGACGTACGTACATATCCAGTCCAGCAACTGCCAGTTTTTCTCTCCTTGCAAGGCCGTTTTCCGAAAACGAGAAAAAAGGAGCCGCCGCCGATTTCTTGCTCAATCCCTCTCTCGCCTACAACTATCCAAATGCATCTCCTTTGCTCTACATTCGCCAATTGAATTCCGCACGCATGACAGCAGGTGCACGCGTGTGTCGCATACTTTATATATACTCTTTCACCTGCTGTATAGCGAAATCATGCGATGCTCACTTTTGCAGCGCGATGAGACACAGTTTCTCTCAAGGGCCATTTTTGGCGCGCGACACTCGGTATACAAAAAGAGAGAGAGAGAGAGAGAGAGAGAGAGAGAGAGAGAAAGAGCCGAGACGGGGGAGAACTCGGTGAAATTTACCGAAAAAAGGGGAACACGGCATATCATTAGAGCTCCGCCCGCTCTGCCGTCACGCATCGAGAAACAAACATTTTTTTCTCGCCGCCACAGCAGACGACGACTCGCTTTATGCTCTTTTTTCGAGTGGATTACGCGCGCGCGCGACGACTCTCTTCTCATCTCTCTTGCGTATATAAATCAGAATGTGACTGCGCCTTCATATATCTTGGCTCTTTTTTTTCAGAGGGAGGTATGCACGCGTTTGAAGAAAAAACTTGTACTTTGGGTTAAACGTTTCGTCGCGCGTACGCATCGGGAGTATATACCATTTTTTTTTCTTAACCGTGGTTCCCATGCACTGTTGTTATTATCGTATCATACATGAATTTTCAATCGGGGTCCAAACGCGATTGTCAATCTCACGAGCAATAATAAATTAAAGCCTGCGATCAAAATATTTGCAATATCGCGCGGTTATACTCTTTTTTTTTCATAACCGCGCACAGCTGCGGCTGCGCAGCGCAGCGTCGTTAATTAATTTAAATCAAACCGCAGGGTGTCGGGACTGTCTACCGCTTTTTAGCCGGCCTTATCTAGCCAACGACTCAATCGCACGGCCCCGTGTGTCAGAAATCGCTCGGCATCTACATTCATTAAATTTCTTTACACGCGGCGAATTCCTCGAACGGGTGTCATAATCGAAATCCGCGATCTGAATGCATGCATATGATAAATCGACGGGCTCTACTATGATACGAATACAGATAGCAGCGCACAGGGCTGAAGAAAGTTTCGAGTTTGTCAACGTTGTGCACACACCTGGACACTGATTCTGAATTTCTAATTGCAATAAGTCATACGTGAGATTTGGTTTCTCTCTCGGCGGTAGCTGCTGCTGCTGCTACTGCTGCTGTATTATCATTTTTATCAGGATCGAGCGCTACATTCCGATTTGAAATTCCCTCGGGCTAGAAAAGTCGAAAAGAACAACTGGAGCGAGTGTACGTACACGCTGGTGCTGTGTGTATATGTGCTGCGCACAGCGATCATTACGAGAGAGGTCGAGCTCCTCGAAGTAAAAGTTTCTCTCCCGCGCTCGCCGGCACCGCAGCCGAGGTATAGGTATACAGATAAATCAGACAGACAGTCGTGCAACGGCCGGCAGCAGTTGTAACTTTGTGTATAAGAAGGTGGATTGTAGTTTCGCATGATATTACGGGCCTCCGCCGCCGCCGCCGCTGTGGATTATTGCGTAACAGAATCATCGCGTCCGGCGCGATCCGTCGATCGATCGATCGGATCGATCGATCGTGGGAGGACTCGTAAATGCAAAGTTTTCGCGTTATTCATCGGCGCTCGCTCGAGGATCCGCTATTGTCTTAATCTGGGCGTAGACCGGTATGCGCCCCGTGCATAGTTTTGACATGGGCGCTGCACAGCTTTCGTTAAAACGATACTTGCGCTCGCTCGCGCGGTATAGTATAATATACTTGTTACTTTTGATTTATGTTTTGTGTTTTCGGCGCAACCGAGTATGATCACGATGTGGCTCATTTTTATCCGCCAATTCAATGCTGCTATTCATTCAGACGTCTAATTAAGACGCTTTTATTTTAAAGTCGACGTAATATGCGCGGTATAACGTTTTAATAATTTTCGAAATAATATCAAACGCTCGTATTGCGAAGCTTCGAGGATCGCGTGTGTAATGTAACAGATCTTAATCTGCTGAATGATGTTATTCTTCTTGTAATATGTCAGCTAATCAACTCCGTACTTACATCATTTGTTCGATTATACAGCGTCTTAATATTTCTAATTAAGAAAGAGAGAAAAGTTATGCACAATCTCGGCCAGGATCAAATCGCGTATACAGCGCAGCCGACCTGGGCGTTATCTAACGATGCTCATATAGTATACTCACCGCAACACTTTCTCTGAGAAAAAGAATCCGTATGTACTCGCGCAAGAGAGCCGGTGTCGCGATAAGATCGTCATTCAGGATTGACACTGTAGATCAGGAAGTCGCAATTCCTCGTGCTTAAATTAATTGATTCGTCTTTCGAATCTATGCTGCGCTATTAATATACACACTCTACACACTCCGTGTGCCTTCACTTTTGCAAATTTTTGCGAAAGTGAAGGCGCTCGCTAGCAGCAAAGTGAAATTATCTCGAGCAAAATGTACATTGAATATTTTTTCTCGAGATCCGTATCTAAACGATATTTGCTTCCCTAGAAAATATAATTAAAAATTCGAATTAATTGATCAGATAAGAGCGTTCAACAATGGCGATGAAAAATCCTCGAGATTGCACGCGCGGTTATATGTCGCAAGTATGTTACAATGCGGTGTGCGCTTCGAAATCGTAGCGAAAGCTTTTTCAAATTTTTCAAAAAAAGCCCGTATAATAATCGAGTTAGCGTCGATTACGGTAAAAGTCGAAAGAAAAAACATAAAAATTTCACTGTATTAAACAGCGGCTAGCAGTAGCTCCCATCAGAAATAAAAAAGAAGCTGCAGCAGCTCAACCTGCTCGCCGCACATCCTTAACGATGGGAATAGACTCTCGAGGCTAATGCGGACCGATGCGGCACACGTCCTCTCCGCGCGTGCCTAAGGACTTAACCTTAATTAGCCAACGGCGGCGGCAGCGGGTCCCGCCGAGATTCCGCGCCTTTGTCTCCGGCTGCTGCATGCAGATTCCACTGCAGCGACTGAGCTAATCGCCGATCGCTTTCTCTCTCTCTCTCGCGCGCTCTCTTCGATATCGGTAATGCCGCGATTTATTGGCCGCCGGGTATATATAGCTCGCTCTGTCCCAGATTCTTCCGCCGCTATGAATTATATACGCCGGTCACTTAATAGCCGAAGGGCGTGGGCGAGGCCTCGACGCACTCGCGGCTTCCTTTCTATCTGGAGGTGCGACCGGAGTCTTGAACTTAAACACTCGACTTTTCATACGTATGCTGTTACGGCTATGTGTAATTACACGAGGAGCTACGCGCATATTTTGCAGATAGTTTCTGCTGCGTGCTGTGTTTGCACTGCAATTTTTATCGGATAACCACCATTCAGTAACGCAACGTTTTCGCGAGCAACGCACACGTGACTTATATTATTAATAACAGCTCGCACGCATGCAGCAAAGTGAATTAAAATTTTCTCGTTGCGAAATATACACTTTTTCGATCTAAATATAGCCTGTCCCTCTTGTGTTATAACAGTTCGCCGAACGTCAGCCGTGCGAAATTCGGTTGCGGCACACACTCCGTTTCGTCAGGCTCTATACCTTACGGCCTAGGTCACGTTGTTGTCCCGCTCGCGCGAGAGTACAGCACCAGAGAGACACACTCGGTCTTACGTAAGTCGCAGTCTCGAGAGAGTAAATATGCAAGTCGAGGCGCTCGCGCCCTTTACAAGAGCCGCGCGCTCGGCAGCGGCGGCGAAACGACGATTGAAGCGCGCGACAAATAACGCGCGCGCGTGTCGATTAATAAATTACGTTCCGCGGTTACGGAATTTATATAAGAAACTCGCGCGCGCCAAGTGTGTGTAGGTATATACGTTCAGCCTTTCTAGAGACTCGATTCTTCATTGTACTCTGTGTGTTACGTGGAAGGAGCAAGGAGCTCGATACGAAAAAGGATAAGTTCGAGTTAGAAAAGTAGCCTTGTGTCTTGGGACTTGTCTTTTCTTTTTTAATGACTCGACATTATCACCTCTAGCTCGCCGAGAGTTATTTACTGGATGATTGTTTATATGCGAGAAATCGCTTCCACCGCATCTTGTAATTATATATATTTATACTCGCTACGATCTGCGCACTAAATGCCTGCAAATTTTTCTTATTTATTCTCCATGCAGTCGTCCGTGTGTATATTATGCGCATGTACGAAGTCAGACTTTTTGTGTTTGCGCGAATTTCGCAAAGCCGCGCGGGGAAGATAAATCGAAATAATTAGGACACGAGTCCCAAGGGAGCAGCTCCGTATACAATTTACTCCGTAAACGCGCAAACGCGCGCACACATTAGCCGCATGAGCTCTAGGAAGAGAAAGCAAAGCCGCTCGAGTAATTCCGGGGCTGCTGCACTTACACACCCACACGAGAGAGCGAGAACGACGACATGGACAGCAACAGCGGCAACGACGACGACAACGACGAGGACGACGCGAGAATCCCAAAAGAGTTCGCGCAAAGCGATCCGAAAAAAAGCACAATGAGCGAGTTTGTCCGCGTTTCTTTTCCAGATTCCTCGCTTCTTAATCAAAGGCGGCGCGCGATGTTAACAGTGCGATTCACGAGCGATGGCAAAAACGTCCCCGGCCCCCCCCCCCCCCTCTTCTCGTCTCTCTCCATCTCTTTTCGTTTCTTTTTCCATCCGTGGCTTTTTTCTCGCGCCACATACGATGCGCATCGGGACAACTACAGAGAGAGAGAGAGAGAGAGCGAGTGAGAGCGAGAGGAGAGAAGCGAAAAAATGTGCCGGCCCAGAAGTAACGAGGGTAAAAGCAAAGAGATGCGCGAGAGGGGGAGGGACACGTTTAAAGAGAAAGAGCAAAAATAGCGAGTGAGGAGACAGATTAAGAGAAATAAAGATGTATGGCTGGGTAAATAGGCGGAGATAAAAAGCGAGAGACCGCGAGAGAGCGGGTTAAAGATAGAGCTCTCTGACGTTGATCGAAGTTTATGCGCTCCGGAGTGAGCGCGCGAGCCGCAAATCATACCGCACGCGGATATTGCGCATATTTTGAAATATATATATAACCGCGCGCGCGACTGTAAAGGTGCGAGCTCGGGTGCGAGTGCATGAGAGAGACGGAGGTGGATGTAGTTATAGTATTATAGCGCCGAGTATACGAGGAAGAATGGATACAGAAGAAATGCGCGAGGGATGTGATGAAAAGCCAGGAAGGAACGTGACGTATTGTTCCAGGAGTGCAGTGCTGGGTATATCCGTCTTACTGGAAGGCATTTTATTTTTGAAAACGCGCGCGGACCGTTTTATTTAGAACGCGGTGGCAAATTGAATTGGAAGTCGCCGAGTGACTTTATAATGCGCTCTACTTTCGGTTCATCGGAATTTGAAATACCGCGACGACAGATAAATGCGATTATACGGCGAACGTTGTATCGATTTATTCCAAATTCGATATTGGTTTTTACAGACCAGAAATATAATCGAGCGGACACACGGATGATCGAATTGTGTAAGTCAGATGCATTTTTGAAAGCGTTTCCTTTAATTGAATCTTTCTTCGTAGATATTTTCGCTCGGGCATAAATATAAATTTAAAGTTAATCCACTTCATTAGATGTATATTACCGACTCTTTTTGTGCAGTCGAATGAAAGATTCAATTTCCCAATAAAACTTTGAATTATATAGCTGCGACAAGCTCTCTCGATGTTTCTCGCTCTCAGTTCCATCAATAAAGAAATTTCCTCTAATTAAAAACCACTACATAGCAATACAGTCTATCGATACGTTAATCGTTTTATCGAAAAGCCATTAATTCCATTTAAGCTGCATCTATGGGAAAAATAATTTAGTGGAAGCTGCAGCACAGTAGCACACAGGGTATTACACACTGAATATACATAAGAAGGCGAGACAACTAGGCGAAAGAGCAAAAGCCTCCTTTGTCAAAGAGAGCGCGCGCGGCGGTGTAGCGGCGGCGGGCCATTGTCTCGCGCAGTGCACATAAGAGGCAGACGGCGTATCGCCGAATCGTGTATATAGGTATAATAATACACATCATAGCCGTACAGGCTGATACTGTAGCAGTGCATATCGCACGTTGGGGAGAATATATACAAGAGAGAACGAGACGAACGCGCTGGCCTGTTATAAGTGTCAATGAGCGCGCGGAGAGTGTGACTCACGCTGTATAACTGCGGAATGATATCACACTCCCCTTTTCTTTTCTCGCATTCGCATCTATATATACACACACTGCACGCACGTACACGTTACACGCATACACGTACGGATGCACTATACCGTGGTCGTGTGCGGATATAACGCGCGCAGTGCGTGTCATAATTTAAGTGGCGCATGTTCGCGCGCGCGCGCGCGACGACGAGTGAATCGGGGGAATTCCCTGATACTTTTACAGCTGCTGCGCTACATGTACGAATGTGCCGCGCATATGTGTGTATGTATATGCAGCGAGAGAGAGAGAGAGAGAGAGCGATGGGGATCGCGACGACGACGACGAGTTTCGATGTATATACGTGTGTGCACTTAAGTATATGCGCGCTTCGTGTACGTTTCATTGAGAGTATAGAGCGAGGGGGCAGCAGCAGCAGCGGCAGCAGCCAGTATAAGTATCGTGCTGCGAACGCCTTCGAATTTTTCTCTCCTTTGCGTCGATTATTCTCTCTCACTCTCCTCTTATTCTCTTTATGGTATATGTTATTCAACGATGTTGTAACCGAGCTGCTGTTCCGCCAGGGATTTTTCTCGCTGATTAAAGGAGGTTTGGCGCATATATACATATAGTAGAGGTATGGTACACACACACACACACACACACACACACACACACGCACGCGTGGAAATTAAAAAATATCGGCGGCGTCGTGACGGCAGAAGCGTGTAATTAATTCGCGCCTTTTTTCTTCGCGCCTCGACGATGCACGACGACGAAATTTCGAAACGGTGTCTTTTTTACAACTCTTTGCGCGCGCACAAATTGCCGCCGTTTTAGGTATGCCTATAACAAGTATCCGGAGAATTTCACCGCAGACACGCTCCGCATTATAAAGCTGCAGCGGGGATAATTAATGAGGAAAACACACTTTTCGTACATTCATCGGAAAAACCAACAAAGGAGGCAACAGACCATCAATAATACCGCAGCCGTGTATAAGCCAGAAACGTCAAAACATTTCGTTCGATAATCTCGAACTAATGAGAAGAAGAAGAAGAAGAAGCAGCGCAGCATAATAGGGTCAAGAAGCGTATCACGTGCTCGCATGAATAGCAGAATCCTCGAAACCGTTAAAGCTTTTCGAAATCGAACGAGCGAGATGCTGCGAAGGAGCGTCTCTCTCGAAGGGCCATACGGATGTGTGCGCGGGCGTGTTTTATTCTCCGAGCGCACAACACGGCTCTCCCCGGATAATGAACTACGACGAGAGCCGCTGCTGCAGCGAGGGAAAACGTACTCTCCGCGCACGCCGCACAGTATAGCGTGTATAGGTACCTATACCTATGCGGCGCGAGAAGGAAAGCCGGAGGAGGATAGTCGAGACGGAAAAAAAGAAGAAGAGGGAGAAGTGGTTCTCTCTATACAAGAGATTATGACTCGGCGTTAGCCGAGTTTCGCCGCAGCCGTGAGGAGAAAGTTGGAGTATAGACCGGATCGTCTCTCTCTCTCTCTCTCTCTCTCTCTCTCTTGGCGATCGGTCCGGCGCATTGTAGTCACGACTATAGTATACAACAACAGCAATAATCCGCGGACTCGCGCTCTCGTCGTCGCTGCGCTTTTTCACTCTCGATCGCGCGCGCGTGTTTACCTTTCTCTCTCGGATCGTCCGCGTGTGATCTGCGTGTAATAATATGTTACGCCGAATATCGGGCGTCGTCCATCGCGTTTCGTAAGTCTTTGTATACATAATATAATGTATATAGGGGCACATTGCGTCAGGCATAGCGCGCATGACGCAAAGTCTAATGCAGCCGAAGGTATTCGCGAATTAAATCGATCGCTTGCGCACTGGTTTATTAGGAGTTTTATTAATCAAGAGGTGCACGCACATACGAGTAGGTACTTATATACGTGGAGCTGGTTAACCATATAGCCGCGTGTGTAGTGTATAGAGTATAGAGTATAGAGTGCGAGAGACTGATACTAGTAATTTATCGCATTCTAAGAGACAAGCGGGACGATAAATCATAAAATAAATGCAGCGCGTGCTCGAATACAATAAATAACCGTGCTTTGCGATATTTGCTCACGTCTTCCCTTTTTAACTTTATTACGTGTTCATTAGAAAGTTTTTGCGAGCTCCGCGCGGCAATCGACGTTTGACAAATTATTAGATGCCGACGCAATCGTGCAGCGCCAAGCGCTGCGCGCGGCTTAATGACTTTGGCAAGTAGCGGGATGAAAAATATCTTGTGCACCGAGTCGCTGCAGCTGCAACACTCGTAGCGTTTTGTAACGTGATTTCTGGCTATTCCTCATCATCGAGGATACAAAGTATATTTTGTCTTCTCGTGCAGTGCGGTGTGTGTTAAATTTATTGTAATAAGACATTAATATAATATACGGTACTATATTTACGTTCCTATTTGAGCCAAACTTTTCAATTAATTACAATTAATTAAGCCGCGCTGAGTGGAGACGAGAATCATAAACATTAACGTGTTAATCATAACATATAACATATAACATATAAGAGCGCCGCATGAAATCTGAAACGACGGTGACGCTGTAAACGATCCAAATTAAATCTACCTTGCACAATTATCCCGCAAGTTTAATATTAGCATATAATGAAAAATTCAATATAATGATCCGCTCGCGCATTTAATAATCGCTCGTTACTCAAAGCGCAGTACGAAGTGCATAATAGGTATATATCTTACGTCATTAATATGTGACGAGGCAAACAAGAATAATTCACGGTATGTCGGCTCTCGAGACCGCAAAAACTATTATTTGTTATGAAATTGGAGCAAGTTTTGTGGTCGCGATGAATGACTGCAGCAAGCGAACGGTTATAGTGAATCAGCGATCAATGATTCAAGATATTATTGTAAAAAGCAACTCTGTAAAAATGATCAATTGCCATTGATTATAAGGGGCTTATTGTTATTGTCGAGATTTTTGTTCGAGCGAATGTGAGAAAAACGATCGGTATCGTTATCTAATGAAGAAAGTCCGGTATGCAATCTCCCCGTATCTTTCATCTTTGCTTCTAGACAAATCGTTCGATGCGTGATTTTTCATTTTTACCATTCGCATTTTCAACACCTCTTACATATGCACCAACAACGATTTCCACACGACTGCAGACAGATGGTTAGTATTCGAAATATACCTGCTCTCGCGCTGACGGCTCGTTAGACTCGCGGCCTAGCGCGATAACTCAAAACCAACTTTTTCCTCCAAACCGAGAGACGAGAAAATTGACAATGAATCGAATTTTCTCGACAGCTAAATTACAAAGCAGCTTTCTCTCTCTCTCTCTCTCTCTCTCTCTCTCTCTCTCTCTCTCTCTCTCTCTCTTTCTATCTCTCGCCATGGCCGCTCGATTTCTCCCCTTCCCTCTCTTACTACTCCTGAGAGCGCTTGACCTCAGCTGATCTCGCCTAGCCATTAGTCGCAATTAGTCTCCCCAATGAATTTCCTACGAGCGAATAATAATCAGCGTACCGGTTTCTAGCGGCTCGCTCCTCCGCTGCACGCACCTATATCCGCCGCTGCCACTACGGCTTTACGGTACCTATCCGCCGGGCTTATTTCTAAAGCGAAGCTCCATTACGTCCAGCCCCATGTGAGGCTATATAAATGTGTACGTGCTTGCATTGCAATCGAAAATAGGCGGTGCGCGCGCGGCCGGGAGAGAGATAGACCGGCTAAAAATCGGGAAAATTAGTCTTTAGGCAAAGCACATACCGGCGTAGCATATAGCGCTATAGCGAGTGCGGGGGCTATAGGAAGTAAATGGAAAATTATATAGGCTCTTTGGTGCGTTCTTAACACCAAAGTGAAATATTATTTCCAGCCTGTGTGCATACCGGGAATTGTTGAGGCGTAAAATGCGCCTTATCTAACGAAATATGCCTTGTAAGACTACAGTTTATACGAATCCAAAAACAAGATAGCCTATAAGAGAATTCCAAAAACCGTCATTACGATCTGCACACGTGTGCTACCGTCGTTCGCAGTCTGTTTATCCGTCCAGCCCTCTTTCCTCGCATCATCCCAGAGCAAATTGATATCCGCTGCTCAGCAGTGGGTATACATACGGTAGCTGCTTGGATGCGCCCATCGAAATTCTCGAGCTCGCTAATCGAAAGTCATCGGCGTATTAAATCCACGAATCATCTCTTCGGCGCTGAATATTCGACGATGGCTTCGGTCACGCGATAGGACCTACGCGGCCCTCTAATTACGCAATTAAATGCTCTATTTATTTTTCCGGCCCTGTTTATATATTGTTCGGACGTAAGCGCGATCGGGGAGTGGTCCATCGGCTGCACGAAATGCGATCGGCCGAACAGCGAGAGAGAGAGAGAGAGAGAGAGAGAGAGAGAGAGAGAGAGAGCAGCTTCTGTATCTTCTAATCATATATTCATAAGCAATCGACGCGAGGGGGGCCCAGCGCGGCGTATGCAGCAGCAGCCTCTGGATTTGGTATGAAAAAAGAACGTCGAAGAGTGCGTGTAGGGTGCAGCAGCAACGGCATACGTATAAGCCTGGTAGATATTATACTTCTTTGAATGGGAATTGATTTATTTTTTTTCTCCTTTAACTCGAGTTTGATTTCTTTTGCTTTGGGCATGTATATACACGGTGTATTGACGCGAGCCGTAATAGGCTGGATGATTTGTTGTTTATTGCGGTCACACTTGCATTTCCATAATGCTATCCTTCGATTTATATACGCGTTGCGTATTTAGATACGCCCTTCGGATACGATATTTTTCTGAAAAATAGATTCTTATTTACGGAGGGAAAATTTTCATTCAATCAAGAGTTATATACCATGTATATACGCGAGAGAACAGATATCCCCCCTGAAAACTCTTCTACGCCACAATCTGTAATTTCATCACTTATCACTATTACACACATGAACCGCGCGCGGCGTCTAACGAAACGTCCTATACTCCGCACTATAATACTCGAGAGAGCGAGAAATTTAACGATATAGAGTCAAGAAACCCATACACGCATTACATCGCTGGCAACAAGGCTTTGCGCGCGAGTATCCTCTATCACATCTTCTCTTTCTCTCTCTCCCTCGAAAACCTTGCAACGTCCTTATCTACGGAAAAAACGAAGCACAGCACACTACACAACGATTTCCCGCGCGAGCTCGCTCTCTCTCTCTCTCTCTCTCTCTCTCTCTCTCCCGCTTCGTTTATTAATCGCGATAAGATAAAAGCGCCGGTGGACGTGGGAGTTCGAAGGCTGTATACATATAGCTACACGGCAGCGCGCGCGATTCAAACGGAATTAACGAGCGAATCGCCGCGATTTTTAACTCGAGGCGAGAGAGCAATTGTGCACACGTATACACGTTATATATATAGCTAACACACGTAACAGGTCGCGCTTTGTTGTGTTATTTCTCTAGGTGGCACGTGTTATCGTGCGCTCGGCCGATGAAAGCGAGCGTGAATTGATTTTCTTTGGCGTTTAGCGCGCTTCGCTTGCGCGCGCGCGAGAAAACCGCCGGCTATTTATTTGTGCGAATTCAAGCGCGCCGCCACAGCCATTGTTCCCCGCGATTTTTTACTCTACTCGCCTCGCTACTCGCGATATTATGGTAATCTATATAGTAGGAGATGGATTTTTTTAACGGAGAGTAAATATTCCACATAAATATCGCGGCCGCCGATAATTTATGGATTTTATGAAACCCTTTGCGCGCAGCGGTCGATCGATCGCGATATAGTCTTATAGTGCGATTTAGATTTATATCTCGCGGCGTGGCATACATCGATCTTGAAAAATCCCACTACGAATGTAAGTCATTCGAACTCGAAAAATCGCGCATACGTTCAACAAGTTGCCGCTCGATTTTCGCGACGAATATCGCAACTCATGTACGCTGCAGTAGAACGCGATTTAACGTCCACTCGATGACTCCTCGACGCCACCCCGTGTGCGCGTGTATGCAAATGGATGTAATTCGCTGCATTTCTCATGAATTATTTTATTAGGCGTGAGTTTAAGCACGCGTAATCCGGTATCTATCGGTTCTCGCGATCGATCTCTTTTTAGCCGCGGCGGTCGCTGCGCTAATTGATTGAAACCGCGGCACCGCACGCGATATACTTGCACTTTCCTCGAGTATATACTGTGCTCGCGTTATATCGCGCGAAAATTGAAACCGTTAAACGCCGATAACTCTCGGTGCACAGCGTCGTAAGTCGTCGTCGCGTGTCACGCTCTCTCTCTCTCTCTCTCTCTCTCTCTCTCTCTCGGTATATATATTATAAGCTCGAGGCTTGGAAAAAAGACACGGAGGAACTAATCCGAGAAAGTAGGCGCGCGGATTAAAAATAAAGAAAGAGCCAGCTGCCGTGGATTACCTAGACTCGCGTGCGCGGCTCGTGCCTCTCTCAGCGGATACGTGTATGGTTTATTATAGCGTACGTAAGCGAATGCGACAGCCGCGGGGAGAGAGAGAGAGAGAAAGAGAGACGAGATGCGGCACAGTAGCTGCAAATGAGATTAATGAACTGCTCTCTGCGGTGGCGTGGAATCGAGTGTGGTGTAGGTACATGCCGCGCGAATTATGAGCGCGATGATGGGGAAATCCGTGGCGAAATTCGAAATTAGAATTGTAGATATTGTTTCGCTTGGGCAACGGATGTCGCGCACCCGAATAACGATATATGTATAAGAATAAAGAATATGTATAATTATCGTGAACTGCAGCAGCACGAGAGCACAGCACTCAATAGCCGGCCGCGAAGCAGCTATTATAGTCACCTGATCGCGCGCTCCTTTGTACTACCTGCGACTGCAGTAATAGTTGTTACGTGCTGACGACACCGTGTACTCATATACTCGCGCTCCTGCCATCTTCACCTCTTGCGCTTGAATCCAGTGCTGGCTGCAGAGCTCTCGATATTAAACGTCCAGTTAAGAAACACTTAAGTTCGCATTAAGAAGGAATGTAAATTCGCGCAAAGTATAACGCGCCGGCAAGCGATATTGCCCAACGCGAATTATAAGCAAGCGCGACGCTCTTCCAAGAACAATTACTCGTCTCTCGCTCTCGTAAACGCTCAATTCCGCGGCGGTGAATTTCGGGCCACACGAGGAGATATTGCGCGAAAGCTCGAGAGCGCAGAGAGATTAATAGATTGCACTCGGCGGCTTCTGGGTAATCTTTAAGGCGTTATACAGTTGCACGTGTATGCAGGAGCAGCTTGTGGATATACAGGTATGAGCGATGGCAAAAGGTGGAACACAAGAATACGTACTAGTAGCGAACAGAAGGGGAATATAAAATATATGCATGAAAATATACACCCGAGAGTTTTAATTTCGACGCGTGATGAAGAAAGTAGCGGCTGACAGGAATGGGCGAAGACGAACACTCTCGCAAGAGACTGGCGCGCGCTCGCGAGAGAAGAAGGAGGAGTAGGGGATTAAAGGGTTGTCAAGATAATTACGCAAATCGCTCGGAGTCACGTGTAAAGCGGCGGCGGCGGCGGCGGCAGCGGTGCTTCTGCAGTTACAAACAGCGACGCCGCAATTTCGCCTCTCCTCGCAATTCTAATCTACGAAAACCTGTAATCACGCGCTGCAGCCCCCCCCCCTCCTTTTGTACACGTCCAATCGAGCTCTTCTCTCTCCGCGTGTATACGCAAAGTGGCGCTGAGAGCAGACTAGGCATACTACGCACACACGTCGAGTTTTTCGCGCCTGGCGCGCGAACGGCAAACGATTTAATTACAGAGAGAGAGAGAGAGAGAGAGAGAGAGAGAGAGAGAAAGACGAGAAAGAGAGAGCCCGTGCACCGATCGTTTAATTATAGTCCGCGGCGCACACAATAGACGAGGTGCGTAAAACTGCATTATTCGCGTCCGCTATTCACGCTTCGCACGAGCCGCATCGCTTTATTCACACTCTACTGATGCACCGGTATACTCGTTCCCATCAGCTGTGCGAGGATGCTCTTTGGCGTTTTGTTTACTTTTTGATTGACGAGAACGATATTATTGCCGAAGAGTATAAACAGCTTTTGGAATTCTCGCATTCGTAGAGAAAAGAGCAGAGTTGCGAAAAGTGCCGCGCCAGCTCCTAATTTCTATTTTTCTCTGAAAGTCATCTTGCCGCTGCAATCTTTCGCGGCTCAAGGCAACGCGTAACAACTACAAGTTGGCAAGTGCGCTGCGTAATAGCCGCGCAGCTCGAGGTAGTCTCTCTCTTTTACTCCAAAAATCGTACACTCACCGCGGCGGCGCGCTGCAGAAACAGGGAGAGAAAGCAAAATTGCAAAAAAAGCGGAGAAAATAAAGAGGAGGAAAACGGTGTGTGCGAGTGCAAGAGAGACGACGACACGAGGGCTAAAACTTCTGCAGAAGCCGCGGGGCCGATTCTCACGCTTTTGGCTCGCTCGCGCTGCAGCAGCAGGAGCAGCGTTCAGTGACTCGTTCGCGCGACCGTCGAGTGCCATAATAAATAATCGCGTTTTTAAGGGTCCTTTCCGGTCTAGACCATCTCTCTTTCTCTCTCTCTCTCTCTTTCTGCAGAGCAGCAGCGGCGACTGCAGTGACGCTCTAATCTCGGATAATGGATAATCGGCGAGTTGGCCCGCGGGTCCACGCACAAGAAGACACAGACGTATATTTTGACGACTGGAAATGGACGGCTATCGGCTTGGCCTGAGGCTATACGCTATACCAGCTCTAGACTCTCCCGCTCTCTCTCTCTCTCTCTCTCTCTCTCTCTCTCTCTCTCTCTCTCTCTCTCTCCACTCCTCTGGTTGCATGTCGAAAAAACAGTCGAATTCCTTTCTGCCTATCCGTCTGCGCTTATTCCGTCCGTCTGTTTCGAATTTTTCTCTTTTAGCCGCGCTGCGCGCTGCAGCCGCTTGTTTAAATATCGACTTCTTCTTCGGCTCCGCGTCTCTCCTCTGTTATTTAGCGGATCTATACGATCGCGAGTTATACACACTCACACACATGTACCTATTACTATTTCGTTTCGTTTGCGACCGTTACGATCGGCTACTCGTTCATTTAACCGCGCGGAAAGCTAGCGAGCAAAGGACTCTCGTATATAAACCATTCAAATTGCCGTGCCAAAACCGCGAATTTCGATCTGTCTGCAGTTATATACCCCACCGCGCTGCTGCTGCTGCTGCTGCTATGCTTCTCGGATAGGTCCTAGCTGCCCTTTTAAAAGCGTTCATTTGTCCCGAATGCATCGTCCGATTGCAGCCGTCCTGTCGAATATAGCTACCGATTTCGCTGCTGCAGCCTCTCGCACGAAAAATGGTAATGAAACGAAATTGACCGTTCCTATTTCGTGTCACTACTCCACCTTCTCTACGCCTATAATGTCCGCGCTGCTGCCGAATACTTATGCATGTATGAAGTGGGTGGCTGCACACGAACGCACACACACAAGAATTAGTCCGGTCTCTAATAACGTAGCGCTGCACGCGTTTTCGCCGAATCCTACCCTGGACTTTCGGAATTTCGTCGCTAATAAGGATCGGTACACACACGTATAATACACAGAGACCGAGCTGCTGCAGTGCTAAGAATTCGGACTATTTTCGGATTCTTTCATTTTTCTTCGTCTCTTCGTTCGTTCGTCTTTGGTGGTGTGGTGGTTGCGGTGCATAGTTCGTGTGTAGTTGCAGCAGCGGCTGTTGGAGAACGATTATATTGCCGGGGCGGTACGCGCAACGATCCAGCCCAAATTTAACCTCTTCGGAAATTGCTGGCTTTTGTCGTCTCGGGCAATTATTGCATTAGGCCGGTTTTACTTCCATTATATGGTTGTCTCTCGGTCTGGCTGCTGCTGCAGTTTACGGAGTTTTTGGAGTTCAAGGTTCCAATGGAGGAATGGGCTTTCGGAAGGTTGAGCAATGTTGCGCATGTATTTCGGTGCGTAAAGTGTGAGTCAACGTATACTACAACTTTATATTTGGATTTACTTTGATATCGTCATACGAGCTATCGGGTTCACCATCTGCTGATATGGCGAATTGCTAAAGATAGCAGGGTATCAGGATAAGGTGAATGTAATTGAGACAATCTTACATTTTTTTACAAAACAGTGTATTTATTACAAAAAAAAATATTATATGGATAGTCGTGGTTTATAAAAACTAATAAGTAGTCAAAATGAGATTTTTATAAAATTACGCAGTGATGTTGTTCATTTAATGAAGACGTTGCGAAAAACCTGTACAATCACGTCTTCGTGCAGATGCGCTATAGATTTGAATTCCGGCTTGTCGATCATCTCCTTACCGTGCGATATAATGAAGTTTATAGCCTGCGTCTTCAAATTATCAGCATTGTAGAGATCGGCTAAATTGAGGTAATCGACTGCATTATCCGTTGTAATGCGGTCACCCAGATTCTTTTCGCAAAACGCCTTCAAATCATCAATCGCATACTTATCAGCTGCGGCCAAAAGATTCTTGACTATCCGATCCATATCGTTCACCCGTCCAGTGTAAACAAATCGCAGCATTTCTATGAAAACGTTACAGCTGATGTCTTTTATTTCTATAACGTACGGGTTAGGTTCATGGTTATCGTGCTCGAACATGGCTGCAAAAACGTCGCTATTGGCCGCGAGTATGCACTTGTGAGCGTGAAATTCTCCACCGTTGACGACAAACCTGACGTCGCTGAATTTCTGATTGTTGAGGAGCTTCGCAAACTTGTCGAGATTGGCCAACTGTTTTTCTTCTTTCTTTACTGGTTGTGGTTCCCGAATCGGTTCCACATTCTCCGAGTGTTTCTCGACGTAGTCAGTGGTATCCGGGACGACTTCGCACAAGATCGTGAGTTTGTTGTTCACCAATAGACCGTTTCTCACGTCTGTCACCAATTCCTGCTTGATGAATCTGTGACGTCCTTTGTTTTCAGAAGGGCCGAACAGTTCCTTTCTAAAATTCAGCGTGAAGAACTTTTCGTTCTTCTGATTCAAGATAGAAAGCGAATACTTCATTTCCAAACTCGAGGCATTGCGAGCCACTATGTAAAGCGACATGTAATCCTTATGCTCCTCAGTATATCCTTTCGGGTACAGCCAAAACTGCCACTGATATTCATCTGTGGTGAAGAGAGGCGACTCCAAGCGTTGCCCCACAGTCTCGCTGAGATAGAAGTCGGTTATCTCCCACTTGCAGGTAGATTTCACAACGCTTATGAGTCCGGTGCTGTTCTCGGATTCGCACATCTTTGAGACAGTTTGCAGTCAAAAAAACAAACAGCAACAATACACAAAAGGAAATACTGTACACGTCAGTCACACACGTCGATCGACCGTCACACCTATTCGCGACTCTGACTGACGTGTGACTGAGAGCGGTTAAGATAAAAAAAGCAATCGAAAGCCGCGAACAGATAAAGCAACTAATCTACACGTTATCGGCACTAGAGGAAAAGAAAAATCATATCACAACGATAAAAACGAATACCGGGAATCGCGCGAACTGGTCGAGAACTGTTCAAAGAGTGAGTAACGTCCAAATCGTCTTGCTAATAACAGTCCATTACGTCGTAAAATCACTTTTTCTAATTCGATTTGTCCGAAACCGGCGATTAAATCATCCCGGCGTGAAAAGCATGTTTACTATTTTCTAATCTCCACTCATCTCACATCGTACATTGTCTTTCTCTCACGCGGGCTTTTTGAAAGTCGTTGGGCAACACCGAAAACACGCGTCGACAATTGCGCCTGTCAATTCCTCGCGACGTCGCGCTCTTGGGTTATGCGGCCGCCGCTGCGATGACTAAATAGGCCGCGTGCATTAAGAAACGACGCGTAACGTCCCATAAGAATCGACAGGGACACGCGACGCACGCATTTATTATATCCTCGCGTCGTGGTGTATTAGATGACCAAAAAGATAAGAGCACGAGGCAAATTTCTCATGTGCCAGAAAACGATCGATCGATCGGTCGCTCGGCCAATATTATAATCCGTCGGTTATAGACTATATGTATATGTATATATGCGCTCGTTACTCAATTTGCGCGACTCGTGAAAAGTGTAACGAGCCGAAGGCGCCTGGAGCACATGTATCGTACAAGGTGTACGATATGCGTACTCCTTATCGCGATAAACTACGAGAGAGAGAGAGAGAGAGAGAGAGAGAGAGAGAGAGAGAGAGAGAGAGAGAGAGAGAGAGAGACTTATGAAATATCGTTCTTGTTTTATAATAAATACCATCGAGAACGGAGAGACGTATTACACACACAGCGAGCGATCTGCATATTAGTATGTTTCCACCTGATTTTTTCTTACGCCATCGGGCATATACTGCGCGTGCAAGCATTTGTCGGGAAGCCGGTTCTTGTCACGCGATGCTTTGCCCGCAAAGGGAGAAAAATCACAACGTATATATGCAGTATAAGTAACGCCCGCGTGCTGGTAACCTCCAATATATATATATATATATATATATATATATATAGATTCCTCGGAGTACATTGTACATAATTAAACTTTAGCTCCGCTCGTAAAAGTCGTTTCTCCCTCGACGTTCTAATCAAGCATGCATGATATTTCAATCCTTGATTCATAAATCGATAAGTCGTCGTGTGTATTATGTATAGAAAGGAACGCGCGCAATATTCCGGATTAATATTAAATTGACGCTTTTGTATGTATTATACACGAAATTTCTGCTCCAATTATAACGCCGTAACGAACGTCATATAGGAGAGCTAAGCCCTTTGAAAAATTCAAAGCACCGCTGCAAAGATTTGCACAGGGGCAAAAAGTGCCAATAGTACGGACATATGGAAAGAGAGAGCTCTCGCGTCACGTCACGGATTCCGTTAGTTCCCAGCAATTTCATCGCGATTGTCTCTCGGCGGAGTAAAGCGAAAAAATTGGGATTTTCCGCGAAAAGCCTCGCTCGCTTTATGAGCTGGAATCACAGCGGCAAAAGTATATGCACAATTGCACACACAGAGAGAGAGAGAGAGAGAGAGAGAGAGAGAGAGAGAGAGAGAGAGAGAGAGAGAGGGAGAGAGAGAGAGATGGAGGAGAGAAATAAGCGCGCGGACAAAGACGCGAAAAGGGACGGAAAGGAAAATGGACAGTGAAAAATAGAGGAAGGCCCCAGACGAAAGTGGATATAGAGCGCGAGAGACAGAGATAGGAAAAAAAGAGAGCGGACTACTGTACCACGTAGTCGAGCTGTTCAAAGAGAGCGAAAAAGCCCAAAGAACAAAGAGAAATAGATACGCGCGAGTCATCGGCAGCGAGCACGCGCGTATATACACATGCGCGAGAAAAAGCCTCGCAGCAGCACAGCAGTGTGTAGCAGAAAGACTGACGAAACGAGAATAGAGAGAGACAGAGAGAGAGAGAGAGAGAGAGAGAGAGAGAGAGAGAGAGAGAGAGAGAGAGAGAGAGAGAGAGAGAGAGCAAAGAGTTTTAGCTCGGCAAACTGACGATTAACAAAAATTGCCGTAGACTGCGCCGCTGCTGCTAACGAAAATGTCTGCGCTTTCTCTCTTTCTCTCTCTCTCTCTCTCTCTCTCTCTCTCTCTCTCTGTGCCACGCTGCAGCGCATTCTATCGACTTTGTATTATAAAGGCTATTTAATTAAAAACTTTTCGAGCTACTGCTCGTCCCGGGCGCAAGAACTTTCACCCGCCCCGCGAAAAATTCGAAATTTCAGTTTAGCGCTGCGATAATTAATTTATATCAATGTCCGCAGTCGGAGTTGAGGAGTTACTGTCACAGTTACAAAGTTCGCTCTCTCTCTCTCTCTTTGCCGGCAAAAATTTGAAATTTGCCAATTACACTCGTTAGCTCAGTTTGTTATACTCTGCTACTCGGAATGTACAAAATATGGAAGTATTTGCGACTTTAGCCGTGCTTCCGACGAGGTTATAGCATGAGGGGTCGAAGCAGTAAGCCAAACAAGGCAGTTTTGTCATTTGTGCAGGCACACCACTATATCTAGACTCAGCGCGCATATTGTTATGAGGAAAATGGAAAAGTGCCCATGCGCCATCTATTTTCACCTGCCCCAATAACACGGAGAGTTTAGGCGGTGACGAAAGGAAACTGCTTTGTTTCGGTATACAACTTCAAATTTAGAATCGAACCGCAACCGCGGTTTTTTTTTTTAACTGACCAATCAGACGACAAATAGAACTCCTTCAAGATGGAACGATCGAAACTTAGAGGTAGGTAGGAGACGTATAGTCTACGTCAGAATTTGCAACAGGCTGTTACTTGCACGAAATGCCTATTCATCAAGCGGCGACTTTTGTCAATATATCCACAAACTCGCGAGCGCAAGAAACCGCGACGAAATGATTTTGCTAAAAAGCCGTCTAGCGAAATCCGGCAGCGCGCAAAAAAGGCTGTACGCTCGCGACGTGCAAACATTCGCGCGCGTAGATCCGATTCCTAAATCGAAAACAAACTCCGCTGTGTGTGCAGAGGGCGCGCGGGCGTCTTATCCGTTCACTCTCTCTCGCGTGAGTTGCCGCAACAATGTACAGCCAGCCTGGAAAGGTAATGAAACGAATCTATGAAAGTTTCATGGGATATATGTATACCTGTATACAGCGCGCCGATGAACCGCGCGAGGGAAATTACGTAAGCGCGCGGCTCTAGGCTGCAATGTCGTGGATTTTTCGTGTGCGTTCTCTCGGGGGTCCTTTGTTGCGGGACTTCGAAGCGGATTCCACGATGAAATGATTGATCGGAGCCAGTTTTCTCCGGCGTCGATCGGGGAAATTGCTTTCATCGATCTCGGAGAAAGAAAGTCCGAGAGAGTAGTACCTGCAGCAGCGCGGCTGCGATAGAGAGAGTCATGACGTCGTAATTGATCGGAAAATTGATTTCGCTTATACCTGCGGTGGGTGCCGACGGTTGTTTCTCTCTCTTTCTGCCCGACTCGGCTGATGAATCGGCCGTTTCGAAAAACATTAGCCTAATGGCGAAAGACAAAAGGTATAAATTCTAGCCTTAATTGTCCAATTCATAATCAGTCTATATTCCCTGATGGCGATACACTTGATGACGAATGAGAAAAATTTTCAACAATAAGCGATAAATCCTATCGACACTATGGATACCGCGTGTACGTTTTAAGCGATGAGAACAGTCATCTTTTACGCGCATCCTTAAATAGATAAATTTGCGTCAACTACGCTGAAAAATTTATGTAACGCAGCCGCTCTTCTAAAAGAAGAGTGAAATGTACTTTGCGGATGAATAGCGGCGCGGCCAAGCATTTTTCCCGCGCTATAAGGCTCTCTCTCTCTCTCTCTCTCTCTCTCTCTCTCTCTCTCTCTCTCTCTCTCTAGCGCGCAAACTTCTGTAATAAACATCAATCAAAATCGCGTTCGCGCATATATATAAGGCAATATAATTTCTAATAAGGACCGTTTAGCGTTCACGCGCTGCTCGCCGCACGCAGCCTCATATTAGAAAATTAACTTTTTAGCTAATTGTGCTTTCGCAACGGAAATTTATTATTTACTATCTTCGCGCGCTTTTGCTCATCAGCGGGGCCATTAAAAATCTGAATTACGCGTGAAAGCTGGCTGCTGATGCCGGAAAATGAAGTTTCTCTCCGCGCAATCATACGTGCAACTTTGCATTATAAATTTCTCTCGGCTAAGTGCGACGGCCGATAATTCTTATTAACGGCTGATTGACGCTCAAAAGAGACCAGCGAAAAAACTGTCGACGTTTTGAAATCGCTACCATTACAGTACACATACTGTGCGCGAATTCTCGTCGCGCTATTTCTCACTGCTTCTAATCGGCGACGACGTCAATTACGGCTGAATCATTTCAGCAGTCCTTTTATACATATCGCGTAATATAAACGATCGAGGACAAATCCGTCAGAGCAGCGATCGCCTAGGCGCAATAAATTCCGCGCGTAAAGTGATTTACGCGCGGCAGTGCGTTTCTGCTGCTGCTTGCTCTCTCTCTCTCTCTCTCTCTCTCTCTCTCTCTCTCTCTCGCTCACTCCCTGACGAAGGCGATTCGTTTGCGGCCGTTACTAATTTATCGACCAGCTCGCGCTTGCACACTCACACACACACACACACGTACGCAGAGGGAGAGGCGTAAGCTAGCCGGTACTGTTATTATACGCGATTCGTAGATCGGTCTGTAAATTATGGATTTATGCATTGTTCGGCCTAGATCTTCCAGGTAGACTCTGCGATTCTTCGTCATTTTTTTTGCCCTTTACCATATCGAAGCGTTTGAGCTGAGGACACCTACCCTTTTTATGAATGGAAAAAAGTGGGTTCCCGCGAGGGAGTGTCGCAATTTCTCGGAACAATAATAGCAGTCCGCGGAGACTGGAATCCTTTGGGTTTAACGACGTTTTTACGCTGACGCTTTTCCGCGGGTGAAAATACGTCGTAAAATTTTCTTCGACTGGCTTCTAAATAGTGTAAATTACACGGGCAAAAGATACAACAAACAAGCAACCTTTGTTTACGTTTTTTTCATTTTTTTCAGAAAGCTAATGATGGTTATAAACGACGTAATTTCCTACGGCGGAAAAAAACAAAGCATTTATTTAGGAATACACGGTAAAAACCTCATTTCTCATCAATATCGCACGAACGGACGTTCGTTCGCGTATATAGGTACACGCAATGTCGTTCGATGTTCCAGTTCGGTCTACCAAGAAAAAAATCGTCGCAAAAACTGGAAAGATAAATAACGCACGCTCTGTTTATAAAGCCCGAGACACTATTTCATCCATAATTTTTAACGAACTCTTGATAAGCTCACTCGCATGCAAATGAGCAGCTCCTCTCTCGGGACTTATGTAATTTTAATAGCGCCGATCAGTCGCAGATTATTAATAACGCCGAAGACACGGGCTAACTGTAAAGCGCGTTTATTACGCCTCCGCGTTTGTTCGAAGGCCGCCTCTGTATGTCTATACGCTATCCCGATATCCTGGAAAAGATATTAAAAATGAGAAATTAAATCGCCCGCGTTTGCTACTTTTTTACGAGTTTCTGGGTATCGGTCGATCCGCCGGTTTTTCAGCAGATTCCACACACGCGGTTCTCTCATCGAGTAGTCGTCGTCCAGCCTTGGCCTCGTTGTTTCAGCGCAACCGGGAATGGGAGAGACCCGAGTTACACGGTTTTGCTCGTGTCTAGCTGCAGTTCTAGACTCTCGACTCGAGAGAGCGACTATCCTGAGAACAAGGTAAATTGGAATTTAATACAGGAAAGTTCTGTTTGAGGTATCGAGAGGAGTGATGTTAAAGCGGCTGCGCGCCAGCGTAATTCACAGAAAAAACACAGGAGAGAAGCCATTGTGAAACGTTTGATTCGAAAAACGAGGTTTATTGTACAGCGCGAGTGTCTGCAGCTGCTGCGTGATTTAAACCCTCGCGCGCACCTGTGCGGAGATTTTAATTGTTTGTCCCTAGAAACGTTTCGCAAGGGAATTTTTTTCGCCGTTTTTCTCGACTGTTTTTTCCTCTTCTTTTTTTTTCGCCAAGAAAACGCAGAAAACGCAGGCTATCAATCACGATCTTCGCGAGCCTTGGTTTTGAAAACTAGATCACTGAATTGAATAATAACGACGATTAGCGCGCGACGCCAGACGCGCGCAGAATTTAATCGAGAGACTGCAGATCCGAGGGAAACCGAGCATCGCATAATGCGTCCACGAGAAATTAATAAAATACATACGACCAGAGCGCAATATTCATACGTATTCAGGCAAAATAGGTCCGCAATAAAAATGCCGACGAGTTTATAATGCAATAACGGTCGCATTATGCGAGAAAGCCGACGCCTTTGAAATTTCAAAAAGGCCTAACTGTATATACACACCGGGAGAGGCAAGTAGCAGCGCGCAAGACAAAGGCGAAAAAGGCAAGCAAAAGGCGAGCAATCGATTCACGCCGGCGCGCAAACAAACCAAAAGATCTTCCGGGAGAAAGCAAGAAGCGCACGCAACGGCGATTCGCAATAAAATCATCCCCCCATTCAAGTGTTATACGCTGCTGCAGCAGCCGAAAAGCAAGCTCGCACGAGCAAGATCCCATTCTTCCGTATGGAAATTTCTCTCCCTCTCTCTCTCTCACGAGTCGGGCGAGAGATGTAAAAAAGAAAGCCCAGCTGCAGTTGTGTGCGCGTGTACATAATATAAAACGGGCCCAGACTTTTGTTTCGCTGACGCTACTAATTTTGCTGCTCGGATTTTCGGGGCAGCTCTCTCTTGTCGCCGCGAAATCGGCGTGCACGGACGGAGAAAGAGGTAGGATTCCTTCGGCTCGAGTTAGCGGCGAGAGTCTCGTTCTTTCTCTCATTTTGCCTATCTTTCTCCGCTCTTTCTGTGTCTCCGATTTCTGCCTCTCTCTTTTTGCTCGCGCGGAGAGGGATCGTCGCGAATGAGAGAGGAGAGAGAGAGAGAGGACTACTACTACCTGTGGCGGTGGCGGCGGCGGACCTGTTGTTCGCAACACGTGTTTGCGCGATCCTCTCTCTCTCTCTCTCTCTCTTTCTCTCTTCGGCTCGTTTCCCTCGAACGTGCGGATATGTGTGCGTATATACGTGTGCGTACACGGAGCCGCAAAGACTGGAAGGCGACGATGTATTGCCACCGATGACAGTCCGTCTCGCTTCTTTTCGCCCTCTCTCTCTCTCTCTCTCTCTCGCGCAGTTCTTCGTCTTCGTCTCGATTCCTCGTCTTCTTGCTCTTTTCTCGCTAGTCTCGCTGCTGCGGTTAGTTCTTCTTGTTTCTCCATATTCTCCCTTGTTCTATCAATCTTCGTTCTACTTCTCGAACCAGGCCTGACATTCCTGTATATTTGCTGGCTCCGCTGCCGCCGCCGCCGCTGCTGCTGCTGAATACCTAAATATCTTATAAGCTTTTTCCGCTCTGCAGCCTCTTTCTCGTATATACGTATATGTTTATCTACTAACTCTCTTGCGCGCGCGACAATTTTTTTCCTACTCCCTGCGGCCGACATTCTGCTCGTCGCTGCACTTGGCTTCTTTGTGTACTTAGCGTCTGCTGCTACAAATTTTTTCTTCCACCTCTCTCGGCTCGGATTAAAATCCCATTTCGTATAAATCTCGCCGAATAATTTTCCGAAAAGAGAGGCCCGCCGCGTTCAAACGAAATTTCCGCAGCTTTGCGTCCGAAAGGCTGATGTGCATCCCCGGTGGAAATTCCGAGATTTTTCGGAATGCCGCACTCGCGGTGAAAAATTCACGGGACACGCGATTTGGCTGTCCAAAACCACGCCGTTCGATTAAATTCGCCTCTGCTGCTGCTGCTGCTGCGAGTGGACTATTGTATAAGCCGATCGCATTCTCCGAATTCAGGTCGATCGGCCCTCAATTTGGGGAACAATCCCCGTCGTAGCTGCTGCTGCTGCCGCCGCTGCTCCTTGTTTTTGGCTATATTGCTTAATTGCCGCGATTGTTCCCTTCAATGAATGGGCTGACGACGTTATGCGCGCGCGTCTTAACGCGCTTCTTCTTCTTATTTTCGAGAGCGCATGCACAGGAGAGTTTTACCGGATTCCGGCAATTTTTGCGCTCGCGGCTTTGCTTTTCGCTCGGGCGCCTGTTGTAAGAGAGGCTGCTCGGTAATTTGCTTATCTTGTAGGGAGAAAAATACGCGGTGTAATTATCCCGCTGGTTTGCGCGCCGACATACGAGTATTTTCTCGCCGCAGAGAGATTGGTTTTTTTTCGAATGTGAAAAATTAAACTTTTATTTTTTTCAAAACTAACGAACTTATTCGATATCGCTAGATCGACACTGACAATTTAGAAACTTAATACAGGAAAGGAGGCATAATCAAATGAAAAACGTCCGTCAACCGTCGGTTCGCGTGTAATCTCGAAATACGCTCTATTACCGTGTGTTCAGCGTCTGACGCAATTTAATCCCGACGCCCGTATAATCCGCATATACGCACACATCAGCGACAATGGAGACATATTCGCACACGGACGAGTGCGCGCATTGGCACCTTAGGCGAGAAACTGCATCGCTGGAGAAGAGGGAAAAGTCGGCCTTTGAAAGAAAGGAAGCCTTTCTCGCGACGACTGCAGGGGGGATCTCGCGTAACGAAGAAAATGACATAAATGAAAAGAGCTCGCCATTGTCGGTATATATGAAGGTTCACGCGCTCTTATAGCAGCTACCCCTATGCGTTTCTCCTTTTGTGTTAAGTGTGCAGCGAGACAGTTTTTTCCAGCAGCTGTATATAATTTCGAGTAATACACTATTTTTGCTTCCTTTTTTATAATTGCATAATTATATATGAGACATATATTACTTACGTTCCAATACATCAGCATCCAATTTCCAGAGGGAAAATAAGTTAATTAGTCATATTGGCAAATTAGTCGCTCCAGCCTCTGATCTCTCTACTATATACAGCGTCATATGCCTACATATCCATTATGCATAGGAGTGTAATATGCAGTAGTCTCGGTGCATTAGTTGCATGCACACATGCGCGCGTATACGCACACAGGCGAGGGAAGACACGATATAGGTGCGACGACGTGAGTATTCTCGGAAAGGGAGAAAAAGAGAGTACGTGCAGTGAGATAGAGAGGGAGAGAGAGAGAGAGAGAGAGAGAGAGAGAGAGAGAGAGAGAGAGAGTAAGTGCAGCGTCGAGAAAGGGAGCAATGACGCGAGAGTCAGTAGCGAGACGAGGCGGGGGCAAGAAGAACAACGCGAGGGACCGGCGGCCAATGAGAGACGCCCGATACGGCAGCCATTTTAATGATCGGCCCAAGGTAAACAAAGGGAAAAGAGGGAAAGGAGAATGACTGCTGCGGTGCAGGCACCCCTCGTGTGTGTCGTCGGTACAGTAACCCCTTTCTCGAGGGAGAGGGGCACGTGTGCATGTGCAAACGCCCACGTGTGAGCGGTAGGGGCGACGAGCCGACCAATCGCTGGCCTGCATCTCTCGTCGTCGTCGTCGTCGTTGCACCCGCAAAGACGGACTGCTCCCCTTCCTTCCTCGCGTCACGTCTCACTGCAATCTCTCTCTCTCTCTCTCTCTCTCTCTCTCTCTTTCTCTCTCTCTCTCTCTGCGGGTCACTCGCTCGATTTTTCACTTTTCAATTTTGCCGACGCCGAGAACGCGGCTTGTGGCCCACATGAACTTTAATCCTTTTCCATTGGAAAGTCGCCGAGACGCCGAGAGGGTTGGCTGTATGTACCACGCGTGCAATTAGCGAGATTCGCGCGAAGGGAGCAGAAGGCGAGAGTGGCAGTATACATATATAAGAAAGAAAGTCATTAAACCGTTTCATTGCAGCGCCCTATGGGTGTGTAATTAGAGAGAGAGAGAGAGAGCCGAACTCGCGCTTGTTATGCAATTCTGAAAATGGATCATAAGTGACACAAGCTGGCAGTGGGGTACTTGTCGATTCGCGGGTTCACGCCTCTGCTACCGTTCACGCGCGCTGCGTTTCGATTGATCTCTCGAGTTTTTGGCTTGTGCGTTTCAATGTGTCGCGGGACTGGAGCGTATGGTTGGCACTCGTGCCCCTTTCATGGGGATTAATTGCGTGTGCTCGGTTTTTGATTAAAAAAAATTCACGAGTCGCCTACTGCAAAATTTCATTGTCGGGTTTGCACCAGCGAGAAAAGAAATTAGAATTTATAAAACTGCCAAAAAGCAGCGTCAAACTATTTAAGAGTTCGTCGAAGAGAAAAAAGGCAGCAGGAGATCGTAAAAGAAAGGGTCCGCTCGTAAATCGTAGATCAATCTCTGGCAAGAAACTCGCGGCTCGAACCAAAGCAGAGCAGAGCAACAGCCCTTTCAGCCTGAAAAGGCCCAGCAAAGGTGCGACTTCTTCTCAACCCACACTCTCTCCTCTCTCCCAAAACACTTCTCGGAGAGCTGCTCTCTCGCGCACACACGGCTAGAACAAAGGCCTTTCGCGCTCTCGAAAGCCGCGTGTGCAGCGCACAAATACCGCTCGCGCGCGATATTTACGGCGGTGGCGGCGGCGACCGGAAGTCCGCTGGTCTGCTCTGCCGCAGAACCCGAGAATATACGTATAGCCGCACCGCCGCATACTTGCGTGTGTGTCCCGTCGCGCGTGAGAATGGGGTATTGGGTTTTCTCGTCGAGGCTGCTGCTGCTGCTGCTGCTGCTCTGGGCAGTGTGCTATATAGCGCGAGAGCAGCTTTCTGTCTGGCACACTTGGCCGCCGGTAAAACTGATGTGATTTGACTACGTTCACACCTACACCGCATTCTGTCTCCGTTGTTTTTTCTCAAAACACGGCTGCTGTTGCCGCCGCCGCCGCCGCTGCAGCGAACAACGATGTAAGACAATAAAACGAGGCGCGCGGAGACGAGTGAGAGGCGGAGAGGGAGACAATGCGGAATAAAAAAGACGAAAAAGAGCAGGAGAGAGAGAGAGAGAGAGAGAGGTGGAACAGGTATTATGAGCGGCAGCCTCCGCTTCTGCTTCTTCATTTTTGCGTGTCCCGCGTGAATCTGTCGCGGCGATTTCATGCAGAAGCTACAAGGATCCGAGAGAGAGAGAGAGAGAGAGAGAGAGAGAGAGAGAGAGAGAGAGAGAGAGAGAGAGAGAGAGAGAGAGAGCGGCGGCGAGAATGTGAGGGCCTCGCCGGCTCTGATTACCTCACTCGGCAACCCCTCGCTTTCCCTCTCGACTCTCCTGACGCGTCTCCCCTCTCTCTCTCTCTCTCTCTCTCCTCTGACTCCCTTTGTCTCTCCTGCAGCAGCAGCACCAGCCTCCCCCTACTCGTGTCCTTTTTTTCCGCGCAGCTACGCTCGTTTTCGGTTCGTCTTCTCTCTCCCTCTTTCTTCCCTTTTTTTGACACGAATGTCGCATGACCTATAACGCGCGCGCCGAAATGTGTCGCGCGCGCGCGGGCGCTTTCTCTCCGCGCCGCGCTGTGCTTTCTCGGGGGTCTATTCACCCGCCAGAGAGCCGCGTCGTCTGGCTCGTTTCTAAAGCCGAGGATTTCGCGAGCCAGCCCGGGCTTTAATATTACAATATTCTTTTTCGACTTCTCCAACGAGCAGTCTGACCTACTGCTATTTCTGTGTTACAATAGCTCGAGGTAAGTACACACACATACACACAGAGTCGCGTCGTAATTCAAAAATAAATGCGCTATCGATTTCCAAACAACGGCTTCGCTCTCGCGAGAATTACACGGCATTCCTTTCCCATCGCGTTTTGCACAAAGCGTCGTCGCAAGAGTGTGTCAAGCCGAGCGATCAAAATATTTTCGAGAAACCGGGCTACGCATTCACGTCGATATCCATTAAGAGACTCCTTTTCCTCTTTGTGATCTGCACACATCAAACGGCGCGGAGGAGAGCTGCAGCGCGGAAAGTGAGCAGGTAAATTCTCTCTATACTCTCTCCCTCCGCGCCTTCTTCGTCTTATATGCAGCAGACTATATAGCTCTTTTCTCTCGGTGCGCGATTAATCCTATTCACGGAGCCGCGAAGGCTCGGGTTTCAGAACCGCTGCTGAGGCTGCTGCTGCTGCTGCTGCTGCTGCTGCTGCGAAGGAAGTGTGTATGTGTGTGTGCGTGTGAAGGGAAGCGGCGACGGCGGCGGCGGCGGCTGCGGTATAGTAATCCGCCCTCGCGCGTCCATTCGGCGAGTTTCTTGGAAACGCGCGTCGATTAGTGACGTAATCGAGGAGGGACTGCCTCGCGGCTTCACGCACACACCTATGGTCTATTGCTTTATCTTTGTATGGCTTGTGATATTGGATTTTCGATGAGTTCTCTACTCCGCGGACGCTTCTCACGAGGAAGACGTTTGCAGACTGCGTGTGTATAGTGTGTGAGAGAGCTGAAGTGCTTTGAGGGATTATCAAGAGGTTTTCCGCGAATCAAACGCGGGGAAATGCGCACTTCTTCGACGCCGCCGCTGCTGGTGCTGTTGGCTAGAATTAAGGTCTCGTACCCGTCGGACTTAGACGCGGACTGCTTTGCGAATCAGCGGAAAAATTCACTGAAACTGCAGTCTAACAGAGTTAGACGCGTAGATACGGGTAATTCGATAAAACGACGGGAGTGCGTGTAGCTCTCTCGGCGAGCTTCAATTAATTTATTATTGGAATTGCGAGACTAATACTATACTGTAGCTACAGTGGCATAAAGGTTTCCCAGTAATAACAGTCATTAGCGTTAATGCTCAAATCTACATACACACTGTGAACTTTAACTTTTACGCTATTAGCATAATGCGCGAAGCGCGCTCATAATGGCCGTTATTGTGAAAATCTATACTGGCGATATTCATTCACATAGTATATTATAATAGCGAAAATTAACGATAAAAACACACACATATATATATATATATATATATATATATATACACACACACAGTTATAGATTCAGCTTTACAACACACACGCGCGAAAGAACGACGTGAAGTCTTAATTTAGTATACGGTGTCGAGTCGATTTTTTCCCTTGTACTTATCGCGAGGGAGAGCTGTGCATTCGCAATTTTATTAGACCATAACAATATTTTTCATTGCAACACATACACGTACACACAATCCGCTTTCTAAGGCATCTCTGCAAACACTATACACATACCCAGCTAACAATTCCTTTCGGCACTGAAAGCTGTCAGGCGACTCTCGCATTCATTCCCAGTCAGCCGGTTTAATACTCCATTAAATCAAACACAATTCTCCCGCTGAAAAGCCTACCGCGATCGCGATAAATAATTATCCGCGGAGAGAGAGAGAGAGAGAGAGAGAGAGAGAGAGAGAGAGAGAGAGAGACCACGCGGCGGTGCAATCATTGTCTCGGCGCGCGAGTTTTTCGTGAATTACACCCGATTACGTGCTAAAACACACGTAGAATATACGACGAAAATCGCTGGGACTACTCGCGAATGGTTACGCGATTCTCGCAAAATTATGCTATTATACGTGTGTCGGACAGCGTCAGCCGAGTCTGTAAACAATGCAGCGAGTATATTATGTACAACGTGCAGGCTGAGAGATGGAAAACAGCTTCACTTTACTCGATAGACCTGTTTACACGTTTCCCAATAATATATATTTCACCCTGGCATTGTACAATTTTCATTGTTTCTTGCGCAAAGCGGTATTTAGAAAAAAATCCTATGTACCTGTGTGTACCCTCACCGTCGTATTCCAGCTCAATAATTCAGAATAGTATAAACACATTTGAAATCCACCACCTTAAAAACCTCTCTCAAGAGCTATTTAAAGCGACGTTTCGAAATCCGGACTGTTCTCTCGCGCAGATGCACGATATATAACGCGAGAGAGAGAGAGAGAGAGAGAGAGAGAGAGAGAGAGAGAGAGACTTCGCGTGGTTGTGAGTCGCGGGAGCCACGTCGCGATGCGGTCGCCTATGTGCTCGGGAGATAAAACGGCTCTTTCTCTGCTGGGCGCACGCATTGATAGCGCGCGCGCGCGAGACGCTGATCTACTGACACTCTGCATTCATAAATTATACGGGCTTTCGCTGTAACTCTGCTGCGAGAGCTCTCTTTCTCTGTGTACAGTGTATGTATTATACACTCGCCCACACATATTACACTCGTGTCTTTGGCACTTTCTAGACAATTTCAGCTTTCCATCTCTTGCGGTGTGCTGTGTCCGAGAGCTGGGCTCTAACTTGCGAAACTTTGTTATTGCGACGTGTATACCTTTAAGCTTGTTTTAATAACAGCATACTTTGCTGCACTTTGTAATGGCGTTTGTTTAATTTGAAATGCGCGTTGCGAGTGATACCGATTTTTCGTTTTGGCGAAGAGAAAATTTATGCTAAATTCTTGCTTCATGCACCGACGTTTTGTAAGACATATATACGGTCTCGCGCAACAACGATTGTTTACGATTCCACGGCACTTTTCCTCGTTCACATAACTGTCCTTTAAAGGATTTACAAAAGCACGTGTATATACAAAGCTGTGCGGGAGGGGGAGATTTAGCGAGATTCCTCGTTAAGATACATTTGGCCGCGTATACAGCAGCTAGCACACTATGCACACATTGTGGAAAGCCTCATCGATGTGTGCCACAGCAGCGGCGGCTTATCCGCGCGTATCGGCGCGCAGATATGCAAATTTTGATATAATTTATTCGAGCTCGGGATTTACGACTTGTTTATTACAGCCGATCGGACAATTCGATCTTTCTCCCGTTTGCGTATAGCGCAAACCGAGCAAACAGTTGCGCCGGGTATAATTAAGGGGAAATCGTACTTTTTCGCACCGATCGAGTGAAAATGAAAATGAAGAAGGAAGCACCGGTGCGCGAGAAGCGGCCGCGCGGACACCGTAGGTGCAATGTATCGGGTGAACAGCACCGCGCAGCGACGAGAAACTCGAGGCAAAGATAGGATGTATCAAAGATGGCCGATGCCTTGTAACTAATACGAGCTGCTGCACCGCGGCGACGCTGACGGCCATTTGCGAAACACATAAGAAATCCGATCTTGGATTTTGATCTCCATAAGCCCACCCTCGATCGTGTTACCGGAACACACCTCGACAGCGGCAGCAACGGCGGCGGCAACGACGGCTCAAAGATGGCAGCTACTTACTCGACTCCCCGCGCGAGCGACGACGACTTTCGCCATTATTGTCGCGAGAGACAGATTCATCCGCGTGTGCGTATGTGCCTTCGATGATGTACTTATCGGCCCGAGAGAGAGGCTAATCAACCGCGTCGTATGGCGACAAAACCCTCGTCGACACGATGCAAGGATATACCTTTCACCGGGAGCTATATATTCAGCTTCTTATATTTTGCGGCTAAACGATCGCTGCAGGATTCGCTTTCTACACGAGAGCTGTCGCTGGGGGTTAGCGGACGGGCTACTCGGTTGGAACGAGCAGAGAGATTAATAAATAATCGAGGCTCACGTCTAAAATTGTACCATCGTCAAATCGAGTTGGCCGAGAAAACTCGTTCCTTGTATAAAGAATCTTCAAATATTCAGCGATCGAAATTAGACCGGTTTTTTATCTTCCGCGATTTTTTCCAAGAGGCACATGCAGCAGCGATAATCGAGCGATGCCTCGGTACGCAAGCCGATATCGCTGCGCGGCGAGCAAATAAACGCCAGCGACGAAATTAAAGGCGAATCGGCGCAACCGGTCATCATCGGTAGCAGCGCCGGCACACAACACCTGCTCACCTCCGGAGAAATTATTTTTCAATCCCACAATTATAGATGACTCGGATAAGCGTGCTCGATTTCAATTTGACATCGAGCGCGCGCACACACACACACACACGCAGCAGCGATTAAACAAGGATGCGAGAAGAGAAGATTCTGATGCCGCGGTCGAGAATTAAACGTCGCGAAGAGGAGCAGGAGGAGGAGGAGGAGGAGGAGGAGGAGGAGGGAAAAATAAAAGCGCAACGGAAATGAAAACCAGCGAGCTTGCAGCAGCAGCAGCAGCAGCGTGCAATTATGAAGTCGCTACCGAGCTGGCACGCGAATATCGAGAATGACATTTTAATCACACGGTCATCGTTTTCGCACGGCGTTCCATTAGTGCGAGTAATTTGTCTGTCGATACGCTTGTTGACTTGTGAGATTCTCATCGGCGCCTACCGTTAACCTCTCCCTCTCTCTCTCTGTGTCGCTTCTCCGTTTCTTTTCTTCACCTTGTCGTCGTCGTCGTCGTCGGGAGTGATCCTTTTTCTTATTTGGCTTCTGTCTCTCGGTGAGAAAGAGAGACTCGGAAAAAAGACTTATCGCCCAGGTGGAAACCGGACTGTGTACACACACGAGCCAGTTCGCCGCCGAAAAAATAGAACGAGATCGATCTTTCGCTCGCGCGCTCGCTCGCGAGTAGCGTATCTATATACCCCGAGAGCTTGACAAGCGCCTCTCGATCTCGTTAAGAGAAGCTCTCCTTCGTCGTCGTCGTCGTCGCGCATGACGATCGAGATATACGCCTTCGAGATTTCTCTTTATTTCTTTTTTGAATAATAATTTATGGAAAAATGAAGCGCTGCAGCAGCGCATTCATAGTGGTGTACGTCGCAGAGATCGCGAATGCAATATTCATTACGTAACGACGTTGTTGACACCGATTAAAAATAAACAAGAGACTGTGCGAGAAAAACGAATGCATAGTTTCGCGTGCGGGCGGATGCAGTGTGAGGCAACGCGTGTGTACGTAATACGCCGCGCAGAGCGCAATAGTAGCACACTTGGGATACTTAATCGTTCCTTAAAAATATACATAGTTCTGGTGTGATTTACCGGTCGTAAAATAGGCTTTAAATTTGTTCTACAGATCGAAAAGCTGCGCTGCTGCCGTTATACGCGTGCGACGTACGCCGAATAAAAGTTCTAACCAAGACTGAAAATATGACGTTTTGCAACGCGCACTTTTGGCATAACTTTGTGCTAGAAAGCCACGTTGGCATTATATGTGCGCGCAAAAAGAGACGTCGTCGCGCGTTGCTATAAGTATGCATCGATAAGCTGTCGCGAGACGCGAAAAATTCCGTAGCCGTGTAAAATCACCGTGGATTAGCATGAGATTGCTCGACAGTAAATAAAAGCTAATTTCCGTATAAATTTCCCAAGGAAATGACGTTAATTAATACAGCCCGCGGAGAAAATTAGAATAATCCCCGGCTCTCTGTGTGTGTCTGATCCGATATCCACACAAAGCTCGCGCCATTAATTATCCGCAATCGATGCCGGCGCGCATTAATTGTTTCTCAAGAAAGCGCACGTTATATGCAGTGCTATACATATCGGAAAAAGACTAGAGTTTCTCGCCTTCTCGATATATAACACACGTATTATACACAAAGCCAGCGATGAAAGTATACGTATACACATAGGCGGATGTGAGCCGGGCATATCGACTGTGCGTGAGTTAACACTTTGTGCGTGGGGCGACTACAATGGCGCGTGTATACGGTGGCCGCCGCCGCCGCCGCCGCGACGCTGACCTTATTACGCGAAGCTAAGGATCGCGTATGTACAGAGTACTTGCACACACACACGCTCACGGAGTAGTAGCAGGCAATCCTTTATCTCGATATCCAGCGAAAGAGAGCCGATTGCGGTAGTGTGCGTGCTGCAGCAGCCGAGCGTGAAAAACACGTGATCGCCTCTAACAGTCTTTTCCTCGATTGCCAAGCGTTCGTTGCCAGCTTTTCTCCGTTCGAGCCACTTCCTCTCTCTCTCTCTCTCTCTCTCTAACTCTCGAGTAGTAAGGTTGTCACTGCTACAGCGCGCACCCGCGCATCTGATCAGGAAATGAGTTTTCTGCTTCGACGCATTCGACTTTTCTCGCCGTGGATTCTTTTTTCTTCGTTTTGTTTCAGCGTGCGGGTTGAACAGTTGTTCGGGTCGAGAGGGAGGCAGCCCCTTGACGTGAGAAGCGGTTTTTGAGGCCGGAAAATTCGGAGATACGCCGATTATGCTCTAGCGTGTGTGTACGTACTTTGTTCTGGAAACTGGAGCACACATGCGCACGATGCAACCGATGAGAATTTGGTGTTCGATGTTGTTTACTCGTCGAGGATGAGAGATCGCGTCGCCTCGAGTGTATGATTGTATAGAAAGGTATGGTATGGGAAATTTTATAAGCTTCCTTGATCTCTAAGAAAAAAAATATGGTAATCATTCTATTTTAATCTTAGCTCCGACAGTGAAAATTATAAACGGACAATGAGATAGGGTGTATTGTCTTGAACGCTATATTGTCGCAAGAATTGGATTGGTCTTTCCCCCACGACACCATTTTTCAAACTCTCTTCGAGTTTTTGGCTGGCGCATAGGCGCTTTCCTATTTCCCTCGAGCATTATCTACGAGCCCAGTGCATACATGTAACTGTGTGTGTCCCCTATATGCCAATATTGCCTTTTGTTCGGCCTATTTGAGCTGCTCATGCTATAACTCAAAGGAACATCTCTATTTTTAGTGTTTTGGATGTGACTCACAAACTTTTTGAAGTTTAATTCACGTATATTAAACATAAACAGAAAAATCACTCTGTCGGCTCATAGTCTCATAGTCTCGCCACGATCTATAGGTGTCGCGATCGATTCGCGTCGCGCGCGATTATAAGCGTTCGCACGCCGCTAATTGCGCGCCACGAGTCAACGACCGTTACTTATCTCTCTTGCATAGCTTGTGCAACACACCGCAGTGTACGCGGGTGAAAAAAAAAGGAGAACTCTCGACCTCGTTTAGCCTCTATATAACGGCTGTGCGCTTATCCGCGAAGCTAAAGTTCTCACGAGCTTGCAGCTTTTCTCCTCGCGCTCGCGCTGCATCAGAGATCGCGAAGCTGATGGTCGCTTTGAATTTCGAAATTGGACTTCCAACTTCCCTATAGCCCCCGCGACGACGACTCGAGTTATACGAGAAGTTGTCGGTGTAAAACGCGCCTGCACAATAAACTAGAAAGCTTTACTGCGTATTACCGACTAAGACGTAAGACACTAAAACCTTGTATTCGAGTTGTCGATGTGTTCTTCTTCCTCTGTACCCGCATTATGCCGTAAAGCCGTATAGCCGACGAGAAACTCTCGCGTGCTGATGCTGTATATACAGAGAGACGACTGTTGCACGTAGCCTATGGTCATCGGCGGCGGCGGCGGCGAAATGGTCTTTGAGAGCGCGAGCGGAAGACGAGACACGATGCCGGTGGTACACACGGCCGAATGTATACGTGTATAGGAGAAAGTTGTATAGCCAGACACACTGGGAATCATACGTATAGATAGTGCAAGCGTCCGGCGATGATTGATGGAGACGGATATGGGGTTTACGTTAGAACGCCAGGGAATACTCCGATAAAAATCGATTTGCATTCTTTTCCAATAATTATACCAGCCGATTTATTTCGCGGATGTTTTATTGCGGAAAAGCCAGTCGCCGTATTTTATTTATCATATCCGCGTATATACACTGCAGTGCGCCGAGGGATGATCAATTTAATAAGGCAATAAGTTATTCAGGCAGCTCGCGCGCTTTTTATACGACTGAAATCGCAATAGAAGAGCCTCTTAATAAAGGGATATACACGGAGAATAAATGAAAAATAAAGCAAAATCACGCGGAATTAATAGGAGAAAAGGCGCGCTCACGCGGAGAGAAAGAGACAGAGGCAGCGGGCGAGATAGAAGGTAAAAGGGTTAGATGTCCCTGTGGAATGTGCGCAGGGAGGTATATAGTAGCCGGACCCGTGTTATGGCTGTGTGTGTACTGTATACATGTATACACACGCACGCGCGGCTGTATAGTGTATATGCATAGGCCGAACGGTCAGCGTGCGTTATTGCATTACACACAACTAGGTAGCTAGTTAATTTAGCATCAGTGGCGTGTATATACCTTCGCCCGGACGATTGCTTCTCGTATTGCTTCTCACCCGGTCATATGCATAATGTAATTGACTTCATCCTCTCCTCTCCTCCGCTCGCTCGCACACACGCACCTTTATTCATCCCGCATCGCGCCTCCATGTGCGCGCTGCGCAGCCTTCGCACGCCTCTAATGAAAGGATTAGACATTTTCCTTCCTTTTTACGATATCCGCGCATAAAATTTGTAATGAACATCGAAAAAACGAATGCTAGGCCGTGTGTATTATGCTCCCGCTGTGCGCGCTGGTATTAAAAAGTAGTAAAACTTTATAGATGAAGCGATAAAAAATAATGAATTTCAATCCGAGATATGCGTATTATGATTCGAGCGAGCTAGCTCTTCCACGAATTTAATAGACGAAAACGCGCGATTTGCATCCTCGCAATTTATACTATAAGACGTCGTCCGTACAGCGAAACGCAATCGCATCAGCTGTGGACAGCTCTCAGAATCGATCAGCAAGAGAGACCGGCAACGATTCTCGTTAAATCGTTTCGTCGAACCTGACCATTGACCCAGCTGTCCATCGATATACACACTACACCCACCGGACGCGAGCGAGTACATAACATAGAGTCTCGAGAGGGAGAGGAACGGCTCCTCGTCAGCACGCAATTCCGTTACGCGTCGGGGAATCTAACTCGGTCATTTCCTCCGTCTCGAGAAAAATAAGAACAATCGTTTCGCGATCGTTTAATTACCTTGCAGTTCGATAGAGGGCTGCAGTTGTGGCGCTAATTAGTTTTTTCAGATTTTCCCAGAATAAACTTCTTCTATAATCTCGATAGCTGAACGTACGCAATATAATCCAGTTTTTTCTTCTCTCAAGCGCCACCTACTTAAATGCAATTTCCACAACGCGCCACGTATTAATAAACGTCGCGCTAAATATTCCATACCGTCGCAGACAAAAAAAACTAGTTTACGACGCACTTGGCGAGCGACGTTAAATTTTAATGAGCAATTCAAATCGGCGGGCAATTCTCATTAAGCCGACAATTAACGAATACATGTATATACATTTCGCTCTATACTCGCTGTCGCATCGCGCGTGTCTCTCAATGAAGCGCGTCGCGCTCTAGCTGTGTGCAGTCCGTAAAAATGATTTCTGCGAAAGGAGCATAGCTCGAGTCGGGGCTGGCGAATCAAAGGAGGCGAAATTCCATTCCTCGAGCTGGCAAAAAATCCCTCCTGAGAGAGGGACGTGTACGCGCGCGCGTATATAGTGTATATTATGTACTTACGAGCATAACCCGACGCCGCTCCTTTCACACGCGTCTTCGGCGCGACCGAACAATTAATTCCTCACGCGTCCCTCCATTATCCGCTCTTATATGGTCGCGCCGTCGCGGCGCGGCTCTTCACACTTGTATACCATACAGTGTTTCGGTAGCTGTATATATACTCTGCGTTCGTAAATTTTGCAATTAATTCGATGCATGCATCCATTTGTACGCACTCTCGATGTGCACATGCAGGTAGCTCGCATATGCATAATATTGCAACAAATTTTTCGCCAATAAAGTACGTTACAAGGGAGAGCCTCGATCTCGGTTTGTAAAATCCGCAGAAATATCGCTGAAAACATTAATCTCAATAGCGTGGAATCAGCGCTTTAATACCCGCATGAAACGCGCGCGCGCGAGTCAACCCTCGGCTAAAATAGCACGGGATTGCGCGCGCGAGACGACTGATAGCACTGCAGCCGCCGCTGCCTCGTGGCATTAGCGATGATATTACACCGCGGCGCGGCTGAGCTACAAGAGAAGAAGAAGAAGAAGAACGCCCAAGGACGAGCGCATACCTGCGCACTGCAACGTGTGAGTTGCCAAGAGAGAGAGAGAGAAGAGTCGTCGCCACCACCACCACCACCGCGTGAACCTGGAATCTCAAGCGGTTGCTGCTGCTGCTGCTGCCATTTTTGCGGTTTGCGAAGCCTGTGTGATGCGTTGATTGGTAATTCATGGAATGATGATGGAAATCGTCGGGGGAAAGATGAAGAAGAAGCTAGGAAATGCACAATCGTCTATCCGCTATATGCGTGTGTATGCGTACGAAAGTGCGGTAATATTCTAAACAGGTCTGTTTGCATCAGTCTCTTTTTTGTTCACGCGAGCGCGCGGGGAGGAGAAATCAAACGCGTGAGCGATCGCTACACAGTCTATAAATCATCCTTAATAATTTTAACAGCCAGCGCGTATACGCTCGCGGTAAAAAATATCCGAAAGGACGAATCTTGTTAGCGCAAACACGCGGGGGGACGTATTTATACTTGTCCAATTCGCGAAAGTATGCAATATCCCAGAGAGAAGCTTAATAAGAGCTGACCGTGATCCTAAAACTCGCCATCCATCACACCGCGAGCAGCGCTTCGTGTAAAAAAGTGTGCCAAAAGCGCAGCGGTAGCAGCATCACACACGTGACAATGACAGAATATAGCCTGCGTGAAAAAGCGGCACCTTACATAATTAGAACCGCCGAGAGGGCGAGAGAGAGAGAGAGAGAGAGAGAGAGAGAGGGGGGGGGGAAAAAAGTCCGCGGCTAATTACAACGGAGGGAAATGGCAGTGGACGACGAGTCAATTTCCGCGGGGCTGATTTCTTTCTTTTTTTTCCTTAACTTTCGCCGCGAGAGAAGAGAGACACACGCGTAAACTGTTGCAAATTAAGCACTCGCGCAGGGAGCCAGGGCTCATTTCTCAAGCTGTCTTCTCGCATAAATTATTGCAAACGAAACGCAGCTCGGCGGCTGGCCCGAAAGAAATGCATAAAGTCTCTCTCTCTCTCTCTCTCTCTCTCTCTCTCTCTCTCTCTCTCTCTCGGCCCTTCGCTGCTCTCACTCTCGTTTCTGTTTCGCGATTTTTTTCTCCGTCCTCGGCCCTTGAGTAGTACACCTATATAACGCACGTTTGAAGTCGATACACCGGGCCGCGATTCGCGCGGGACACGCACAAAGAGCATTTTGTTTGCTGACCTCAGCGCGCGGTGCGTTGTTTGGCATTTTTGCCACTGCAGCATTTGAGAAAAATCATCCGCCGCAGGAATAGCCGAGGCTTTTTATTGGCTCTCGCTCGTATATCACTCGAGCGCATATTTGTCGCCGAATGAAGTGCCTGTTCAGTGCGCCGAGGAGAAATTTCACGGCGGTCATGCGCGTTTGTATGCGCATAGAGGGACTCTAATCAGCTGGTTTTAACGACATTCGAGCGTTTTATATTGTCGTTTATTGTGCGACTCGCGAGGATGACTTCTTAGTACACATTGTTTGCCGAGAGATGCGCTCGCTCGAGGACTATTTCAATATATCCCCAAGGCCTGACGTTTAGACCATCATTAATATTTTCGAATTATGGATGTTATTCGATTGTAAATCAAGCGACGAATTTATTATCGGCCCAAGAGAGAGAGAGAGAGAGAGAGAGAGAGAGAGAGAGAGAGCGCGAGCTAATCCTGAAAATTATTCGCATGACTGCAACTCGCGCGCGCGCTCACGTACTATATAGTGTATACACCGCAAGGCGAGTCTATAAACTTGTTTTATTCGATGGAGAAACTACCTTCTCTTTTATGATAATTTATGTTGCTAGAGGTACACTGCAACGATAGATATGATACTCTCTCTCACTGCGATCATTTTTTAGTCCTAAATATGCGCTTTGAATATTAATAATTCGACTTGGCGCCTCCGCTAAAAATTGCGCCTGACCTGAGTAATCATTCAGCACAATTTGTCCCTATCGCGCTGCGCGTCGATTACATAAAAAGCCATATAAATGAATCTTAATCGCGTGTTAAGTTTGCGTTCGATGATTCATTATCGAGCGCGAATCATCGATAAATAAATTTAACGCTCGGCAGAGCTGATTACCTCGCATATCTTCAAAATTTCAACTTACGAGATTGATGTTGGCTTATACCTATATTATACGTATATACTCTCAACTCCGGAAGTTATTATGGACTTACGTACCTGCAACAAAAGCACAAGAAACAGGAGATTAAAAAAGTTGCGAAATCTCTCTAATAAAAAGCTTAAAACTACCCCGAGAATCCATGAAGAATTAACCAGCCGGCCTGATTCCCCAGATTCACCGCACAGAAGCGGCGTGCGGACACACGTATACAATCTCGTCGACATATAGCCGCACATCTTGTGGCTGCCCCCAAAAGTTGTGTGTCTCCACGTCGCGGCTCATCATCCTACTCCCCAAAGTTAAAACTTAATCTTCATAGCGGTCGGCTGACAATCAAAACTTTGGGAGGGTTTCGAGTCGGGGCGTAAATAATTATAACCCACTTAAAGCCGGCCAAATGGTAAAGGAGCTTGCAAGAGGGAGAGTTGAGCTTGAAAGTTTGCAGGAAATTCGAGCTCTCGGCCCTATCGATTTTGGCCGAGTGCCTCTTAAAACACGCGGACATTCCTTTTCGCGGCTCTCTCGCTTGTCGAGTGGTGGTCGCCGCCGCAAAGGGCCAGCAGCAGCAATTTCTTTTCCTGCTTCTTTTTTCTTCGAGGGATATTTTTTGCGCTGCCGGCGAACGAGAGGTTCGCTTCGCCTCGTTATTTTTTTCCCCACTTATTTCGCCCGACTTCGAGCGCTTTTGTTCCATGAGAGGGAGTATCCCTCGGCGTGATTTTGAAATTTTACTGACCCTACTGCGGGGCTTATCAAATAATCATAAAACTTCTGTTTCGGACGGATCGCCTCGGTATTGCTTTATTTATTGGTCGTTATTTTTTTTCTTATTTTATTCTGAATACAAAAATAGCCTTGGAATCACGGCGCGTTTTCAAAAATATATCTGCATGAATAATGTACGAAGGCTTGTGTACACTCAATCAATACGGAAACTATAGGCATAAAAATACACCTTATCGCAGCTGGCCGCACACGTATTATTTCTATTTAAAACCTCTTTCATACGAAGAACACAGAAAAGTATGAAAAGAATATAAATTAAGCCAAAATTAGGCTATCAGCGTAACTCTCCATTCATCAAATCGCCGGAATCGCGCGCGATAAAAAGATGACTCGGAGGAAAAGACACACGCGAACTGGAAATTGCAAGAGGCGTCACAGAGAGAGAGAGAGAGAGAGAGAGAGAGAGAGAGGGCACACGAAACGAACTGTCTGGCCTTTCTCGCGCGCGCGCGATTAATTCTCATTTCTCCTTTGTCGGCACGCCCATTTTTATTGGGCCGCTCCACCCCAGATGGTCATTTCCGCTTCCTCGAAAAGAAAAGCCGTGTGTATGTACAGAGAGGCGCTTCTCTCGAAAATTGCATTATCACCGTTCGATATGGATAAGCGCTGATGCGCTGCTTCTATACACGTCGATCGACGAGCTTATATGTATAGGCTAATAGCTTCGATATTAAATCGCCGGCTTTCAAATTTTCGCGCGCAAGCTTGTATAACAGCGTGAAAAGCCGTTCTTCTATATACATTTATAGAGGGTAACTTACGATGCGCGCCTTTAGAGACACTTTTTCGGGTATAATACATCAAGAATGGTATTTCTTCAAGCTCGACGTATTAATTTGCAAACGCTGGGGGTTGTGCTCGAACGCACGAAAGCGTGCGATAAATTAAGCGAGACAAGGGCGCCCTGATAAAGATTAATACCACGTGCGCGTAAAAAAGACTAGGGCTAATGTCTCGTGCGTATAGGTCAGCGACCTCGAACTCGCTGCGCGCGAAAAAGGTCAGTGTTACCAGCACTATCCGCGATATTCGCCGTGTTTACCTCTCTCCGATTAAGAAATCTCGGAGGCGAAATTAAAGTTCACTACGGCTCGTAATTACCTCTCGCGGCAACGTTTTTACCCTCTGACACAGCATATCACACGATTGCGGCATCAGATCCTTTTAATATTTTTTCCACTTTCCCGCCTGACACAAAGGCTCGTGGAAAAATAATCTCTCACCATATACACCGCAGCTCACGCGTTAAACGCTCGCGACGTGTGCGCAACTCTCTCTCTCTCCCTCTCTAAATCGAGCGCGGCTCTGATATAATCGGACGTCCATCAGGGAGCTGCGCTGCGCCGGCTCCTAACTATCCCCGCGTCAGTCTCTCTCGCGGTGGAATCCATCCCGCGCGCGAGTATAGCTTCCGTCTTCGTCAAGCGAAGCGCTGCTGCTGCTGCTACCGGCTGCATTAAAAGCCCGCGGATTATATTTACGACTTATCTGACTCGAGGCGGCCATTAGCGGCGAGCGCGCGTAAAACACCTATGCCTATTATCACATCACTCGACCGCCGCAGTCGCCTTGTGCTACTGACTATTCCATATATGCGAGCGCGTATGTAGTCAGCAGGAAGTGTTTCAATACGAGGCGTTTTTTTCACCCCCGCGCGATCCTTGACTCTCCACGCGCTATTGAGATTGCTTTCTTGGAATTTTCGCGCCTCAAGGCCGGGAACTTTGCAATTTGTGCGTGTGTCCCTTTTGCCGAGGAGGATATCTAACGGTTCTCGTCTACGAGAGAGGAGGAGTGTATTATACACACCTTCGCGCGCGCGCGATGGATCCGTACTCCGGCGCGTAATTGAATGTAATGGAAGATTTACGAGCGTTTTTCATCGTCGCTGTGTATAGGTATACGATATTCGAAGCGATTTTAATTGCGCGTCCATTAGTTGGAAAGCTATACTATTCCGCGAAAATTTTTTTCCCTCTCGGCAATTCTCATACTGCTACCCCTGACCGGTTATGTTTACCCTTGGATCCCAAGTCGGGCAGTAAACACGAGAAAAGTCCTCGGGGAGAGGAGACAATGGCTGATCGAGTGATTTACAAGGCTCGAGAAACGGGCGCGTGCGAGAAATCGAAATATTGAAAGCTTTCCTATTTTCTCGCGGAGAAAAGCACTGATGCACTCTTAGGACGAGAGAATACGACCCGGTCATAAAGTGCGCAGGTAAATTTTATTGCTCGTCGCTCGTTTCCCAGCACGCGCGCGCGCGCGCGACCTTTTTTCCATCACCTCTCGAGACCTCGTAAATACACGCAGCAGCAGCAGCAGCAGCAGCAGCAGCAGCAGCAGCAGCAGCAGCAGCAGCAGCAGCAGCAGCAGCTCGGAAGAGGAGGGAGAAGAAAAAGTTGTATTCCCAGGACGCCGGAGAGCATCAGGCTGCAGCGCGTGCCGTCATTATCCGTACCGCTGACCTTAAAAACTATGGCATAGTATAACAACAGTCTCGACGGGAGAGAGAGAAATCCCTTAACTTTTTCGAGGTCAGCAGGGCCAGCGGTGTCGTAAACTTTGAACGATCCACAGTGGACCTTCCGTGTTTGCGCCTTGTTTTGAATTGTCATCGACCGACCGGAAGGATCTCACTGGGGTATAAACGCGCGCGGGCATACCTATATACCTGCCGGTGTCGAAGTCCGCACAATTGCAGCAATATACTCCGCGCAGCACCAAGCCCACTTTCTTTCTCGCTCTTAATTCCTTCGCGTTATCCGCAGGACCCGAGAGAGACAATGGCCGCGCCTTATCGCGCTGGCGCGCGCGCGTCTAGATCGCCGAATCGGCATACATTAGAATTAATGCCGCGAAGAAACTTGCGAGTCAGCTACCGGGACTCGATTCTCTTATTTATATCTAATCTGTTTTTCTACGCTGAGCTTACTCTCTCGGTTTTGTCGAAACCCCCGCTCTGTGTGCAACATAATCGCATTAGTTATATATTTGTCAGTTATTGATCGTCGAATATTTCGACGTCCGCGGCTTATCTCAAGCGGCGCGATCTGTAATTTCTGAATAATTGATAGACTGGTTTCGCTTACAATAATATCGGACTTTGTTCGCGTTCGAATATATTATATGTGCGAGTAACAAATTGAAAAACATATCTCTCTCTCCCCTCGCAGTAATGTTTCGCTACATTTAACGTAACTAATACCCGGCGACAAATATTAAACTAAAAACGTCCAAGCTTAACGAGGCGAGTTGTAGTCAGCTATCTCTCGAGCGAAATAAAAAATGATCCGCAGGAACTTTTCCGCCCACTTCTAATTTTACATCCACGTCGCAGAGCGCAGCCCTTGAAAAACGCCCCCCTCGCGGTCCTTTAATACCCACCGAAAACACGCCGAATACCCTTGAGCAGCAGCGAGTAATTTGTCAGCGATACAAAAGTTCCGCATCAATTTCCAGAGCGAGCGCAAGAGAGAGAGGGAGAGAGAGAGGGAGAGAGAGAGGGCGAAATTTATTTCCCTAATTTCGTCCCCTGGCAACCACCGCTGTGTAATACCTCTCGTAATCCCTGTAGATTATTATATGAGCGTATAGCGGTGGTATAGTCGTACAGCGAGCAGGACGATTTCTTCTCTAGAAATCATCATCTCTCGCTCTCTGTCGAGGTCTCGAAGGAGCGAAAGGGAGAGCAAGAAAAAAAAGTGTACAGGGGGGTTCCGCGTCACTAGTTCCTACACTCCCCGAGCGCTTAGAATATAGATATACAGAGACAGCGATGAGACGACGACCCTCAGAGAGCGGATGGGTTATTAAGCTTCGGAGTGAGATGGTCGCGGCGATGACGCGACAATGATCCATTTCCATCAATCCGTTTCCTCCGCACGTGTGGCTACGCGTATACATACATGCTATGCATGCGAGCGAATAACCCGCGCGCGCGGGGGGAACGAACGCGCAGGATGTCCCTTGTTCGCACCTCCCCCGCCGTACTTATTATATTCTCTCTCTCTCTCTCTCTCTCTCTCTCTCTCTCTCTCTCTCTTTCTCTTTTTTGCAAACTGATTTCATCTGGCTGTGCGCAGCGGCGCAGTATACAGCGCTCTTTAGGCCAGCGCCTATTGTAGTTTCGCGCGCGTGTGTTTGTCTCTCGCTCTCTCTCTGGAAGCGATCTCAGGGCCCTTTGAAGCCTCGAGTTCGCGCGTCGGCGGGCGCGAAATACGTATGAATTTCATACGAGGGTCGCGTTCTTCTCTCTCGCTCTCTCCCCCTTTATACCTTCACGTTGTAGTAGTAGTAGTCCCCTTGTGCCAAGGCGACGTAGCAGCGGCTGTTGCCACTCTCTCTCTCTCTCTCTCTCTCTCTCTCTCATCTCGCACCTCTCTCTGCATCTTTTCTGCGCGAGGGAAGAAGAAGGCGACGACGACGACGACGACGTACGTACGCGACACGTGATTTTCGCTGGCTGCACGTATAGAGGCAGGGGTGGCTGCTTGCGTGGAAACACGGAGGGTCTTCTGCAGCGGGAAAGAGAGCGAGAGCCAGCTTTTCTACATTATGCGCGACTTTTTCTACCTGCGACTATATACTCTACACTCGCTCTCCTAGCTGCTTTCTCGGAAACACGCCGACGCCGGTCTTCCTATACATATACTGCTCTCTGCTCTAGCTGCAAGACTACTTTTTCTAATACGTCGCGCTACATATAGCTGCTGGTTTGCTTTGTTGTTCTCTCGCGCACGTAATATGTATAGACGCGAGATTCACATTGCCGAGCGTATTTGCTGATTGCTCCTCGGATTGCTCTCTGTCTTATCGTTTTGGATACGTATAACAGACACTTTTCAGCGAGAAAAGGCTGCGAATTGCATCGTTACGTAACGAGATGAGCGACACACGCGCGTGAATGGAGCCCCTCTTGCTGCCATTAATCTCGAAATAAATTCAATTTGATAACAAACGCACTGCACTCTGCCACGCATACACAGAGCCACGAAGAAGAAGTTTCATTAAAAATCTCCTATTCAAACATATACGCACGACCCTCGTTCCAACGCACAATGTTACATTTTCTATGGCTTCCGCGCAAAAAATAAAAAGAGGAGAAGAAAGAAGAGAAGTCTGCGCGCAGCATCTCCTGACGCATTATTTTCCCGCAGCGCAATCTCACCTACAGCTCGCTCTCGCTATCTCTCTCTCTCTCTTTCTCTCCTCTTTTCCCGCATTTTTTTCTCGCCGCATAATGTAAGAAGAGTGTACGTGTACCATAATCTCGCTGTCTCTCCTCTTCCTTCACATACACATACACACATTGCACATATGTATATGTATCCGGTGGTATATATCACCCACGCACGGCTCAATTATTTTCACCCTTTGCAGCAGCAGCAGCAGCAGCAGCAGCAGCAGCAGCCACTCGTACGAGACGCGGGCGCATGCACGTCCTCCTTAATGAGAGTCGGTGCTCGTTCGAGGAGCTGCAGCAGCAGCAGCAGCTTCCCTTTGCGAGCGTATGTACCGCGGCGAAGCTGCGCTGCGACACGCCCCGTCTCGCGCTTCGACTTTATAGGTCAAAGATTGGGACTCCCACGAGCCAGCTTGTGTCTCTCTACACTCTCTCTATCTCTGATATGAGAGAGGCGCATCCTGTGCCTTGTTGCGCAGGACCTAATGCTATTTATGCTGATTAAATCTACCGCCGCTACTGCCTGCTACAGCTGAGTCGTCGCTTTGGGAAATAATTAGCTGCGCTACCGGCTTCCAAAATTCAATATCAAGCTCGAGCAATTTCGAAAATTTTGCTCCACCGACGATAAAAATCAATCATCCGCGAGGAAGAGATGCAGCTTGTACGAAGTTCGAAAAACAGATGCCGATGCGGTTCGTGAAAAAAAAGTAGCGCTTTAATATTTATAAAGTGCGCGAGCTCAGCTCTTTGGAAGTTATTCCACACCTTGGCCTTGCAGCAGCCCATGGAACTTACGAGCGCGCGCTCGCTCGCCCGTTGTGTGTCTGGGAAATCTATTAACTCGATGAATATATATTGCTTGCTTTCAAGCTCGCTCTCTCTCTCTCTCTCTCTCTCTCTCTCTTTCGGTAAGCATTTTAATAATGGACGCGAGAGGTGTATCTGCCACCTGTCACACTCGAGCCCGTGTATGTAATTTTTGAGAATCGACAATCGGATGCGCTGCTTATGGCTTTGGAATTTACTCCGCACTGTGAGAAAGAGAGTCCTTTCTCGGTATTTTAAAAGGGTGAATTTTATGTATTTTAAATTACTTTCTATACTCAGATCTCAAGAAGAATCTCCGAGTTAACAAAAAGCTCTTGGAGAGAATTTAACCAGCGACTTTCTTCCTTTACGATAAGCCGAGATAGAGCATCTCGGAGTAAGTAAAGTTGTAAAAACTCAATTTTACCCGGGGCCCGCTGCATACGTGGGAGAGCCCGCTTTTACGCAGCCGTTCACCTACATACACGACACTGACGAGCTGCTGCGCTAGTATAGGACCCAAGGTATTCGTCACCCGAAAGAAATTCCTACTGCGTATAGAGGACAAAATTTCTAAAAAGTAAACCGGCCGCTCGCGGCGACGTCTCGTCGTTTCACCGATAAGTCAATCTTTACCCGAGTCGTCAAACTGTCAATCCGGAATCGCATGAGAGTAGTCCACTATGCGTTTCTGTATTTTAGGCCCTTTAGCCTGTGTGTCTGTGTATGTTCGCTCTGTCCATACAGTCTACGTCATGGTAATGTAGAAAATTCACGTTTGTTGAACACACGGCTCTCTGAAAAGCTCGTAAAAACCAATTCAGCTACTATCTTCGCTCTTACGGCGTAACTTTGCTTTTTATTCCTCCGGGGTCCACTTACATGCGCTCTCCCGCGCGTAGAAAGCCGCTTATCTGACTTATTATTCGAACTAGTTGTCCGCCTTTTTTTGTTACCTCTTTCTCTCTCTCTCCCCCCCTCTCTCTCTCTCTCTCTCGTGGTTTTACAACGAATTCCAGAATTTATTTGCTATTTTTACCATTTCCATATCCTCGCTTTACACGGTGACGTAGTGATTGCGCAAGTGTAAACGAAGGTATTTCGAAAACGCGCCGAAAATTCCGGTTAATTGGAATAATCGGCGAAAAAAAGGATAGAATCCGGCGCGGGACGAAAATTTATGTGCGCAGATAAGTAAAGCTAAATTACATTTGATGATCGAGGGAAAAGTGCAGGCGAGAGCAAGCCGATTGACTCGTCCGCTCGCTACGGAGAGAGAAAGAGAGAATCCGACGCGACTCGCTTAAAGGTATGCAGGAGAATACGGCTCTGAATTCTCTTGCTGGCGGCGGCAAACATGCTTCAACCCTTGCAAATAATTCGCACGGCGAATCCGCTGTACGCGCCAGTACACACACAGTACCGAGAGAGAGAGAGAGAGAGAGAGAGAGAGAGAGAGAGAGAGAGAGAGAGAGAGAGAGAGAAGAGTATAACGAGCTCGTTCTGCCGCGCGCGGCATCGGGGAAAAGGGCCATTAGTCTTCGTTGGCATCAGGCGCGCTCTTCGTTCGAGAATCGGATTTTTCGGCCTTGACGAGCGCGAAAGAGAGCGAGAAGACGCATACAATGCGTCGGTCCGTTAATTCGCGCTCTTTAAGCGCGCGTGTGACCCGCCGACAGCAGAATTACACACTCGACGCGAGAAACGAGGCTAGTGCTCTGGGGGACGCGTGGCGAGAGACTACGCCGTGTGTAATTTCGCCGGTCGGAGATTTTTCCCCGAATCAAAAATAAATTAGTCGCGGAGATCGAGGAAAAAGCGCTCGTCCAGTAGATCGTCGAGAGCAGATACGCGGGGCTGAGGGAGGAAAAAATCCGAAGAGATAGAGGCGGGAGAGAGCGAGAGAGAGAGAGAAAGTGAGACAAAAGGATGTAAACATGCAGGGAGGGAGCAGAGGAGGAAGATAGATAGAAAGCGGGCAGACACAAGAGTGTCGACTCACCAGACGGATGGATAAGCTTAACGGTCCTGCCGCTGTTATCTCGGGTCTCTCGGTTTTAGGGGCTAATCCAATGGGATACGGGCGTGTACACCTCTCCGGCGTGCAGCCAAGGATATACCTGAGCGTTTGTCACTATGCGCTCGTTTTCTACTCTGCCGCCGCCAGCGCCCGCCGATTGACGGCTAGTCCCGGAATTCGACGGGTTTTACGACCCGGTGATTTACTCGATTAGTACTCGTCGTCGTCGTCGTCGTCGTGTGCAGCCTCTTTTTTTTTACTGCTTTCGAATGGGGAAAGGCTCTTGCGCGGAAGTGATTGTTCGATCGATTGGAAAAAGGCTGCAAGCCTAATCTTCGTCCACATTTTTCTGGACGCGAGCGATCTCCGCTACAGCTATTGCGAGCGTGTAATTCGAGAAAGTGACTTTACGTGTTTAGTCGAAAATTCGAGTGCGGTTGGCGGCTGCCTTCGTTTTATCGAGCAGAAAAAGAAAAGAAAAACATGTATTTTTCATTACACGAGAGCTCTCTCGGCGGAGAATCCGAAAAGTCACAATATAAGAGACGCTGCGCGCGCGGGAAATACAATATGCATGACGTTCCATTCACGCAGTTTCCAATTTCGGCGCACGCATAAACACACCAGGAATTTCGACAGCGGCTCCCCTCGCAAACATTTTTTTAATATCCCGACGCTGCTATAGCTGCTTCTTCGCTCGCTCGACGACTTTGGCTGCGCATCGGAGAAAATGAACTCTCGAGAAAAGAAAATACGCTTCTTCCTCTCTCTCTCTCTCTCTCTCTCTCTCTGTCTGTCTCTTCAGCTATCGTTTCGGACCGCATATACAGCAGCGTTGCTAAGGATCAAGTGCTCCTGTCAGTTAGCGCGAGCAGCAGATTTTCCGTGAGGGGGCGTGTGGTATATATAAAGAAAGCTGCAGAAGGGATAATTCCGCGATCCCGTGGGTTCGTCGTCGTCGTCGTCGTCGTCGTCGTCGTCTGGCCATAGATATATATAGAGGAGAGCAGTAGTGGCGAAGGAGCAAAAAGGGGGCGACGTTTCCACTCGGCCGGAACATTGTCTCGAAGCTCTTCTTTTTTTCTTTCAATAGACCAGAGGAGCCTGTTTGCTGCCATGGAAATCGAGCTTGGCGTATACATGCGTAACATAAAACTTGCTCTCTCTCGAGTCGTCGCGTAACGATGCGGCTCGTTAATGTGTCTTACGGCGAGAGATGCGCATGTGTATAGTTGCGAGGGATGAGCGAGAGAGAGAGAGAGAGAGAGAGAGAGAGAGAGAGAGAGAGAGAGAGAAGCGGAGGGGAATCGCCGTCTCATTGTGACTGCATAAGCCTAGGATGCAGTGACCAACCCTCTCCTCGTTGTCGGGATCCTGAAAAATTCAACGAGAGCCGTCTTTGCCGGACGACGACGTACGGCCGCCGCCGAGGGGTCGGCAAATCTGATAAGGGCTTTTTTGATCCTTACGGCTCTCTACACACTGGCTCAGACGCTTTTTTGTCCCTCCTCGGCTGCTGCCGCTGCTGCTGTTGCTGACGATTCATTTGCGGTATACGCGTAGACGTGAGCACCAACGAAATTTTCCGCTTCTTTTTTTTTCATACCCTCAAAGGTATGATGACGAGCCGCTGCTGCTGCGATGTGTATACAGTATTTGCTCTCACCGCTGGCGGCTTTATCTATCTCTCGCAATTACCCGCCAACGCGTCGACGAGAGTGAGAGAGGCAGGAAGAACCGTATGATGCGGCGCCAAATTGCGGCCAAACGAGAGAAAATTAAGGCGGATTTGCTCTTTGCGCGCCCAGCGCGCGCGCGCTATCTCTTCCCTTCTTCTTTTGCGGAGGCGGAATATTATTTCGAATTATCTCTCTCGAGCCTTTCCTCTTTTTTATTTCTTTTTTCGCCTCATGGTATACGCGCCGCTTAATCTGATCTCTTTGAGTACACGCGCGCTCTTTCTCTCTGAACTAATTTGCTACGTTTTTTCTTGATTTGTTTGTTATATTCGTTCCGACGGGGATGATTGCGCTGTCTGCATTCTTTGACGAGCTCTTGTTTTGGATTGGCCTTTACCCCGCACCGCTTGAAATTTCCGGCTCTGTGTTAAGTCTCTGGATAGCAAAGATAGGTGGAGCATGGATACTTTTCTGTTTCCCCTCATCAGAATTTGCTGTGTTTCGCACCTGTGTCGAAACTGCCGTCTTGGGCCTGCTTAAGCTGCAGCTCACGCTATAACTGCCTGTGCGTAGACAAATTCATCGATCAAGATTACGATTGCCAAATCATATACACTATTATATAACGATATTCTAGCTGCTAGGCGCGGTTTACGATGCTCGAATTGCGCGACGTTCAAATTCGATCGTAACAACATATACAATAAATTATACAAAACGAGATATCTGTGAAACAGCGCAACGTTTATGGAAAAATGCGAGGAAAAATGTATAGTGAGCTCGATATTGAAAATACTTTTTATTTCGTATTATATACAATAATTGAGAAAGATCGTGTATGCACGTATCTCCGTCCAGGGAAGATCGAGGAAGCAAAAAATCATGTCTCATTAAGTGGCCGGTGAATTTTTCATCGAGTTCAATGTCCGAGCATAAAGGTAGGAAAAATCTTTCCCGAACGAGGTACAGAAAAATTTAAAAACTCAAGGAAGCTTGCGCAAAAGAGAGAGATAGAGTGAAGAAGGGTCCGGGGATATGGGGTTGACGACGAATCTGATAACGACTTTCGATCTTTATGGTAGCGCGCTTTTTTTCCTCAAGACCGGGCTTAGACGTCGGCGGGCTTTCAGGACATTACCGCATTATTATTTCATAAGTACTAAGGCTTGCGAGTAGCTGCTCGCAGGTAAAAAACGCCGGATGAGAGAGAGAGAGAGAGAGAGAGAGAGAGAGAGAGAGAGAGAGAGAGAGAGAGAGAGAGAGAACGAGAGTCAAAAGAACTTTTATAAAGAAGAAGAAGATATCGATAAAATCTGCCTCGAAATCGCCTCTTCTCTCCCCTTGCTCGTGATAATACTGGATTTTAGCTTTAATTCTCGATCGCTGCTGCGCGTAATAAACATTTTAAAAATTTCTCCGATGTCGTAAAAAGCCAGGCAAAAGTTTCTACGAAATCGTTGTAAGCCGATTTTTTCGTACGCAACACCGTATACTTTCGCGCAGCGTGTAATTTCGAAAAATATTCCACTAAAATTTTACGACTCTAAGATATAATAACGCTCTTCTCGTCGGCGCATCGATCTATATAATCCGCGCAAAAAAAGCCGTCGGTGACAATTTATCAGTGTATTACATCTCGTCGAGAAAAAAATTCCGATTTACGCGGAGTGTAAGTCTAGAATAATCCGTGTAAAACAATATTAATAATAATTCCATCTCGACAAGGCGTAGTTTATCAGCAGGGGCGATAAGTGTGCAGTGTATACAGTAACACGAATGTGCAGTGTGCAAAGACAATAATTTTACCTACTCCAGTAATAACTACAGTCGCGCGAGATCTCGGCTCTCGTGGTATGGTTTACGCTCGCGGTATTGAATCGCCCGCGCTCTCGAGCGAGCCTCGAATAACACAGGCCATAAGAAGTGTCTGGTGCTTTACCCCCATAGTTGCACGGTCACGCGAATCTCGGAGAGAGATCCATCTGGCAATTAAATCACAAAAGCGATTAGCGCGATGCCTCGTCTTCGGCGCATAAATCACGCGCGCGCGAAAGACAAACACGCAGCGAGAGAGAGAGAGAGAGCCGCTCCTCGTTTTGCGCGGCTCGTTTAATTTCGCCGCGGCGGTGCAGCGCTACGACGTGGAGGACGGCGACGAGATACTCGATATGCGCGGGCGCGAGATCTCTCGGCAGCAGCGCGTAGCTCCGTTAGCTCTTCGCGTGCATACACAGACGAGCGAGAGAGATTGCTCCTTTAAGACGCTAACGGATTTCGCTCCGCGTCTTTCTTTCTTTCTTTCTTTCGCTCCTCTCTTTCTTTGCAGCCCGAGAGCCGCTCTCGAGGTTTTTGCGCCTCGTAAACGCGCCGAGCTGTGTATAGTAGTCTGCGGTGAGTGTATTCGCGCCTTGGCTCATGTGTGCCTGTGTGTGTGTGTGTGTGTGTGTGTGTGGGTACCTGAAGATCGACGGCCGGTAATGGCACCTTGTTTCGGTGCCTTTTTTGATGTCTATGTTATTGCCTTCCCAGCTCGCGCGCGTGCGAGCATAGAAATTTGCACTCATAACTTCCCGGAAGAGAGAGAGAGAGAGAGAGAGAGCTCAGCAAAATGACTTGTGAAATATTTTATTTTACGAAGACGCCGCCGCCGCCGCGCGCTGAAATGTATATTTCAGATTGCGGCGGGATAAGGAGTGCATTTTTTCTTCCTTTCGCCCGTTTTATGCTCTCGCTTCACATTTACATATTCAAAGCGAGGAGAGACACCGCCGCCGCCGCAGAGTAAACTGCGGGGACTCTTTCTTGTTTACATTTTTTTAAAAGGAACTGAGCTAGTAGAACACATTTCTGTGTGCGCGCTTTATTATACACATACAGTTTGAACAGCGCGCGTTGCTCGACCTAACCTACAACACATTTAGATTTTCGACTTAATAGACGCATGCGCATTATACGAACCAATCATAAGTCTTATTTTGACTTCAACACATTCGGTCATGACTTTTTTATATAGGGGGAAAAATGTTTGGTACACAAGTGAGCTTCAAAATTTTATTTAAAAAATCGAGATTCCCCTGACAATATTATACGAAATCACCCCTTGTTATCATATTTTCTAAATTTGCACTTTTTGAGCTTAGGAATTCAAACATATACGCAGATCGCATTGCACGGTTAAACGAGCAGCCAATCTGAGGACGAATAGAACGATTACCGGGTCTTTTTTAGAGTAGAACGGGATTGTCAGGTATCGTTCCTTTCACAATATGAAAAGAAAGAACGTCTTTATAATATTGCGAATTTTTATTGCTCGCGCGAGGCATTTCAGTTATAAACATAGTGATATTGATAATTATCAATGCTGCCTCGAAAAGCATGAACCATTTCTCTAATTTTACATTGTTTGCAGTGGAACGCGTAATGAGTCACTCTCCTCACAATCATACCAGGCAAAATATAATAAAACGCCTCGTCAATTTCGTCCTCAAGTTTAAGCATAGGGCTATAGTACTGTTGCTCGATGATATCGACAGCTTCACGTATGGCATCGCTGTACTCGGAAAAAACGTTATCGAGATAGTGCTGCTTGAGTTTGTTCTTGAATTCGCGGTTCCGCATGTACGGTGCTATCTCGCACCAGCATTTCGTCAAGAGATCCAAAATTGTGCAGATCCTGATGAACCTCGTAGAATTTGCCTTGCGGATTTGTTCGATGCAATCTTGGTAATTAATAATTCCACTGCTCCGGATGCTTCTTGATGCGTCGTTCGTCCCACAATGCGATTGACGGCTGCATGCAAGCCGTTTCCAGCGCCAAAATTCTGAGCAACGCCTTGATCTTTGCGTTTGAAAAATCTGGTGGATCTATTTGAGTAAAAGGTGTACAACAATAAGCGTCCTCGAGATATATATCCGCGCCAAGGCTCAGAAGTATCTTAATGTTTTTCTCGTTGAAGAATGCGTAGGCGATGTGTAACGCGGTGTGACCTTTATCCCACGTTTTCATGTCAATGTCCGCGCCATGTTCAAGTAGAGATGACATTATTCTACTCATCTTGGAACATCTAGCAGCGACAAACAGCGGAAATAGGTCTCCCAAACATCGTGCGTTTACGTTTGCCCCGTGCTCCAAAAAGAGCTCTACCTAGAAAACAAATCACGTACAATAGCGATTGAAATTCACGTGCGGCAGATATACGGCATTTTTGTGGAAATAAAATTAAGTCAAATCGAATCTCGCTGTTAAAAAAAATAGTATATTATGCAACTATGGGGGGGGGGGGTGGATTATTTCTATTAATAAAAATTTTAGTTGTATAATATACTGTATTGTTACCTACCAATGCAACATTTCCTTCTTCGACAGCCAGGTGTAACGGCTGGGACTGCCCGTAATAAGCACTTCTGTCTTCGAGTGAGGCGCCCTTTTCGATCAAGACTCTGGCCTGGTTACAAGTTTGTTCCATAGCGTGTCTGTCAGAGACAGATGCCAAGTGGTGCCGGGTGTTCATAGCTTTATCATTCCTGACGGTAACATCGGCTCCGTGTTCGAGCAACAGCAGCATCACTTCGTCGGCAACACTGCTCCGAGCTGCTATGAGCAGTGGTGTATCGCCCTTATTGTCAGCAGCATTGACATCGGCTCCTTTTTCGAGAAGCATTTTAGTCTCTTTGACTCGGTTTTTCCTTACCGCTGCATGCAAGGCAGTCCAGTAACGCTAGTCTCGAGCATTAAAGTCTGCACCCGCGTTTTCCATTACCAGACTGATAAATCGCTCGTTCCACGACGAGGGATACATCTTAAGAAGACCCTGGAGTATGGAGTATCGTATCCTCGATGAAATAACCGAGATAATGATTTGTTTGACTTAATTTCATTCCGAGGTGCTCGTTGACATTGGTACCTGAGTGTACGAGCAGCTCGGCTTATTTTTGGCAACACAGTAAGACTGCGGTCCACAAGAGCGAAAGCTTCTTTCCATCTGGAAATATCTCGACAAGAGCGGGTTCCATCTCCAGTATTCGTTCGATTATGGAATTCTGAACGGTATGCTCGGATGAACGAAGAAGCTCCTTTACCTGGCCGCTGGTGAGACATCGCTCGTGGAAGATCTTTCTAAGCGTTCGATGCAGCGTCCGATCATAGCGTTGGACGACTTCCTTGTCGTACGGATCTGATGGCGAAAAATCCAATTGATAACCAGCATGGCTGTTGCAACGTAAAAATGCCCAATTGTATGGCTTGGAAGGACGATGCGATATGCGGTATGTGCTGCTGCTGAGAACGGAGTTTATATAATATATGTTGTCTGATCACTTGTTGTCGGTGTCCTGAGAAAAATAAGAAAGTTCTAATAATTATCTGACTGCGGTGGGCGCCTTGATGAGCTTTGTCAAATAAGAGATATACGCATTATTATCACGCACATTAACTTTACGGATCTATTTGGTTCTTCAATACTGCGCCTTCGTCTTTCTACGGTGCGGATCATCTGCACTCTATCGTAGCTCTCTCAAAACTGCGAGGTTCCAACGCTTCGGAGGGGGGTGGAGAAGACGCCAAGGCATTTCCACCCTTGACTAATAGGTACTTGCATGCATCAGCTGAGAGTATAAGATGGTGGCAGTAATGGGAAATACCGATTGACCGTGCGGCGACCATATGTTTACCTGGAAATCTGTACGCGTCGGGCCAGACATAGAAGTAAGAGTGGGAGAGAGATATGCGCAGGTAGGACCTGTGAACGTCAAACTAAGTACAGGTGAGAAATAAGTTGTTTCATTCCTAACTGAGGTTTCGATTGAGGTTTTGATACAGTTTTATGCAGACTTGCTCTTTCTCGTGCTTGCCTAATATTTTTTCGTTTTTTGTTGCAAAATAATCAAAAACAAGTATTTATGAGCCACATAAACGATTTGTTAAACTTTTGCAATAACGCACATTACCACGTCTTTTTCAGAGTAGGATGCGCGCAGGAGTATAAATATTGCAGTTGACCTTATTCTCTCTCTCTCTCTCTATACGACGACTGTTATGTCTCTCGGTAAATGTCGTCGAAAAGGAGTGCAGCGAGCTTTTCAACGACGTCATCTCGGAAATAAAAGTTCATCGCCGCGGATTTCTTCATTAGCGCTCTACGAAGAGCGATTATTTATGTGATTGGTTATTTCATAAATTGCCCGCGCGCATAAATATCAGTGCGATTTATAAAACGCTTACGGAGTTAATTAGGTGTTGATCACTGTACTTTTCGCATATTACACGTGCGCTTATGCGAGAGCGAAAGAAAACTCGCTTTCTTGCGAAATGAAAAGCGATAAAATGAGAAGCATAGAAACAAATTGCAAACGATTTGCATAATTCGCTCGAAAAATATCGCGCATACGAAAACCCGGCGCGGTCGTTTTGCAAATTTATTTGAATTTTGAAACACCTAGTTAACATATTACGAAATATCCCACAGACGCGCACGCACGGCGACTCGATTAGAAAAGAAAAAAAAATCGTCGTCGCCGCGAAAATCGAAGCTCGCGTCGACGTAAGGATCCCTCAGAACTCTCCTTGAAAAAACGAGGCTAATAATCATCGGATAGCCGCAAAACGACTAGGCGTCTACGAAGTTCGCGGAGCCTGGGACCATAGTTACCCGCTAAAAGTCCTCGGAAAGCGCAATATCGCGGTTCTCGTGCGCAATAAGTCAGGCCCGATAACGCTCTCTCTCTCTCTCCTCCGCAGCCGCCGCTATGCGAGAAAGAGCAAACGCTGAGGCAGTATAGGGCGCTTATCTGAGCACGGGGAAGATAGCAAAGTGGCCTGGGCGAGTTTCGTGTGCGCGCAATAGGCCGAGCCGACATTTTTCGTCCCTCCGACGCGACTACTTTTTCCTTTTCTTTTGGGCTCGCCCGCGCGCGGGAGTTTCTCAGCAGGCTATTCTCCTCGGAGGTTACTCTGCGCTGATGGTATAGTGTAAGCGCGCGCGGGCTTTATGGATATGCCGATGGCCCGATTTATTAGTGCTGACGCGCGCAAGAGAGATAATCGTATGGTTCCGTGGGATTTCCGCGCAAATGGACGCACACACCTCGGCAGAGTAGAATCAGATTTGCCGAGTTTATGGATACAGCGGGAACGTCGAGGCACTGATATCATTCGCCTCACGTGTACCGAAGCTATATAAACACTCGGTATATAGAAATATATCGATCAATTAGCTCTCCACCTGGTCGAACATTTTCGATAACTCGTTTCCAGCAGCGATAGTCAAGCTCGTGTTTGATGCAACATTAAGAGCAAGTGCACATCTTAATGAAGCACTAGCGCGCCTACATAGTAAATAATATAATCTAGCGGCTATGTGAAAACGCGAATGTTTAATCAGGAAATGTGTGTTCCACATCGATTCTCCATACATACACGTATATAAATCGCAAAGAGAGAAACTCGGATGATTTCTCCGCGTCGGCAATCATCATCATCATCGCCTCGCACTCGTGAGAAAAAAAAAGCAGCAGCAGCAGCCGTCTCGAACCATAAAACGCCAGTCGTCGAGCTCGACAGCGACTTCATCGCGCGACTGGTTTTCTGGAAGCAACGGCAGCGGCGGCGACGGTTTATGCGCTCTAAACCCGCGCGACACACACAACGTTTTTTCCGCGATCATTTGCACTCACTCGCATAACGCCCCAGATTATACCGTAAGCGCGCGGGACGCGACTATACACTCGCGCAGGCGTTTAACTTCCCACGCGACTCGTTAAGCGACTTGATCCCTTCCCCTCTTTTCTTGATTATTCCGGAATTTACGATTCCGGATTACTGGAAGCGACGGCTATGCACGAATTATACGACCAGCGACATTAATAGAGGCGCGCGCGCGGGCTCTCTGCACTCAGAAAATAACGCGAGCTAGCGCTCGTTCGCCGGATTTGCGAATGTGCATGTTTATAATATATATGTATATGCGCCTTGCATAAACTATCAACTTATGTGTACGGCCTACATTTTCCTTTCGGCTGTAAAACTTCGGAGGAGGAATATTCTCTAAGTCGGTGAAGGATGCAGTGGCGTTGGTAACGGTTTATAATTTTCCGAGCGATATATTTATCGGCAGATCGTGACTTATTTTGCAATGAGTTCTTAATTCAGACGCGCGCGTTATGATACCTATTGCGTCAGGCTGTTTACTCACGGCGATGTTGGATAAGAGTCATGTGTAGAGGAAAAATAATTTTTACGACGTGGTAGTTGTGCGTGTGAGACTATAATTATTTGATGCGAAGAAAAATTGTTGTTTAAAAAGTGACATTTATTAACGAACACCGCCTTGCCTATACGCTATGAATCCATAAAGAAAACTAATAAACCATAAGACTAGAAGGCACGATTTGGTACGTATTAGGATGAGCGGTCTTAGCAGCAGGACCAAACAAAGCATTTTTTCCACAGATGGTACAATGCTATAAATGCACTTTGCTTGGCGAATAGTGGTGAAAAAAGCATAAAAGCGTTCATGCGCCACCTATCGCTGCTAGCCATAGACTAATAGAAAGCGGAAATAAGTAACCACATTACTATATGATTTTTTTTTATTTTTACTTTTAGTTATAGATGAATTTTTTTAATAACAAATTCTGGTATTTACAAGTTGACATATACATAGCTATAGCTATGAATTAAAAAATTCTTGCACAAAAATAGATATTTTCTGGAAGAACACGAGATTCGAATTCCAAACATCCTCAACACGTTTCTAGCGTGTTTTGAAAAAAAAAAAAAAAAAGTTTTCTTCTTACAAAGCTTCTCCTAGGAAGAAGCAAAAAAAGCCACGACAAACGCCGTGAAAACAAAGCTCGCAAATTGATTCCTAAAACAGCAGCGGAGAGAGCGAGCTCTTTTGACTCTTCTCTCTCTGGCATAATGGCTCCGGCTCAAGGGCGACGAATTAAGGGAGGTTTACCCTCCGACAAAATAATCTTTCCGGGCCTTTCGTTCTTAATGGGCTCAGCCTCTCTCCTCTCGCGCACGCGAAATGCTTTCGGGGTATTCAGATCAAAGGCTCGCGCAAGCTTTCTTGAAGCGCAGAGCGCGCACGTATATACACGGAAAGAAAGCTCGGTGCGACAAGTGCGAGCGTGCGGCGGAAAGAAAACGAAAACGAGGGAGGGAGAGCTCAGCTGCAGTATAGAGGGAGAGAGAATATTCTGCGCGCGTCGAAATGGTCTCTCGCGCCGGATTCGGCATGGACCCACCTGTTGCCTCATCCTTTCCCAGACACGAACTCACCGATGCACACACCACGCTCGTATATAGCCGCCAGACTGAGTTTGTCTCTATTTAGAGCGTCGAGACACACGACGATCGAAATGCTCCTGGCGCCCTTGTGGCGCCTCTGGAGAGACGCGCTTACCGCGAAGCTTTCGATATGTTTAGGAGCTTGCGAGACGAATATTTTTCTCTCCGTGATGCGCTCTGGGTTTTTCGCGGAATGAGAATACAGCTGGGGAAGGAGAGCTTTTTCATCCCATTCAATCTGCGACGTATATCTGCTAGAGGGGATTGAACTTTTTCAAGCTTCTAGAAAATGCCGTCTATCGGATGCGAGAGCTTGCGACTATTTCTATATTGTTGTAAATTATCAAGCTCGTTAACGCGAATCTCCACACACTAGCTGCTGCATCACGCAAGCGTAGGCGTGACACACTCTCCTCTCCGCAATACAGTAATATATCTTCGGCGAACCGAGAGCGTATACGTATAGCCGTCGATATATAGTCGAGAAAACGCGAGCGTGCAGCCGATCGTTGAAACCCGATCGTAGCGGCAATGCAGGAAGTTCGGCGACTGGAATTTACGGGCGGCACAGCCAAGTAGTCACTTATCGAAAGTGCGCGCCGGGGAAAAGCGAAATGATCTCTCTCGCGGAGCAGAAAAGAAGTCGCGCGCGCGCGCGCGCTCTGTGGGGGAGTCGCGTATGTGCGCAGCGTATAGGTGCGTGAGGAGCTGCTGCTCGTTATAAGCGGAAAACAATTCCGGTAGTTCGTTATCGTAATGCTTGATTTACTGCCAATTTAAATAGCCTCTACTCTCCCCCGTGTGTGTATACAGTTTATTCGGATGAAGTTTAATTAGTACGGAAAATGTTTTATCCTATCTCGCGCGAGAGCTTTTGTTGCTCTTTCTGTATACTCTCCGCTATTACAGTGCTTACAGTGCGGAGATTCAGAAACGCGATACAGCGCATGTATTGGATTGGATTCGCGAGCGAGTTTTTGTGAAAAAGCTGTACAGAATAGTGAACGTGTATTACACGGAAGAAAATTTGAAGATGGAAAACGAAAACGGTTAAATCGAAATTGATTGGTTATTCGTATTTTTCCATGCAGCTGCAAGTATCTCTCTCGTACGATTCACAGTGATAAATCAATTTCCGAGCCTGTACTCGTAAAAAGCGGACGCTTAATAGAAAGCCGCAGTAATAGAGCGAACGCATCGGCAGCGCTGCATTAGTGGCAATTAAATTTCTTGAAAAAATCGCGCGAAATAGCTCGTTCATTAAGGGCTCGACACAAGTTGCGCTGTATTGCTTCATTGTTTTGCAAATTACAGATCGTGCAAAGCAACGTGACATCGAGTTTAAAGCGAGGTATACACGCGGGTACCGTAACGTGGAGCGGATGGTGCACGTCTCGTTGTTTCATATTTACCGTTCGAAAGCAAGGGATTTGACGAGCCGTAATGAAAGCCATCACGCGATACACCACTTCTTTTAATTACCGGCCGCTGCGCGACTTTTTTTTCTCTCTCTCTCTCTCTCTCTCTCAAAGCAAGCAAACCGGTCGTTCGCGAATTTCTCGACTTTGTTTATCATCTCGCCTTTGTTCACACACACATGCGGTAAAGCTCGGAATTATTAATCCCGGCGTGAATTCCACGACATTCCAGTCCCCCCTCGATCCTCCGAGCGACGTCTATTTTTGCATCTCATGCGGCTATATCCAGGTGCTCGCGGGACTTTCCTCTCTCTTTCTCTCTCTCTCTCTCGTACGGGGCCCTTTTATTAAAGGCGCGCTCGCCGAACAATTTGCGCCATGAGAACGGCGCAATGCTCGGGCAGACTACGCACCGATGGGTTTTCTCGACGCCCACACGAGGGAGAGAGAGAGAGAGAGAGCAGCGCGTTGATGTGACACGCGGATGACCGGTTATTAGCTGATGCGCCCAGCCTATACGTGCTCGCCCCGCTCCTCCTTTCTTTTGCTTCGTGTTTTCTCGCCGGCTCTTCTTCGTCCTTCGCTGTGCTCAGTGCACACACACACACACACATTGTGCAGCTAATTTTCCCTTTATCGTGCGCGACTATTGTAATTTTGCAAGATCGTTGCTTGCGCTCCGTTACGAAACGTTGAAGAAAAAAAAATAAAATTTCAGGTGTAGCATGTGCGCGCAATTTTAAAGAGAAAGCAAAGTTGCACTTGGAAAATATAACGACTGCGATGGCTCCTAACTGGGTGTTGTAAATATAATAAATCTCGGGATAGAGCATAATATCGTCGTCGTTCCCATTCCAGCGTGAAATCTACTTTACGTGAAAAAGCCAGTCTCGAAAACGAAAGCCTCTATAATATGTGTTACTCCGCTGCACATAAGCTTTAACGATACTTTCGAATATGGTACAGCCAGCCGTATGCAGTTATGCACATTGTCTCTCGCGCGCATTCTCACGACATTTGATATTTCAATTCGAGCGCAGATCTCTCGCGTCAAATTTTTAACGGCACTTCATTAAACCGACTATACTCGCTCGCTCGAACTTGCTCACGCGAGATATGAGCGGCTTGTATATATGCGCACGCGAGGTCCGAAAGTTAAAAAGGGACGGGAGAACGTTTATTATACACATACGAGAGAGTGAGAGAGAGAGAAAGAGAGAGAGAGAGAGAGAGAGAACAATCGCGAGAGGGACGACGACGACTTGCTGTGATAAGTTCTTGGATCGCTTAATAAACGGGAAAGAGAGGAGAGACTCTGTGTCAGGGTTCTGTGCCCGCTGCATCAGTATCAGGGAGTCGAAAGCGGGGCAAATCTTATTAGAAATTCGAGGCTGTGTAATGCTGCTGCTTCTGCACGAGCCGATGTATGCATTTTAATGCGAGCAAAAGTATAATGTTTATATGGTATCGTCTCTTTTTCATGTCTCCGTGTCACGTATATACAGAAACTTATACCGTAGAATAGTAGACTGTCAGTTATGCAAACTGATTTAATTGAAAATATAAGTCGAAAGCAGTTACTTACAACTTGAGCGACCCATAAAAAGCAGGCAAAAGGCACACTATATAATATACACTGCGCGCAAACAGCGATGAAGAGAGCGGGAAAGTGTTTAAGCGCCACCTATCTTCGCTAGCCAGAGACTAGAAAACCGATAAGAGAGGTAGGGCAAAAAGGCTCGTGCCTCGTCCAAAACTGGTTCTCTTTTCAATTGCTATTCAGTTTTGGATGTGCATGATTTTTCATTTTAACAACATTTTCGTATGAATAAAAAACTAAAATATGGCTGTTTTAAAAATCCTTGTTCAAGAATATAGATATTTTTATGCTCTATTAAATTCGTAACTATATCTATATAACGATTAATTGAATGTCGATTCTCTGCGATAAGTACTTGGATCCTGTGTCAGGGTTCTGAGTATACACACCAGCATAAGGAGTCGAAAAAGCGGAGCAAATCTTATTAGAAATTCGAGGCCATAATATATACTGCAGCAGCGGCGGCACGAGCCGATATATGCATTTTAATGCGAGCGAACTTATAATGCTTATATATACGTCGTCGTCGAACGGTTCAACCTAGAAAATAGAAAAAATATCCCAAGTGCAAGTACATTCTATGCGAGAAAGTGAATTATAGAATACCACTGATCTAATGAAGTTCGCGAATGCCCTATATTTTCCAAGCCTCTGAACAAAAAATTCGTAACAAGCGACTGCGACTCTGTGCAGGGCAGGTATTATACCGTTATGCACACACACACACACACACACACGACGGAGACGACGAGACTCCGTTGGAGGCGGTGCGCGCGCGGCGGTGTAGAGCCTGGGTATAACGAGTGGAACGCATTATCGGCCGGAGATCGGCCAATACTGGCCGCGAATAAACGAAGCGCTCGGCGAAATCATTACGGTAACGAGACATTAAGCAGATAAAGGAGGCGCGAGAGCAGAACCTCCTTTGCATAGTCCGATGGTGGTGCACCGCAATTTACACTTATGTGCGAAGGAAGCTTCATTCACATTTCGAGTAATTGCATCGGCGCCGCGCGATTCGCGATTGGCCTGATACCGCGTAGTGCGATTGCGGTATTTTTGAATATGAGAGAAGAACGTATACGGTTTGCGCATTATATTTGGTATGCTCGAAACGTGAAATAAGCAGCGGTTCCAGGAAACAAACGCGAGCTTAGAACATAACGCGAGTTTCAGCTCATACCGAGAATCAAACGGCGCAAAGCGAGACTCGAGCGATAGAGCCTGAAATTCGCATTATGCTAATGATCCGGTTCGCGCACTCTCTTTCGCTTGAGAAGACGACGTGGAAAAATTCCAAAGCAGTGGCAGCAGTAGCAGCCGCGTGTCACGTCCCTTTAACATACCGGGTCGACAACGTGCCTCACAACTAAACCAGAGCAGAGAGGATAGCTGCCGCCGATCGTCATCTACACGGCATTATACACACGCAAAGAGTCGATGAAGCCACTAGACCTAGTTTCTTCTCTGTCGGCGGCGGTGCGGTAGTCGCGGAGATACGTCGGCTCAGGTGATAATGTCCGCGCGCGTGTGCGTCGAAGCTTATGCTCCGGGAGAGATTGTGGCGAGATTCAGATAGACACATTCCTGATGAGATACGAGACAGAGCGAGAGAGAGAGGATGGATCGAGTTTTGCGCTCACTCTCTCCCTCTCTCTCTCTCTCTCTCTCTGCATCGTCGGTTATTTATGGAGTGAGAGATGTGCTACGGAGGTGTAGTTTTATTTCTTGATTATACATACGAATCGATGTACACACATACCGGCATTTTCTGCATTTGCATATCGAGTTCGAAAATTGTTTGTCCCTCTCGCGATATTCGATAAAATCGCTATCAATTTAATTAAGGCGCCGATAGATACATTTTTCAAAGAACGTCCCCCGAAAAATTCTATTTACTTGTTTCGTTTGTTCTAATCTCTTCTCCTCCTCGACGCAAACAGTTTACAAGTCTCCGATAACACTCTCTCTTTCTCCGTCTCTCACATACCGAACTACACGGATAATCCGTCCAGGGAGACAAATTAGGGAGAGCCGCGCAGAGGTAAAAAGGTATGGAGCTTATCTGCATTTTAATTTTTTTTTTCCCAGGAGGACAGCGCGCGCGCGCGAGAGGGAAGATTACGAGAAATCCCGACGACAGCTTATCCGCGGGAGGAATTTCCTCCTAATGGAAAAATCCCGGCGCCCACTCGTCTTCCATGTTAAAAGGATAGCGAGAGCGAGAGGGCAGATATACCGACAGAGGCGCCATCGAGGGCCGGTTATACGATCCCTAGATTTTTTCGAGGCACCCGCGCTTTATCACTAATTTACACGAGAGATGCTCCGAAAGAGAAAATCGAGACGCGCGCGCTGCCGCCGACGAGAGAGAAAAAGGTAGCCTGAGTTATGTTGACGGAACGTACAAGTTGGCTTTAATTAGTTACTTTATGGAAGGTGCAGTATAGGTGTGTGTGCACTGTGCAGCGTCTGCTACGTTGGATTACACATTTTACGCACTGGCTCTAAATATTGTATTTGCTTTATGAACTTATTAGCCGAGTAAATAAGCTTGTTGACAGTGTAAAAGTTTATCCGAGAGCGCTGCTGATTTTAGTTTATAAACTATACATACAAGTATGCTTGTTACAAAATATCAGAGAGATTAAATATAAAAGCTGTTTGCATAAAGCGAATAAATACGCATAATTATAATTAAAATACGCTCACAATTTCAGCTTGATTTTTCAATCGTACTCAACGAGCGGAAAAACTCTCGCATATTTAACGCAGTTTGATACATCCCTCTCTCAATTAATTAATACGCCAATCTCGGCATAAATGAAATTCCCCCGACGCTACGCGGAGGAGGGCGGCTCTGCTCTGCTGCGGAGAGAGAAACTTATCCCATACGCGAAGGGGGTGAACCGAGCCGCGACACGATGAGGGGGCAGAAAACGAGTATAGGGTCAGGGCAGGTGATCGTGTTTGCTAATGGCGTACTCGTGTTCGAATGTAGTCCCGGCGACGTCCATATGTCTTCTGATTAAGATTAAAGAAACCGCGTATCTCGCGGCTGGAAGAGGAGAGAGAGAGAGAGAGAGTTAAGAGACTGGCGGCAGATAGAAGCTGCGCCGACGGAAAGAACGGCGCAGATAGGAAGAAAGCGAAAGGGGATTTCGGAATTCCTGCCTCGCTATATACTCCGCAACAATCAGCTGACATATTTTTCCCCGCCTAATTAACGAGATCTACATATATATACACACCGTAACGGTTATAGCCGCGACTTCTTCAGTTTCCGATAACCCGTGCTACACACGCGGTGTACAATATGTATGTATCTATATAGTCATAGAATAGTGACCTAGCGCAAGCTAAGGTCTTACCTCTCTCTCTCTCTCTCTCTCTCTCTCTCTCTCTCTCTCTCTCTCTCTCTCTCTCTCTCTCTCTCCCACTTAGGAAGCCATAACGCACGCGAGGTGTTGGATGACTGCAGCAGCAGCAGCTCACCTGACGACCGCACACGCGTCGAAGTATCGATCTCGAAAGAGGAAGAGGGCTGGGGTGTTCGTCGAAGGGGATGCTGCGGATGAAGGAGCCACGCACACGCCTGCATATACGTACTTTTAATTATGGCTTCCGCGAGGACGCGAGGATCTCCTCCTCGTAACGTGGGAAAAACTTTGCGCGGGTGTATATAACTGTAAATGTGTAATTTGGCGCAGTCCGAAAAACGATGCGACGGGACGACGCTCTCGTAATAAATCTTAGCTCGCCGTGGGTGTTCTAAAAACCGACATACTTGCTCGTTAATCGAGGCCAGTGTGTAGCAGAGCGCGGCTAGCTTATGCTTTTCTGGGATGTTTTTGCCGTCTTGAAATAACTCTCAACGGTACTGATTTTGAAACAATCATCCAATTACGATTTTTAGCCAAGTTTTATAGCAGCGCACCTGCAAGAACGAAGAAATAAAAATAGCCTCCCCTCGCGGAATAAATTTTTTCCTCGCCGCTGCTAGGCCAATTAACGCAAAAGATTTTTCTCTCTTAATTCCGAGCTGAGGCAGAATATAACATACACGGCTCTTTCGCCGCGTCGCAGTGAGAGTAGGGGTAAGGGAAGCAGCGCACACAGTAGCAGTCGGATACGCGAAGGGGGAAGTGTCGTGGTCGCGTCGGTATACATACGTACATGCGGATGGTGAGAAAGCCATCAGAGGCGGCGCGATTCCATCAGCATGGGGCGCGCGCAAAGACTATGCAGCGAAGCTATCGGCTGCTATGCACATAAGTGCGTCGTCTAGCTACGCGTGTACTCTCTCTCTCTCTCTCTCTCTCTCTCTCTCTCTCTCTCTCTCTCTCCCCGCACTCGTACTCGGGAATCACACCTCGGATGTGTGCATGTATGCGCCGCAATGCAGCAGCAGCAGCAGCGCAGCCTCTCTTACAAATGGTGGTGGTGGTTGCACCGATGCGGGGGGAGAGCTGCTGCTGCTGCAGCCGCGCGACGTGTGTAATTGTAGAGGACAGACAGAATTTCTCGCCTCGCTAACAAAGACATGAAGAAACCCGCACTCGAGCCTTCGACAAAGCATCGCCCCAGAAATAAAGAGCCTTCTCTCTCTCGCTTCTTCTTGCCTCTCTCTCTCTCTCTCTCTCTCTCTCTCTCTTACTCGCGCGAACGTGCGAGAGAGCGTAACCCTTCACACATACACACACACACGTTTAAAAATGCACTCTACCCACACGCTGATTCGTTGATCGAACCTTTTCGCTCATACGCTCGGGATACAGAAATCTCCCCCATCGAGGCTCTGTGTGTGTGTGTGTGTGTGTACGTGTGGCTCGTCGTCGCCGCGCACACGTTCCGTCCCATAAGAGTGTGAGCGCGACATCAATGGCCGATGCCCACACGAGAGGAAATATCGCGCTAACCGATGTTGACAACCATTACGTGCCCGCGTTCACGCGGCCGCGCGACCATTGTTACCCTCTCTCTCTCTCTCTCTCTTTTACTCTTTTACTCTTTCTTGTTGCATATGCGAGCGCATTTCTTCAAGTGGGTGCGAAAGCTTTTTCTTTAAATTTTTTCTCCTTTCCGTCCTTACGCGCCCTGTGTATAAATATAATGATGAGGCGATCGCCGCACTGTACGCGAAACAATCGATCCTTTCTTTTTTTTCTCTCAACATGCAGTTTATACGACTGCGACATATTGCGCTCAGTCTCGACTGCTGTAGGTGTCCCCGCATCAGGGACAATGTGGCTTTTCTCGTCGTCGCGTTTGACTCTCATGCAAATCGTGTTTGCCCGCGTGCGAGCGGTTTTTCACGCCGATGAAAGGAGCTGCAGAGTAGTAACAAAAAATGAAATCCTTTCAACCCTCTGGCGCAGAGTTTGCACACTGCGTCAATGAGCTAATTATGTCGACGCGTCGCAATAACCGCCTCAGAGAGAAATGTATCAATCACTGCACACTCTGTGCATTGTACGCGCCGGGTTGAGGAGTATACTCTCGTGTATTCGTAATAATGAAAAAAAAAAAAATATTCACAGTGTACAAAATCGAAGGCGCATTCAGGCTCGCATAATACAAAACGGCAGTAGCGCAAATTAAAAGGAGCGCGTTACAAGGTGAAAACGAGCGCGACGACGTATAAAAACGCGGCAACGGCGGCGGCGATGGCGGTGCATATGAGGTTACATATTCTTTCTTCGTTGCTGCTGCTGCTGCTGCTGCTGCTGCCGCCGCTTTCGTTTTTCTCCTCTCCCCGAGAGCGTCCGCTCACGTAGGTGGGGTGTCGTGTTACGCGCCCCGGGTGCGAATCGGAAAGACGATGCAGGATTCGCTACGTTCGCGCGTGCGCGACCTCGACCATACCTTTTTATACGCTCGCGCGACGACGATCACTTTCCCGACGGGGGCTTCTTTTCAGCCTCGCTGTTGTGCTTCATCGATTGATTTTTCTCGATTATTATTATGTGAAGGTGACTTTTTGCGAAAAACAATATGATATTATACGCCTGTATGCTATACATCGCGCGGCTATTGTATCTACAGGGCGTAACTAAAACTCGAGCACTTATCGGCGCGATTTTCATTTTCATTCCCATCAAGCTCTCGGCCCTCTCAACACCTTATAATATATCCCCATATAAGCGCCGGCGAAAAAAGAAACAGCGCATCGCTGAACGACGCCACGTCGGCCGGGTGTACGTATACATGTATACATGCATATACACGTACGAGAATACCGCGCAATCTCGCAAGAAGAGAGAGAGAGAGAGAGAGAGAGAGGGGGAAGACGTTTAATGCTCTTTTCCCTTATAGCAGGCGTATATTGGCTCTCTCTCTCTCTCTCTCTCTCTTGCACATACCTCTGGAGATCGCGAAAAAAGGAGCTGAAAAAAGCGCCAACTCGGGAATATGAGAGAATACGGTTAGGGGGCCTCGCGATATCGGGGCCCGTACGCGGGCCTCATCTTCTCTCTCTGCAGCGCGTATGCACGAGAGAGAGAGAGAGAGAGAGAGAGAGAGAGGGACTCTCGGCGCTATCGGAAGATAGTAGGTAGCTCGGGTATATACGTACACGCCTCTGAATAACTGGCAGCGATGATATCGGGGCCCCAACAAATTACCAGGGGGCCAACCGCGAACGGACGGACCTTCAGCAGCCTCCGGCTCTCCTCGCCAGCGAGAGAGAGAGAGAGAGAGAGAGAGAGAGAGAGAGAGAGAGAGAGAGAGAGAGAGAGAGCATCGACTTCTTCATTCTGCATCGGTTCATCAACTCTTCGTACCGAAATTATAATAACAATAATGATGAAGGGGCGAGTCGGCACCTGCGCGCATACACAGCCGCCCAGAAGCAGCCGACGTGGTCTCTTTCTCGCGCGCGCGCACGCGGCCAACATCGCTCATACTTTTGATATTTTTTCGAACCTCATCGCGCGCGATTGTCGCTACTCGATATCTCGCGGACTCGAGCGAGAGAGAGAGAGAGAGGGACTCGCTCTGCAAACAGCTTATCGGGCTCGTATTTATTGGCCGGACGTATAATTACATTAAAATTTCTTTCGCCGAATCTCAAAATCTTTAATGGACTCAAGAGAGAAGAGTATCGCTGATACGACTGCGGTCGAGGGTGACTCTTTTTAATCCCGCAGCAGCCGACGATGCAAATTGAACGCCAGCGCGCGGTTCGCACGTTCTTTTCGAAACGCATAACGAGGCGCAGTTACTTTTCAATATTGTAGGAATTTTTCGAGCGCTTTTTCGGGGGAAAATTTTTTAATAAACATCGCCTCTGATTTATCGCGCAGACAGCCTCTGATGAGTTTCTCATACACAAGCGCGGGCTCGTAATCCGACTCGAATTGCGCGTGTATCGCGTCAATCAAAATGAGCGTAAAAAGTGTATCGAGATACGTGTATACTGGCAATAAGCGACACGAGATGATTTTTTATGCGAGCCGCTATCGCCAGCGGTTATCTCTCACAATATTACGCTTTTGAGCGATGGAGTCCATTTCGCGCCCTCTTGATAAGCGCGTTCTCCTGATTGACCGACTGTCAAATAAAACTTTAATTAATTTACACCACGTCTTTTTACCAAAAAAAAAGAAGGAATTCACTTCCTGCACGCTGTGTACCTATATCCCATTATATCACCCCGAATAAAAAAGCGACTCCGTCTATCGCAAGCTCTTAAAACATTCCCGCGTGATAAAGCATTAAGACTAAAACGTCTTTCACTTAGGAGAGAAGAAAGGCCTAGTTACATCGTGTAACTTAGCGCCTCAATGGGAAAGTCTTTCGCGTGTAGAATGTTTTAATTAATGTATAATGCGAAAAAGGTGGCGAAGAATGCCAAAGGGGGGCTGTCTGCCGCATCATTCGGCCATTGATTAGGATGACTCGCGCTTTTGACGCGCGCGATAAGCTCCATACCGAGATGTATATATATACTGCGTGCGAAGAAGCAGTGATTGAGTTCCAATGGGAGTGGCGCACTTCGGACGCCTCCGCATTAATTATCGGGGAAGTGCCGGACACCGACGTGGCGAGATTCGATGACGCATCGGCTATAGAAATCCTAAAAATATATATTGTGATTCGCGTATAGGCGAGCTCGCGTTATTATCGTCCCGAAAGTCTTTTTTACCGCTCAATCACGAGCCAAGGCAAAAAAAAGAAGAAGAGAATTCGGCAATTTCCACGTGCCGCCTCCTCCTCGGCCTCCTCTCGGTGTATGTATATACAGTGTACAACTTCCATTCGAGTAGATCCCGTTCTCTCGAGAAGCTCGCGCGCGCAGGCGATTTCGTCGTTCTCGGAAACCGTTTCGGAGCGAGCGTTGCTCTCTTGCACTGCATTGTTGCGCAGCGAAAATGATACGGGCTGCTGCAGCGAAACAACAAAACGCGCAATTATAACCGAGAGAGTGCACGTGCGTTATATTGCTTTGTTTCACCTGTGCTGCTGCCGGTCGGTCTATTAGTCGGCGGCGCCAGAAATAAATAAATGGACGTATCGTAAAGCGACGTCGGCCCCTCTTCCGGACCGGCGCGGCGGCTTCGGGCGATACTCTCGTTCGTTTTGCTTCTCTTTTTCTTGTTTTGTGGGCCGATTATCGTCCTGTCGCGTTTATAGTTCTCTGATGCAATAAAACGTAAGGAGGGCACTCGCCTCCCTTTTTATTGGGTATTTTTGCGCGATTGTTACACGCGGCCCGCGCAGTAAAGCTCGGCTAAGTGATTGTTTTTACCGCTTTAGCGATGCCCGCACTTCGGGGGGGTAATGATGATTCATTATAAATTAGGCGGATGGACCTTTTCCGAAATGATGATAAAACGGTTCAAGAGATGGACCAATAAATCCATCCCTGTTTCTGGCGAATAGGCCTTTTTATTTCGTCGAATAAATGACGTTTGTCAGTTTAGTGAGTGCATTTTCCTGGCTAACTACTGCGTGATTAACGCTCGCAATAAACGCACAGTACATAATGAGGATGGTTTATAAAAAACGGGAAAATAAAGTACTGGCCTAAAAGTCACGCGATATATCGATCCTACTCTAAAAAAGACATGGTAATCATTCTATTCGATGTCTGATTGGCTGTTCGTTTTTCGCGCAATGCCTACTGCGTATGCTTGAATTCCTAATCTCAAAAAGTGAAAATTAAGAAAATACAATATCATAACAAGGGGTGCAGCTTATACTTATATACAATAAACTTTACTGTCAAAACACTGTTGCGAGTCTAAATTAAACTTAATTGTAATATACATGCGTACGTGTGCGCTAAAGCGATATCAATTACCAAAACAAAGCGGTTTGGGACTGACCCTTTCGTCACCGTCTAAACTTTCCGTGTCTGTGTTAGTTGAAAATAGGTGGCGCACAGTCACTTTTTCATTTTCCTCATAACAAGATGCACGCCAAGTCTAGTTATATTGGTGTGCCACCGATACTTAAATTGCCTTGTTTGGCCTGCTGCTTTGGCCGCTCATGCTATATAATTGCGCGAAGCGATAATAATATCATAAGCATGGCCTTTGGCACCGTGGTCGTGCCTAAAAACGCAATATGGAAAAGGGCCGTTGACAAAGGCGTCATTCAAGTAATTCTTGATTCCTCCTGGCAATCGGCCGCGCATGAAAGCCAACATGTAATAAGAAACTTACATATTTTTCCCTTCAGTCTCGCATTCGAATCGTTTCCATCGTTTCTTTTTTCGAAAAAAAAAAGAAGAACAATACGTAAGTTCGACGCGCAACGTGGTCGGCAAAGCGAGAACGGCAGCGAAAAAGAAGCAGAAAAATCAAGCGAAAAGCCCGAAGTAAGAAGTTCGTCCCTTCTTCGACGAGAGGTGCGCGGCCATAAATCATGCGCCCGCGGAGAGCGATTTTCTCCGGGGATCGATTATAATATTTAGATAAGCGAGTATCGCGGAGGCTCGATCGCGCGCGCTCTTCGTTTCGCGGTGGTCTATATACGCGAGCGGCAGCTCCTTCTCCTCTTCTTGCCGCCGCTGCTGCTGCTGCTGCTGCTGCTGCAGTAGCCGATGCCGAATAATGAAGTCGTCGTCGTTGGTATAACGTTACCGCGTCGTGGAATTACGATCGAAAATCGGTACACAATAGCCGTTGACACACTTGCCGAGCTTTTTAATTAATCAGCTTTTTCTCGCGATATCGGTCAGATCGATCGAACCGTCGCGATAATAACGACCTACCTATACGAGAGCGCACCGCAAGCTCTCGGAAAATCTCAGCTGGCGCGCATGTATAACACGCCCGGGGATAATCGCCACAGCCTGCACACCGCATATACAGAATATATCCATCGATAAAAGCCGGCGATTTCTTATCTCGTCGTCTAAACGCGCTTATCGAGACGGAAGCGATCGGCGCAACTCAATACGCGCGCAGAGAAGAGAGGGACGAGATCGAAGGGGGCGGCGGTGCGGCAGAGATACATCGAGTTGTGACATCCGTCCTTATCTCTTTCTATACCCCACACACGCGTGTCTCTATATATACGTGTGCATATACATATATCTCTATTGCAGCTGCTGCTGCTGCTGCTGCTGCTGCTGCTGCTGCCGGCGTGTACTACTACGCACGCAAATGTGTCCGCCATAAACAAACGGCGCAGCGGTGGTGGCGGGAGCGCTCAGATAATGGAACACGATGTTGCCGCGATAGCCGCGTCGAGCGATTAGTACATTAAGCTGCACCTTCGGACGCGTGTACGTCATAATGCGCGCAATGTGTCTGCGGGGATTATTCGTTTCTTTGCCTGTGCCTCTGCAGTGTATTATAATGGCTCGAAAACGCGTGGGATATATACGTTGATTGGCGACACGACCAAGCGATATACACAGACAGTATACTATAGTCTTTCGACTTCGCGCCTCTTCGTGTGTCGCTGATAGGCTAATAGGATACTTTCCCTTTGTCTGCATGTAACGTTCCCATCGAAATCTTCGCTGCTATTATATAATATCCAGGATAATAAGCAACCCTTATTGTACACGCGCGTATACGTTCTACTCAGCGATGGCGCGCCGGTCGTTAAGTGAGACGGTTACATTGAGAGATGGCCAATGTAAATTGCAATGACGCACGCGCTCACCCGGGCGATAAATCAACGTCAGTAAATTGTGATAAATAAAGTACAATCGAAGGTGGGGGGAGCGGGTGGTCGCGCGCGGTGATTTTTCACGCACTTCTTTCGACGAGAGCTGCATTATGCCCGCGCGCGCGTGAAAAATCTTATCTACGAGTGCAGCCTGCAGTGTTGTGTATATATATATATATATATATATATATATATGCGCGAGAAAGAAACGCGACGATAAGGGAGGGATAAAAACCGAGAGTTGTGTGTGTGTGTGTGTGTGTGTGTGTGTGTGTGTGTGTGTGTGTGTGTGTGTGTGTGTGTGTGTGTGTGTGTACCTTTGGAGAAAAATGTCGTTATTATATTGCCGGACGGTGCGAACGTCATTATTTTTCTTGATTGACAATATTCATTTGTCATTTCGCGATTTGGCATAGTGTGTGGCGGAGTACCGCTGCTGCAGTGAAAAAGAGCCTGACGTAGCTCGTGTAACGGTGCGCGCAGGCAGGGATTGTCGATATCTCGCGAGAGTGAGAGAGAGAGAGTTGAATGCCGTGCGCGCAGAGCGATAGCAAAAAGCAGCAGCTTCGAACGAGCAAAGTGCCAGGCGCTATGAAAATGTAAATTGCAGGATGATGGACGATAGATTTCGCTTTTTAACCTACTTGTTGTTGTCTGTCTATCGTTGCACGCGCGCGCGAAGCACTTGCTAACGGCTCGTCGTCGTGTGGAAGAAGCGAAGCGGCTGAATTTTGTCTCGAAAATCGAATCGATGAATCATCCTCCTCTCTCGCGTACGTCTCTCGCGTGCGAGGTAGTAGTGAAATAAAAAACACATCCATCTCGAGGATTATCGCGGGGAATGACAGATGTCTCACCTCTCGTTATTTACGCAAAACGCCGACAATGCGCATTCATCATTCCCGCTAATACGTCTTCGATCGGAATTCCCCACTTCCCTATACGTATTAGAGTAGATAAACAAAGATGATACTGCGGCAGGATGATACTGCGGCAGGATGATACTGGAGCAGGATGATACTGCGGCAGGTTGATTCTGGAGCACCGTGATGCGCATGCGTTTCACAAACTGCGGCAGGTTGATTCTGCAGGACCGTGATACCGTTATAATTCACATGCGTTCTAATTCACGTGCGTTTTAACTCATAAAATATTTTTTTTTTCGTTTCTGCTTCACAGCAGAGAATGAAAAAAATTTTGGTACTGCGGAGATTCGAACCGGGAACCTTTCGGTTAGCAGTCGGTAATCTTACCGACTTACCCGTTACGAGTTTTCGAGAGGCTAAGTTTGGATTACCATTATAACTTTATCTAGTAATGAATTAGTTTCAATTGCCATTATAAGCTTATCTACTACTACTACTATTAATAATAATTTAAACTTTTTTTCACTTAATCGAAAAATAAAAAACGAAGTCACTCGGATTTGAGAAAAACACAGTTGTCATACGTTAAAATTTTTTGGTAGCCCTGAAAAGGGCTGTTTGTGTGTTAGCTCTTAAAAGAGCTGTTTGTACTACTTTTGGCATGGGCTTTCTTCTTCGAAGATCACTAGACGTCCTGGTGAATCGTCGCTACTGTAAGATAGCCGCCTTCTTACAGGTTGACGTTCAGGCAAGCTGTCTTCGAGCGCTCTCTTGGATGTAGACTTTGGAGGTGAGACTACCATGTCGTCGTCGCTACTGTAAGACAAACGCCTTCTTACAGGTCGACGTTCTGGCAAGCCGTCTTCGAACCCTCTCTTGATCGTAGACTGTTGAGGCGAGACAAGGTCTACCAACTCCGGCGCGATCTTTTCAGGAGTCGGCAAAATTTCAACTTCGGGTGAAGATGAAATTTCGATGACCTCCGCCGCAGCCTTATAAAACGGGTTCAAAACAAGTTCCCGTTGTTCCGGAGAGGTCGTCGATTGAGGTGGCGAAGCGGGACGATGCCAGGATGGTGAACGATAGTACACAGACACCATGTCCCAAGAGGGCGACTAGGCGGTGAAGGATCTCAATCAGGAAAGCGCAACATTTTTCCGAAGGCATGGTTTCTTGCTAAGCGAGTGAACCAAGAAATGACTATGAGTCAACTACTAGGCCTTTGTTATACTTATAAAGAACAGCTATTTGTGTCATGATCACGGAGGGTACCGATTTCCCTTCCACTCCGTCCGTGATAGTTTTTATCTTTTACTTAAAAAAAAACTCCAGAGCGCGTCAGCTACGCTTTAGTGAGATTAGAAAACGATTTCAAATATTTCAACGTTTCAGCGACCTAAATATAGGAATTACTTTACAAGAAAGTTGAAGAACGCTCCAAAATTTATAATTATCAAACTCTGTCGCACTTCATTACGAAAAATGTTAAAGGAATTTAATATTATGAGTAAGATCGTTTACTCAGCAATTTTATTTTTAAAGAAACTCTGGAAAAGAATATTTGCATTGATGCGTTGGAGCTTAAGGACTATTGCTTAAGAAGATTCAGTAGGGAGAGATGAAAAAAAAAAATCAGCTCGATCTCTTCTATCTCTTACTCCTTTATGATCTACTTACTTCATTTAGTAAAGAACTATTCTGTTTGCAGGTTCGGAGACTTGAACGCTGAACAAAAATTTCACGTAAAGGAACGCGAATTTACAAATCCTCAATCTATCTACTCATAGAGAGTTCTAGAAAGAACTTTGGAGGTAGGATATACTGAAAAAAAAAAACATTTCAGTAAGGAGACGTGATTTAAAAAATCATTCAATTCTCTCGTACCTCATAGAGAGTATCGTAGAAAGAACTTCTTGAGGTTAGACACGACTTGTAGCTGAAAGAAAAAAAAATCATTTCAGTAAGGAGAACGTGATTTAAAAAAAAAACCCCTTGTACCATCAACCCAATCTCAGCACCGAAAGACCAAACAAAATACACGACGGGCAAAGAACACTCCCGAAAAGAACCGACCAACACGCACGAGGACCA
>CM053171.1:37840187-37925894 GCA_012977825.3 Pteromalus puparum
AAAATCCGAGTTCAATCCCGTGACTTCTTTTTTTTTCAATCAATAAAAAAGTTTAAATTAAAAAAAAAATATTATTAATAGATAAGCTTATAATGGTGATCCAAACCAATGTAGTAGTAGTCAGTAGTAGTAAGTAGTAGATAGTAGATAAACTTATAATGATGATCAAAACCTGTCTTTCGAAAACTCGTATACGGGTAAGTCGGTAGAATTACCGACTGCTAACGAAAGGTCCCGTTCGAATCTCCGCAGTACCAAAATTTTTTCATTCTCTGCTGTGAAAGCAAGAAAGACGAAAAAAAAAATATTTTTATGCAGTTTAAACGCACGTGATTAGAACGCATGTGAATATAACGGTATCACGCGTCGCTGCAGAATCAACCTGCCGCAGTTTGAAACGCATGCGCTCACGGTGCCTCAGAATACCTGCCGCAGTATCATCCTGCTCCAGTATCATCCTGCCGCAGTATCATCCTGCCGCAGTATCATCTTTGTTTATCTACTTATTAGTATAAACATTTTTTGGTGCCCATCTCTTCCCGCGCTCTAACGGTATTGCGCACAGTCCTAGAGACGCTCCCTCCCTCTCGTTTAATTTTTAATTTCGGCCGATTCTCCAGGCGAGGCAGCCCAAATACGAGTTTCGAGCGCGAGAGAGAGAGAGAGACAGAGAAGATAAAGAGCGGGCGAAAAAATATAGAGGAGGAAAAGTGCAGCGCGGGACGGAACGAGAGGAGCGCCGGAGAGAGAAATGAGAGAAAGAGGAGAAAAAGGAGAGGAGCGCGCCTGCCGCAGTGGCACTGGCCCCAACGGGTAATGGGCCGAGAGAGAAAGAGAGTGAGCCCGGCTCCGGCGCTATCTACGTCATATATCGTCGGTTAATTAATCGTTTAATGAAACAGTAGTTAGCAGCGATGATTGTGATATTTTATTATTATCCGTAACCAGGAGAGTGTATAAGCTATACACTCGCATACTTGGCAAAAAAGAAGAAGAAGAAGAGAAGGAGGAGGAGGAAGGAAAGAGGAACGTCCGCGCCGCGAGGATATGAGGGACGAGGCGAGGACAGCCAGAAGCAATTTGCGAGGAAATTGTTGGGCGCGCCGTCGCTCCATTACGGCGTATGCGCGGAATGCTAGACACACCGCGTATATGCACTGCCGCGCGTTATATAGTTGTCGCGTCGAATATCGCGTATAGAGGAGCTATCCTGGCAGAGGAAGCGACGATTCCTCATGCGATGCTCTCTCGCTATATTGGCGAGGATACAACTCGTGGACGAGCGACGACGCTAAAGTGCAAGAGCTTTCGTCGCGCGCGAAGATCGATGCGCGAGCGTTTAATAACGAGCCAAGTGCCAACGGCCCTTTATGTGCCCGATTGTCTACTGTCGCGAGCTTTGTGTATGATTCACCGCGCTTCTATATACGAAATTTCGGTGATTTATCAGAGAATAAAGAAAAGACCGCGTGTAATTATTCGAGATTTCCCCGGCTAATTTCTTTCCCGCGCCGCCGTCAGATTTTTTCTCGCCCCTTAATTCACTCCCTCCCCGCGTCTCTCTCTCTCTCTCTCACGCATCCTTTCCGTCGGCCGTTTTCGGGTTATGCGCTTCTTGTAGAAGCGGTGATTGATCGCCCGAATAACTAAACTCTCTCGCTTGCTCGCTCGCTTGCTCTCTGCCGGTCTGTCGGCGAGTCTCGCTCGCGCCCCGCGGCGGTCATTGTCCGTGCGCCTTTGCGTCTTCTTTCATTATGCCATTTTTAATCAGCCGAGAGACTCGAGCCAATGTCATTAGGCTCTTTCTCTCTCTTCTTCCTCGCTGATCTTCCTCTCTCTCTCTCTCTCTCTCTCTCTCTCTCTCTCTCCCCTAGAAAAGAAAATGAAAAAGGAGAAACGGCCGCGTCGACTCGGGGCCCAGTCATTGCTGGCCCGAAGAAAATCGAACGAGATAAATCAATCGATATCGATCCAGGCGTCATGCGGTGAATTGTCAGCGGATGCATAACGACTTCTCGGGGACTTTCTTTTTTGCGGATCCGGCAGCGGAAAGCTCACGAAAACCGTCCTGGAATCTTATGTAGATTACATTGGGCCGCGCGGCGATTCTCTTTAGGGGACACTCGCCATTATGCCATGTATATACAAATTAAATTTTTTCTCCCATCGTCTCCGGCGAAATAAATTTACGCGGAATTAGTATCGCCGCCCCGGGTTCGTTACCAGTGCGAGCGCGTATACAGTCGAGCCATTAAGTTTTTGTTTAATATAGAGGCTGTTCCGTGCGTGCATACAATGAAGTAATTAACAGTTTTTCGACACCGGGACGGAGCAAGATTTATACGCTATATTTCTTTGATCAGCCTGCAACTCTATAAATCTCCGATGATGCACCCGCCGAGTAATTATCGAATAATTTTTGCTGCTACCCGTTTCCGAGTAACTATCTCGCCTCCTCGGAATTAATTTAACAAGCTCGCTCATAACACAAAACACCTTTATCTTTATCTTATCTGCTACAAAAGCTAACGCACATATAGCCACGAGCGCCCACAGATTACGAGATAATCGCCAGAGATCAACGCAGCGCGTTCTAGAAAAGGAGAAAATAAAAGGTAGCGGCAGCAGCAGCAGCTGACGAACGATGAGGGTTCGCAAAAGCTCTCGCACATACACGCGTATACACACCATCTGATTAATGCGGCTGAAGCGCGACGGAGATGAATAAACGGGGGAAACACTGCGCCGAAAAGGAAAAAGAACGAAAAGAGAGATAGAGCATGTGCGCTTCGGCTACTGCGTTTCAATTGTAATTAGGGAGAGTGTAAATCAACGTCGCGCCGCCGAAGGGCGAACGTGTTCGCGTCTTTACTTTAATTATCCTATTCGAAGGCGCGATGATGATTCTCGGGGATTCGAAAATCGAGGAGACTATATACCAGAGGGATATTCGGCGGCTGCAGTGTGTCTCGCATAACGAAGCAGAGATACAGTCATTAGTTCGCAGGGATTTTTCAGATATTTCACGCGAGATTGGCTACGCTTTCTGCTGTATCTTAATAACGACGATTGCGCGCGCGATTTGAGTATACCTATATCTCGGCGTATTAATATTCGAAGCAAATTAAAAGAGCGTACGCATCAGCTTGGGCTTTTGAAATAACGTATACAAATGCACTCTCGACGGGTAATCGAATCGCAAAGAGAGCTGTTTGCAATTAAAAAAGAGACCCGACGCGCTGCGACGAAATTATTATCGGAATCACTTAAATGATGGATTCGAATTATCGGTGTGTATCGCCGCAGCGAGAGCTTAATGCAAATTCGATTACCGGGGCCCACCACCGTCGTTATCTCGCATAATTAAACGCAAAAATGTATATGAGAAAATTCGAGTCGTTACTTATTGAATGCCGCAAAAAAAAAAAAATAAATAAATAAATAAAAAATAACGAGAAGCGGATAGGCCGTTATCTGCGCGAGTCCGAAAGTAAAATCGGAGCCGATCGAAAACATCCTCTTATTTAGGGCCATTAAGGAGAGCGGATGCGCATAGTCTCTGTCGAAAGCTTATATACGTATACACAAGCGCGGCTTTTAATCGTATGAAATATGCGCCCGGCATTTTCTTTGCGTGAATTTGAGACCGCGGCGACCGCATTATACGTATATACACTGCTAACAGAAGAGATAAGACAGAAGCGGCAGAGAGAGAGAGCTATTTTTCAAGCCGTCGTCGCGTCCAGCAGAAGCTAAATGTTAATTCGATCCCGAGGCCAAGTCCGCTAATTAGAAACGATCCGAGCGGATACCGGCAAGAGAAAAGAATCTCCGCTTCTCTGTGTACAGCTCTATTCCGAGACGCGACGCGCGCGGATTCCTTGTCCTCCGCTCCGGCAGTTGACGAATCGCAGATCGTTAGTTAGACGCGCGCAAATTTATACGCCTCGGAGTTTTCGGACTCTCTCTTGCTCGCGCGAGACGTTTACACCGAGCGAGTAGAGGGTTATACACAAAGAGAAATTATCTCGTGAACGGAGGAAATTACCATATCGACGCCGAATCGGAATTCCATTCTGAAAATAAGCGCACATAAGCTTGTTTATATCGGTGATAAATTGCAAATCACTGTTTTACATTACTTTCGGTATTATGCGCGCGCGCACGGTGCGGAAATTAAATTTATTTGGATTTTTATTCGTGAGGCAGCTAAGATAAGTCCGGCCGCCTGTGTATACGTGCGTATATTCGAAGGAGAAATGATATCCTTGTATAGGTGGGTAGAGGCGATCTTTTTCTGTCTTTTGCTCTCCCGGCGCTCTTTATTTCTGCGCGCTGCGCCGAAACAAGGTGTGCCTGCAAATTGCGCGCGCTCGGACTTGTATTTTCAGGCTGATGTATAAATTTATGCAAATTACCTCGAGACGAGGTATCTTTATGTAATAGATATATACAAAGAGGGAATATTTCTATCACTGGACGCGAGAATGATTTTGGCCAGGAAACTTTCCTCCGCTTATTCGGGAATGCGTATAGTTGTGTTTAGTTTAAAATTAACGTCTTGCCGAATACATCTGTTTCTACTTACCTCCTGCTCGTGTATTCCTGCAGTCGGCCGATACAGTCCGATGAAAAAAAATAATCCTGGCCGATTTATTGCCAACATTTTTGACGCTCTCAGCCGCTGCATCGAGAATTTCTCATTAAATTACCCTCATACTCGATTATTCTTGCTATGCTTCTAACATTGCGCAGAAGTGCGGCGATTGATTTATACTACAAAATATCTCAAAGTGTTTTTACATAATATCGCTCAGCTATACGTGCAAGCCTTCTACGTCAATTATCATTAAGGCAAGCTTCTGGATCGCTCGCGCGGGAATAAATTATAATTAGTAAGCTCTCGCGCGTAGGTTTACAACAAAACGTGATGAACCATAAATGGTCGAAAGTATTGTTCGCTCCATAACGAAGCTACACATACGAATAATAAGAATGAACGTTAGAAAAAACCGGTAAAAATTACACCCGCCGCGCGCTGCAGTTACGTATTACACATATAGACCCGTCACCTTTTCCCCTCGCTTTTCCCTGCACCACCACGTTCAATACCCATAGAGCCGAGCGGCGAGAAGCACTTTCAAAGATCACAGAGCTCGATAACCAGGCGCGCGCACAATTAACAATAACACTCATTCTTAATTACCAATTCCCACAGGCTTGAGATTTTTCCTTCTCACTTATCGTCGTCTAGAATGTACATTTTTGCCGTCTCGGCGCTAATTGCTGCAGCGAGACTCCAACTTTTCCACCATAAATGCTTTGACACGCGTCGATGATTCGAAGTAGAGTCGTGCGCGCGAGCAAATGCACTTCGCGTGTCGAGCCGATAGTAATATTAGAAACTACACAGCGGCGCGAAAAAAATCCGCGACAAAGGTATAACACGCGTTCGATAAGCCCCGAGAATTCGCGTAGCTATACACGATTATATAAATATATGCAAAGCGCGGGTGTGGTCATCGAGCGCGAACGACAAGTCGCCGATATTTCGTTGACAGATGCAAATGCCGCGAAGCAATGTGCCGATTAGAGTTATTAGCATAGAAAGGAGAGTCTTCGCTCGCTCGCACGCGTCAATGCGAATGACGAGCGGTTCTCGGGCTTTTAATCCTCTAACGACGGAATCTCTGCGATATAAATTTCGACGCTGTCTTTTTCGGCTGTTTTCGCTACTGACGCAGTGTGCTGCGTGTCAGTCAACTCGGGATTGAGACTTGTTAATTTTTTATGTCTTATTCGGCGCTGGCAGCTCGTTCTGGGCTGTGAGTATGTTTTTCTCCTCTTTTGAGGAAAAATAAAGTATTTTAATTTTATTCGGCTAGCCGACGTTAATACGTACTTTTTCAGGCAAATTCGAATGAAATTAGAAATTTATCGGCCTCGTGTATGGCGATGATGAAACGAGTCGAGGGCATTTTTAGCGAATGTCGTATACTCACCACGAGTCCGCCGCAGGTATCGTATGTTTACTCATAGTTTTATAGTCGATTCGGGGACTTACGTACCTGCAACAAAAATGGGTTTATTTATTAGCAACAATATGTCGCACGGATAACACGGCTCTCGGGGTGATTAAATATGCAAATATGTAATTTTATTGGAGATTTGCATAATTGTGCAATTGGAGACAAACGCTTGAGCCAATTAGCCAAGCGCGAAAACGAGTATTGTGGCTTTTTGCAGTACGCCACGGTATTATAACTTTCGTACTTCCTTAAAACGCGCGATCGTTGAAAAATTATATTGCAATAAAGTGGCTTTCGAAACTTTCGTTCTCCTCGCAATTAGCACCAGCTGTTTGCACAATTGCAACAGCACAGCAGCGTGAAAGTGTCACTTTCGGTCAGGACACCGACGAGAGATAAACACGTGCAGGACGTCGGCCCTCGCGAAAACAACTGCGCGCGGAGTTTGGCTGCAGCAACGTATCTTACACGGGAAGAAAGTGCGAGAGAGAAGAGACGAGAAGAGAGAAGAAGTCTAGCAGAGGTGGATCGACGTGACGAGCTTCTCTCGGGCGGAAAGGAGTTGCAGGCTCGCATACCTGCCCGCGGAATGCACATCCAGAGAAACGAGGGAACGGCTATTGTCTTGTCAGCGGGAGCCGCTAAATCTGCCCGGCGATCTCTTCGCGATCGTCTCTCTCGCTCTCCTTCTCTCTTCTTATATGGCTTCTCTCTTCTTCTTCCTCCGCGCGCGCGAGCTCGTTTTTCTCTCCTTCCTTCGCGATTTTTCACTCTGATTCTAATCCCAGTCAGCTCGCGATTTTCAATTTCGTTGACCCTAACGCCGGTATCGATCTCTCTCTCTCTCTCTCTCTCTCTCTCTCTCTCTCTCGCGCGCGCGCGCGCGCGATAAACAAATGGACAAAAAATCGTTATCAATCACCCCCCTGTACGATGTGTATCGATAGAGCCATCTTTTCTGGGAAAAACGCTGCGGCAGTGCGATGATGAATGCGCGTATGGTAATAATGTTTCGCGCGAACGCCGGCCATGAACCGCCAAAAGATCTAATCCGAATGGGGTTTTTGACGCGCGAGCAGCAACTTTCTAAGCAGGTCATACGGGAAAAATCGAGTAATTAATGACCCGAGAAAATTCCCGAAAAAAGCAGCACAGAATCATGCTTCCAGCGATTACAAAAAAGCGCGTGCGCAGGTAAATGGACCGAATCATTAATCAATCATCCCTCTCTCTCTCTCTCTCTCTCTCTCTCTCTTACTCGCTGGCAAGAAGCTATATACGTATGTGCGCTGCTCTCCTTCGTTTTTCCGTAGGAGCAGCTGACCGCTCCCACGTGCGCTCGCACGGCTCTAAAGAAATCCGCGGCGAGCGCGGCGAAGAAAAAAGTGCAAAATTAACGACGAAAAGCGCGAAGATACAGAAAGTCCGTTTCGCGGATGATCGATGACGCGAGGAGCTTTTTCCTTCTTCTCGCGTGTATTTTTCCGCGAGTTTTCTTCGTCTGATCGTCTCTCTCTCTCTCTCACTCTCTCTCTAAGAACTCATCGATCCTCGCACTCTACTTCCGGCACGACTACGGGGCGCATGTGTCTTTGTTTTTCTCGCTCTCTCTCCTCCGCTTTTAACTCAACATTTGCAAGTCGAAGAATCGAAAGTCTCTCTCTAGAGGAGAGTTGTATCGATCGATCGTATAGCCGCGATCAGTTATTCTTCCTCTGCATGCGAGCAAAAAGAGATCGTCGGGGCGGAGGAGGAGCATATACACGGACTAGGACGACAACGAGAACGACCACGACGACGACGACGACGACGACGACGGCGACGACTCTTTCTCTACCAGGGAATATGCGAACGTCGAACGAGAGAGCCCCGGTATATCCTATTGTAAGCCGGCGAGCTTAATGGGCCTCGATTCTTTATTCTTTCTTTTTTTAGCTCTGCCTCGACCGCTCGCGCTTGTCCGAGAAACTTTGAACTCTCTCGGTGGGGCAGCTTATGGATGTGTCGATCCACGAGCCTCTGCTAAAGGAGCGATCATATTTCCACGTCACACGCGAAATTCGCCTTCATTGTCGAGCGAGCGCGCGTGACTAATCGATTTCCTAGCCTTTTTTGCGTGTCCCCCTCTCCCTTCACTCTTTCTCAGTGGAATCGTGAGCCGCGTAGCAGCGAGACTGACTAGAGACGCTGATTGCATCGATACAGCCTCATAATGAGCAGCTGCTTTTGTTGTGTCCTCCTCGTCCGTGTATACTGCATCGGAACTTGTACGTATAGCCCCGTACGGCGAGAGAGAGAGAGAGAGAGAGAGAGAGAGAGAGAGAGAGAGATGATTTCTGAATCGATGTTTTGAGAAACGAATGGCCCTTGTAAACTGTCGTTGACAAATTTCCGAGCAGGAAAGGCATTAAGGGATCGTTAATACCGCCGAGATTTGGGTTATGACAATAACATGCTTTTCGCTTGTACGGCCGAGGTATTTAAGAGGGCTGCCACGTGGGAATCGACTGATAAATGGTCTCGAGAGTTTCGCACGTACTATCAGCGACGTCCACGCACTCTTGTACTACATTTATCAATTTGTCGATTTGTTGGTAAAAATTAGTAGTAGAAAGTCACTATATGGTGTGACGTTGCCTCGGACGTTGCACTTTTTAGCGGCTTCCCTATTATTCCGCAAACAGTCAGATTAATCTAATTTTACTGATATTTACTTCTCCAGACACGTTCATCTTAAGCGCTATGCGTATAACGAAATTATTTCATCTTTTTATAAAAAGTTAAATACACAAACAAAAAAATAACACCCTGCTGCCACGAGGGCGCGGTAGTTCTTGTATAGGTAAAACAATTCTCTTCACTATGCAGCCATCGACATGTCGATGCAAGAAAATATACCATCAGTACCCACATCTGCAGAGCAAAATTATTTGCGAGCTTATACGCGCGCAGTTATAGCATGAGAGGCTTAAGTATCGGTGGCACACCAATATAACTAGACTTGGCGCGCATATTGTTACGAGGGAAATGGAAAAGTGCCTATGCGCCACCTATTTTCACCTTCCAGAGACACGTAGACTTTAGGCGGTGACGAAAGGTCTCGCAAAAAATTAAGTACAAAACTGCTTTATTTCGGTAACAGATATCGCTCTAGCGGTCTACACGTACGTATGTACATTAAAATTAAGTTCATAACTTAAACTCGCTACAGTGTTTTTAAAATACAAATGTTTGGTACACGAGTTGGTATAGCAGCAAGGCATACACGTCAAAATTTTATTTTCTGCAATCAAGAGCCCTCGGACACTACGATACATGTCATACGTGATTTAACAGCGTTAAATCACCCGATAATACATACAAGCGCCGATCTCGTCACATCTCGATGCTATACGCTGCAAAAATCCCTCTCATTACTTCTTTGAATTCCGCAGCGAGAGAGCGCATCAGCAACATTCAATATCGGACCTGTCAAATCATCGACTCTCCCCATCAACACATGCATGTACTCTCTCATCTGCTCGCGTCTTATTAGCAAGTGAGTCACGAAAAATCAATGAGACGGGGGCTCCGCATTCCGCTCGCTCGCACGTCGATTAATAACGCGTCGCTTCCTCCCGTGCGTGTAACGGTAGGCCGGCAGCAGCGCGAATTATCGTTGTTATTATTTTCGGGGGCCATTGCGCAGAGAGAGAGAGAGAGAGGATACTGGATAGGAAGAAACGAGATCGCCGCGACATAATTTCGAGCCGCTAATTGACAGGCGTTATGAGATGAATTCTAATTGGCTAGTTTTTTCCCCGCGCGGCTAAATTAACATTATTTTCGCTCGAAAAATCGAGCGAAAAATAAAGCAACGCGTCCGAAAGCCAGCTCTCGACTACTTCTCATTGTCTCATCTCTTTCTCTCTCTCTCTCTCTCTCTCTCGCATGAGAATGAGCTCGCGCGCGCGCATGTGCGTCAGCAGAGCGCGGCTGCTGCATTCTCTCCCCGCGTCGTCCAGTGTGCGGCGGTGCAAGCGAGCCAAAGATAAAGGATAGAGGAACAGTAGCGGCAATCAAGCCGGACATCGGACAGTGACGAATGCCGCGTATCATCGCGTATCATTAGCCGCGACTTAAGGTGCTCTCTTCGTTCCTCTCGTCGTCCCGCTGCTGCTGCTGCTGCCGCTGCACACAAACACGTGCGCAGCAGAGGCCCACACGCGCTGCAGCAGCAGCAGTCGGAGAGAGAGAGAGAGAGAGAGAGAGAGAGAGAGAGAGAGAGAGAGAGAGAGAGAGAGAGAGCCAGTAGGTGCCTTCACAATCGATGCTAATGCGAGAGCTCGTAATTAGGGCCGCTTAATCCTCGCGGGTATACATGTGCAGCACACACTGGCCGGTGCAGCTTTTAGAGAGAGCGTGCACCTTTCGGCGGGATTCGTCCGCGCTCAGCGACTGAAAAAGCTGCTTGATAAGATACGGGGGAAAGAAACGCTGGGTTAGGGCTTTTTAACGCTCTGCTGTGATGGCATGGAAATTAATCAAATACGCTTGAGAGAGAGAGAGAGAGAGAGAGAACGATGATAATAGTTTCTATGGTCGTGATGAATGAGGTGCGCTCGGAAATTCGAATTGTAAACAAAGATGGAACCTCTCTTTTCATATTATGTTCGCGTAAGTGTAGCAAGAGGAGGCTCTCACTTAGCCTGGGTGACTTACGGAGGGATGACCTCCCGATATTGCTTCCCCTTCTTTTTCCGTATGTTACGAGAAGAGAGCTGAAGAGATTCGTTCGACGTCGTGATGCACGAGCCCTCGGAAGCAGCATTGACGTACGTAAATTTTTCTTAGGCCTTCACGCTCAATCTGCGGCAGCGAGGCTTTTACGAGATATAAAGGACGATCATTTTTTTCCTCTCCGACTCTTCCTCCTCCTCCTCTTCTCTTTTACACTCGCTCTTCGCTCTCACTCACTCGTGTGCGTCTGCGTATGCGTTATACGGAAGAAGTTATTCGTGCGCGTATGCATACCTATTTGTTAACTTTGACAAAGCTATATCTTTTTTTCCCTCCCTCTCGACGAGAAAGAATTGCGATACCGGGAACCGATAGATTCTCTTACAATGGTAATTGAGTATACTTTACGAAGTCGGAATGTACATTTCGAGGTATATTTCACGGATTCGGTGTATCGAGTTGCGCGCGCGGTGCGGTTGGATATAAGTAATCGAAGGGAATGAATTAGCGGAGAAACAATCGAGTAACCGTTGGTTATTTGAAAAATTATTTTTGCACCTCTCGCGAACCAGAGACTAATTAACCGGGCGATCGCGGTGAATTATTCATACGGGCGTTGATAAAACTTGGCTTCGGAATCCGCTGAGCTTTACAAATTAAGCTATACGAATTGGTGCTGGACAAAAAAGTTCCGTTTCGGATTAACCGAAATGCATAAATCGCAAGAGCGAGAGAAACGTGTCCATTAACGTATGCATGTGCTGGACGCGCGAGCGAAACGAGAAAAGAAATTCAAGCTGGACACACGCGCGTGAGTTGCGCGTGTAAAGTCCGTATCGGCCGGGAAAATCAATTATGTAAACACGATCGGCATTCGGCTACCGAAGCGCTGCAGCAGCGCCTGTACGGAAAATATGGAAAAACTCGTTCCGTCATGCGAGCTATCGTTCCGTTCAATCTTGATCGCGCGCGACTACGTCTGTCATGCGACACCGCTTTCGTTCCCTTTCCTCCGCCGCGTATCCATACAGCATAACCGTTTTTTACCTGCTTCTCGAATTTTTCAACGACCTCTGCGTATACGGCATCCGAATTTCAATCCCCCCCGACCTTTGCTATTCATCTTTTCCCGGATTTTATTATATAGCCGTTTAGTCAAATCATTAGACCGCACACTGCGTGTCGCGCACACAAATTTTTATCCTAATTCAGCCTTTTTCGAGTTACGTCATCGCTCTCTCGCTCTAGCTGGTGTAGAAAAATAGGAGGGCCATCGGACGATCGATCAAAAATGTTTCTATACGGTATACGGAGTGATGAATGGAAGCAACTCTCGTGTGTCCGAGGAGCGCGACATCTCGCATACGCACGCACACACAAAACACGGATACCAAAGTCTTGTAAAACGCTTATTCTCGAAATCTCGAACTACATACACGACACGCATACGCACACAGAGAGAGGGAACGCGTCGGTGGAATGTCGGCCGGTATGTGCAGCAGCGGAAACGCATAGCGCAGTTGCGCTCCTGTCGGTAAACGAAACGAGAGCAGATCTCCTTTTTTACAATTCCCCCGTATCACATAGCTCGTGTGTTCGATGCAGCGTCGATGGAAAGAGAAAGAGAGAGAGGGAGGAGGAGGCCAACAGCCACCCAAGTAGTTTTGACTCTCGTTAATAGCGCAGAGAGCAAGCACACGGCGAGAGAAAGAGAGTCTCCCGCCTGTCGGGCCCCGGGCCAGCAAAGAGAGAGAGAGAGAGAGAGAGAGAGAGAGAGAGAGAGAGAGAGAGAGAGAGGGGGAGAGCACGATAAGAGACTATACGGACCCTAAAGAGAGCGAAAGAGAGGGGGCAGTGTCTTCCGAGAAGTCCTTTCTTGCCGAGGAATTTCGGTGTGTGCGCACGAAGGAGCCGAGCCGAGCTCCTGCTCCCTCTTTCTTCCCGACGCGAAATCCAGATAACAAAAATATTTTCTCTCTTTCTCTCCCTCGTGTGTGTGTGTGTGAGTGTGGGTAGTGCGGAGAGTGAGAGAGAAAGAGAAAGAGAGAACGAGCTCGTTTTTCCTTAACTCCGTCTCTCTCTCTCTCTCTCTTCTCTTCTTGCGGCGAAATTCAACTGCGGCTCCTGGAAGGATCTCGACTTTCGCGGAGAAATTAAGTTGGATCAATTTTCTCCAGCCGAATTAGGCCTGCGCATACGCGGGATCTCGAATCGTTATTCCGGTAATCGAGAGCTGCTTGTCTTTGCGCTCGCGCCCGCGCGCCTCCTGTATATACGGCCGGCCTTCTCGTTACGGCGAGCCTTTTTTGTCGCGAGGATCACCGTCGTGAGAATCGCGAGGCGATAAAAACGCGCGAGAGATTATCTATACGCGAAAATTCGATGTCTCTTATGGATACTATATGAGTATATAGACGAACAATAGAAAAAAGAATACCAATAGGATTCGGGCCGACTAGATCCGGCCGCGAAAAATTCGACTTCTTGCTCGTCCACGCGAAATTGGCGCATCGGTATAGTTGGGAGAGAAGACCACCCAACCGGACTGCATTCGGGGATACCGGGAAGGAATACTTTTCTCTATGTGTATCAGCGCGAAGAATTCGTCAGGGGTAATCAAGTGGTTATTTTCAGAATGAGCCACGAGAAAAAGTCCGCTCCTGTAATTAAAACCTTTCTTGCGCGCGACTGCAGTATACACTGTTTCGCTCGGTTAGCAACAGCTTCGCTGAAAAATGAAGTGCGACTTCTATGCGATCAAAGCTCTATATACATATAATTAGAACGCGCTAACCACTCGATCGCTCATACGCGCTGGTGATCGCGTCCAATTCGAGGTCCAATTAGAGCCGCGGCGATGTTTGTTATTACACGTGCGTAATAAAATTAATTATTCAGTGTAAAATAAACTTCTTTGTCTTTGATTAATTAGCTCGCTCTCGGCCGATGCGCGGCCGTTATTCGCGGATACTAATTAATCGTGTCAGTATATTATATTCTTCCTACACTTTCTCTCGCGCAGCCCATAATGTCATATTATAGCGAAACCCGTACGAACCGCTCATCTAGACGCTAATTAGACGTGCACACAGAGGTGATCATTACTATTACTATTACTATTTTTATTATTATTATTATTCTTTGCGAGTGTATTATTATAATCGTCGGCTAACTGTACGGCTTCCCGTACAATATAATAATATGTCGGTGTGAAATTTCCATAAGCATTCTATACCTCTCGGGCGTAATATAAAGAACCAAGAGGCACATCGGGTAATTGCAAGTGTAACGCTCTCTTGAGGAACCAAGTAGCATAACTCGTTTCGTCAGAGGTCAAGAGGTTAATCGGTGCCAGCAGGTGAGAGGGAGATGTGCACGAAAAGCTACTCTAGAGCAGAGCTGTACGCGTGTGTCGAGCTGTCAAGGACCGGAAAGGATGACGATCCCGAATACACATAGACATACAGTGATACAGCCTAGGAGGGCGTGAGAACACGCGATATCGGCGTATGTAAGCCTATAAAAAGTAGGCTATCACGTACACACAAGGCGCGGACTTTCTCACAAAGTCTGGCTTTGATTCTGTCACCTTTTATATTTCTCCTCTTGCGGGCTTAGGTTTTGAGGTCAACCGCTCGCGGGGTGAACCAGTATAATGTACCAACCAGTATATATGTACGCCGTGTGAGAGACGTATCGTGGAGCAGGTTACCTACACTCTACGTACGCCATCAAAGAAACAAGTTGAAGATTCTAATTCGTCGGACGAGTCGCGCGCACTTACGCCAGTAGTCTCTTTCATAACGTACGAATGTATACACGAAACCAGTTCGGCGTGTGTAATTGCGCGCACGCGGTGGATGTGTAGCTCGATGTGTAGCTCGTTCCTTGCGGTTTTGCCTGTCGCAATAGCACACCATAATTTTAGCTCTTCTCTTGGTATACAGTTAATTAGACGAAGGCGTACTCCATCGTTTTTAAATAACGCCACACGTATAGCTATAGTACACAGTATACAACTGCATAACGATCTCCACCATTACGCCATCAAGATTCATCCGATCGCGACTGGCAGCTGGTACGCGAATAATGCGCGCGGCCTAACGTATAATGCGACGAAGGTTGCATCCGAGCGTCGATAAATTATCGTTCTAAAACCACCGTACGATTGTGTCTGCAGTACGCGCGCGTGTGTCAGCTCGTCGGCGGCTGCGACAATTAAATGAGAATGAATCACTGAGCGCATCCGCGTATATATATACATACGCGTTTGTCAGAGAGTATTATATAGTCCGAGGGTAGCGTGCAGCACGTCCGTCCGGGCGTCGATTAGCGAAGGATTATACGGGGTTGCGCTGTGCAGCAGTTCCGCGTATAATGACCGCTATTAATGCGACGACGCGCGGCTCTGTCTCTTCATTGGCTGTCTGTCATCGGCTAATTTAAATGGAAGTGAGAACTGCGCCGGAGAGAGAGAGAGAGAGAGAGAGAGAGAGAGAGAGAGAGAGAGTGAAACTGAGGGAGTGCTCATTGTTGCGAGGGTAAACGCGCGACCGGGGAGGATTCGAATTATAGGGAGGCTAATGATTTTTCGATTTTTCTGTTTAGAATTGAGCCGGCTATTTTTTTAGAAGGGACTCGACAAATTGACTTTGAATGATGACCGAAAAAAACGGCGAATTTCACTCGTCAGAGTCGGATTGATGGGCGGTTCGTTTATAAAAGTCGGAAATATATCTTCTTCAAAATTATCTGAGATATTTCGATGTTTCATTTTTAGACCGATAATTTGGACCGTCATTTGGAAGAATAAACTAAATTACAGATAATTGGAATACTGCGCAAGTTATAATAACGGCCAATCAATTGCTCAGTTTCTATATAGTTCTATTTTTATTTTCCAGCACGACGGATCAGCTATCGTTTTCATTATTTCAATTCCACGTTACTTTCGGGCACATTCGCAGAACTGAACACAGTCAAACTCGGAGCGATATTGGTTCTAAAATCGTCGGGATATGATTTCATTTCAGTAATTTTCAGTTTCATTCCAGCACATCGCAGATACGCTGCCCTCTATAGATTCAAATCAAATACTCCGCACTGTCTCTCTCTCTCTCTCTCTCTCTCTCTCTCTCTCTCTCTCTCTCTCTCTCTCTCTCTCTCTCTCTCTCTCTCTCTCTCTTGCGAGGATCATCGGATATTTATCTAGTTTCCCGTAATTGAGCTGGATTCGTCGGGCAAAAATAGCGACGAGAGCCGCGCGCGTATTCAATCCAATTTATATATTTATACAAAAGTGTATAGAAATCCTCTCCCGGCGCATACACAGAGGTAAAATAAGCAGCTTCTCTATAAAATATTCGCCGAATCCCCGGGAGTATTTACCGCGCTTATCATCCTAATTCATCGTATTTACAGCCGCGCAACAAGTATTATAAGCCTGGCTTAACAGTTAAAAGAAATTTCTCGGCAAATACGAAGTTATCGCGCGGCTCGAATCTCATTCGCGGGGAGAGAAAAGCCGGCTGCTGCCGCGCGGCGCTGCAAGTGCGCCCCGATCTTCGCATCACCTCTTTCCTCGCTCGCGAGTCGCACACACACGTGCAGCACACACACACACACAGACGTTCTCTTCGCGCGCTCCGAACGTTACGATAACCGTCTCGGATCGGAGGGGGCCGTTCGCGCAGTTAGAAAAGCTAACAACCGCGAGCGCGAAAAAAAGGAGGCCCAGGCGAGGGAGCTCAGATAGCGCGCGCTTCCTCGTTCCCCGACGATTCTCCCGGGAGGGTATACCTCCTCCTTCTCCTCTGTGTGTGTATGTGTGTGTGTGTGTCTTCGTGAGTTCGTGTGTATGTGATTTTCCTTCTTTTCCTGCATCTCTCTCCCTCTCGCGTGAGCGCAGGATTTATCGAGGAACGCGCCGAGGTTCCGTTACGGATGCTAGAGCTGAAACGCCCCGATGCTGCTGCTGGGCCCATTTGCGTATATGCAGCCAGTGTATATGTGTGTGTGCAGTGCAGTGTACGCAATGCGCACAGACTGGCGTTGACGATAATGCTCCTTTCCTTTTCTCTTTCTCCGTCGTCGTCGTCGTCGTCGTCGTCGTCGTCGTCGTCGCTGAGCGGAGAGAGACGGGGAAAAAAGGAATAAGAGAGAAAGCCCGCAACGGTATTATAAGCTGCGGCGGCGGCAAAGAAAGGTCGCGTTGTTTGCCGAGAGCCGTTGCTGCAGCCGACCAAACATAGTCAGCTGAATCTCTTCACGCGCCTGGAATCTCTTCGTCTTATATACAGTCTCCTCTCTCTCTCGGGAGAGTCACGCTGCCGCATGACGACGATCGTTCAATAACTGTATCTTCGTCTCCTAATCTCGAGTCGTCGTAGAGTCTCTTGTTCATCTTCCGCTGCAGCAGCGCGAGGCTCAGGTGAACCGCTCTCCACTCAACTCCACTCTATGCCCCGGTATGTGTATATATCCGTGTCTCTCGGCAAACAATATTTACAGCAACGCGACACTTGTACACAACTGCAGTGTTTGGAGAGAGAGAGAGAGAGAGCGAGAGAGAGAGGAGTTGATATCTAACGTACACTTGACCTCCATTCCATAAGGATTCTCTCCAAGCGCTGTCGGCCTTATTACTCACCGCCGCTGCGATTCTCCTGCCCGATATGAATAACTGATTAGCTAAGTTTTCTGTACATGCACGTATACGAGATTCACGAGCCCGGCTCAATAATAACCCAATTACCGGCGGACTTTCCAATGAAATTATATTTCCTAAAATGGCCAGCGAAATCCTCGCGTATATGCACGGGGATCTACAGTCATATCTCTGCTCATTCGGTCAGCGCGAATCGGGAGTTTTCCGCGATGTGTACAACCGAACACGCTACTTCCCATCGATGAGGCGGAACGACCGAGAGAGAACCTCTCGACGGTATGGGTGTCGTCGCCGCGGTGTGTAATTAAACCGTTAATGCCGCGAGAGGTGTTCCCATAGCCGCTCGAGTCGCACGCCGCCCACGCGTTGTCGCGATTTTCGCTCCTCGGCTTTTTATGCTGTTCTCTTCAGCTTCGATGAATGACGGCGCGGAGAGTTATTTTTGTAGTGCTGCCTTTCCTCTGCGGTAATGATGTTTGGACAAGACGCGTGTTATTGTTACGTCGGCGGCCCGAACGAGAGCCATTAGCATTTTCTCTTTCTCTTAATAGGTCTGATTTTACACGGGCTATTATCATGAATAATTGATGAATCGGAACATCGCTCGCTCGATGTTTCTCCACCGATTTTTCGACTAGTGCGCGCGCATATAGTCATACTTACCTTTACCGGAGCAAAGCCGAAAATAAAAATGCGTGCAGTATGTGCACGAGGCTCGCGTATACATCTCGCTGAAAAACGTTCGAGACCCAGTTACATCACGCGGGCGCACGCGCACATTAACAAGCTTTCACGCCGTTAAACTTTAACGAAGACAGTTATAATAGCCGGGCGAACAATGCAGTCTCGCGAAAATTATCGTCAGTAGGAAGTGTCTGGTGGCAGATATTTCCCTTTCTATCGGGAGCTCCACCGCGATGAATATGCCGTCGTCGCCGTCGCGAATAAAAACGTCTCTCGCCTTTAACGAAAGCGGTCAAAAAAAAAAAAAAAAAAAAAAAAAAAAAAAAAAAGAAAGGGGGAAAAAAAAGAAAANATGAAAATAAAAGAGGCGAGCGGAACGCGATAAACGCGCGCCGCGGAATCGTCGTGGGACGACGCGCGCGGGACACCTCGAGATCGTAAATTTTCTCCTCGTGTTACCGAGAGCAGCAGCAGCGGCGGCGGCGGCGCACAGGTACCTCCTCGCAGAGTATACGCGTGCATTATACATAAGGGCTGTGCGCTGAAGGGGGAGAGCAGCGTGAGAGAAGGAGAAAGAGAGAGAGAGAGAGAGAGAGAGAGAGAGAGAGAGAGAGAGAGAGAGAGAGAGAGAGAGAGAGAGAGAGAGAGAGAGAAAGTTTAACGGGAGCGAGAGAGGATTGTAAAAAGGGAAAAAGGAATTGGCAGCTCGGGGGAAAGGGGTGGAAGAAAGGAAGGGAAAAAGGTCGATGCACCGTCGTCAGAGAGCTGGAAAAAACTTACTTATCATTTTATTAAGTTGCCCGGGACAGGTCCTTAAAGTACACCGCATATGCGGCGATGCACCTGCGGGGTTGCGGGGAAATTATTGTATGAAGCTGATTTCGGTTTATGAACTTTTGGGCTACATCGATCATTGAGAATCCAATACAAAGCCATTGGATCATGTTATAAATAAATAATAGACAAGCCAGGCAGTTATAGCATGAGCAGCCCAACAATGCATGGTTTTACATGGGTATATATAACCCACCTCTATATATACTTTCTGCACGTCTCATAGTGATGAGGGAAATGAAAAAGCGCTTATGTGCTACCTATCGTCCCTAGTCACAGACCATAGAGCCGGAACGGTGGGAGAGAGGCCAGTCCAAATCATACTCTCGATGTAACTCTCGAGCTTTGCACTACTAAGATACTATTGATACTATTGATTCCGTATACTATAAAGCTAAACCTTAATCGTCGCGGTATACGGCGATGATCTCGATCACTTGGCGCATACTCCGACGATCTCTCCTCTAGTCGGAAAACTGGTTTGCATGCCATGCCGTCCGAACAGCAGTAATTATTTCGCACTCGGCAAGTGGATCGGCCGTTACCGATCGACACACTGCACGGCTCGACGCATACGCTAACGGACGAAAGAGAGATGGACTCGCGGAAAAGCCGCGCGCGCTGCGCGTGTCGAGCATAAGAGATAGTCCTGTAATCCGTCCGGTTTATCCGCAGGGTGTCCTCGAAGACCTGCTGTTCCTCTTCTTCATCTTCTTCTCCTTTTGCGGAGATTTTTCCGTGTTGTATGTGTGTGTGCGTTGCTGCGGTGCGGAATTTCGAGAGTGTCACCTTTTACGTTGCTGATCTTTTAATGCTTCATAAATCATGATTATCTTCAATAAATATAATTAATGTGGAACTCATCGTGGGATGTGCGCTTGGCGAACGTGAAATAATTACTTGGCATCGGGATAACTCGCGTACTGTACACAGCTTGATGTACTGCTTCTTATGAGACTTTTATCTGTTCGAACGATTTTTCACTTCGTTTTGATATCGAGGACACACCTCGTTTTAATTTTCGGCAGCGCGAGCTTCTATCACCATCGCACGTAAGAGATACAATTTGATCGTGCCGGTCTCTCTCTTCCTCGCATACACCGTGTATAATCACATTAATCTCCCAAACGATCCTCTTTACCTTCATAAAGCTCGAGCGTATCGGCGAGGTGCTCGTTACCGCGCGTATACATACGTTATTGTTGTATCACTTTCCTTCGTTCGATTCGGCGCAGTTCTTAAATCATCTCACGGGAGAGACAGTGTGAGCTGATAGCGAGTATAGAGGGGCGTGTTTCGTATGTGTATTTTTGCGCCACGCCCGGTTGTCATTAACCATAAGGGAACGAAAGGAGACGAAGATGGAAGAAACGGCATATAACGCGATGGAAAAGCGCGAGTGCGAGGCAACGAATAAAAGATGAAGACGCGGAGATAGAGAAGGAGGGCAAAAAGCGAGCAGCCGTGCATAGCCTGTTATATGCATAAGAAAAAGCGCATCAAGAAGTAATGAGAAGCTAGTTAATCAATGAGTCTGAATATGACGGCGTGTATGTGCGTGTGTGTGTGTGTGTGTGTGTTTACACGCGTTTGTTGAACCAACGAGAGAGTCTCTGAACTCTAGAAGGATTAATTGCGTTTAATCGGCACGAGAGGAATGAAATTTTCATCATACGTGCACGAAAAAGGCCACTTTCCATGCATGTAAAATGAATGGAAAATCGAGTTTTTTCCTCACTCTGCAGACTGTCCGATATGTGTTTTTAAAATTTTCAAAATTTTCAAAATTTCAATACAAATTTGTTTTACTTTGAAAAGTCCTCGAATTTCCCATTCCTTCCATATGCATGATAAGTGGCCTTTTCGCGCACTTATCATAAAAAGTACGGTGTGCAACAAGGGGGGAGTGGCTTTTTCAGACTCGGGTAAAAAAGAAAAAACTCGCTAGAAAAAGCCAAATTATTCCTTATCTGCTTGCTTGCCTTTCTGAATTAATTACATTGTGTTACACGTGTTAACACCGCTCGTTTTTGTGTTTTCGAAATATTGCACGAGAACTGTGTTAAAATCCCTTGGACATTAAATTATAGACGATCATACGAATTTTCTTTCTTTTCTGAATCTCGTATAGCGGATGAATGTGTACGGAGGAAACGCCTTTGCAATTTCAGCCAACCAGTCTTTCCTACACGACACACAGATTTACATGTTTTTGGCCGCGTTTAAGTAAAATGTATCAACGAGAAGCTAATACGAAGGAACTAAAATCGCTTCTTTTTATACCACCAATTATCAAAGCAATATACTTGAAATTTTGTTTTACTCATTCGTATGTGAACAAGCTTTCAGCCTACGAGCTCTCTTAATTACTCATTGTTTCTCAAAGTAGCTTAAGTAGTAACAGACCGCTGTGGTAGTACAACGTACACCTATAGAAATAATAATCCAGATGGGTAATCAAACTGAAAAAATAGTATTTCATTACACATGTTACTGTGCACAGCAGCCAATGTAATTAGCCTCATTCCAGCCATTGTTCGGGTAACGAATGTGGAGCACAAGCGAAAAAATGAAATTTCACTCGAATTTCTCTGAAAACTTACGAGCCCCGCAACAAGCCGCGCATCGACTCGAATTAGCATAAAGCTCTCTAAATGTTAAACTCCGCGCTGAAAGTCACACGCAGACAGCAGTGCATGCGCGCAGATAACCATCAGTCACTCCAGGATGAGCAGTGGCAGTATAGTCCACACCCACGACTCTCTTTCTCGCGTACAGCAGCAGCTGTTCTCCCAAAGAAGCTTCGCCAGCAGCAGCAGCAACAGCAACAGTCATTGCATTGCAACTCGCGCGAAGGTGGCTAATGCACGTGCAAGAGAGCGTAGTACCTCCTATATATGACATAGGTGCAGTGCGTGTAGCCGGTTATAGGAAAGAGACAAGGTGTTCCAGAAGCGAAGCCGAGTCGGTAAACAACGAGACACCGGAGTAATTGTTCGCTGCCGTCGCGGTTCCCACACACCAGCAGCTGGTACCTACACACACAGCAGCAACAGCAGCAGCAGCAGCGCGAAACATAGTATAGAGAAAGCGACTAGCGCAGAGTGCACTATCTATATATAGATGCATGTGCGGGTCGCATTAGCGCGATTAAACGTACGGTTATGGGGCTACGTGCGCCGTGCATATAATTTCGAACGCCCGAATAGCGGTTTATATTGCATCGGCTCGGCTTCATATTTATCGCGCCCTACGCGCGGATAAGCGCGAGATTTTTTTGCATTCAGGAAGAGAGAGAGAGAGAGAGAGAGAGAGAGAGAGAAAGAGACAGAGACAGAGGGAAAGAGTGGTCTCTAGTGCGCGTGCGCGTTATCGCGCTCCTGATGATTTATCGCGAGTATTATTTCGCGGAGATTTATGCTTGTCATGCGCTACTCCTGGCCGCGGAGCTTTTATTATAATTATTTTCTTTGGCTTGGAGGCTCGAAACGATTTTCCTTTTTGCCGACGCGGCGACGTATGCAGCCGAGGGAGTGATGTACTTCGGTCGCGGTATGCTTTATGGGTCAATTAATTGATTTTTCTCGCTGGATTGTTTACTGCAATGTACAAATAATCCTATATCTATACTTCTCTCCAGGTTTACAAGCTTGGGGCTGGCTGGATTATTGCTCAAGTGGGCATTAGTCGGAGTTAAAAGTTGCGCGTGCGCATGTGTAATGCGCGTCGATAAAATTTACCACGCGCAGATAAGTCGAACAATGCTAATAATATACGCCGGGGGAACGGTTGAACGGACAATTAATAAAAGTCGAACTAGATTTTTTCGTTATGACTCCTTTACGCGTAATTGGCAGGAATTTACGAGCTCTAAATATCGATGAAAATTCATCGTGTTTCCACTGCGGATAGTACCTCTAAGAGGCAACAAATCTTTCACCTCCTCGTTAGCTACCGTATAAAAGGCGAAAAAAAAGAATCGCGTCGTCGAAGGTCCATTTGCCCTCCTGACGTACGAGCGCAAAAAATCTGTGCGGCGAAGCAACAAGTACTCCGCACCGGCACGCGAGGAAAAATGGATCGACGCATACATGCACATGCAGACACGCGTTCCGGGAGAAAAACGAGCGAATCCTTCCTCCTCCTCCTCCTCCTCCTCCTCCGCTCTCTATCTGTCTTTTAGCTCGCGCAACCGCTATATAGCGTTGCGGCGTATTTATATACACAGAGTAGGTGCGTGATATATCAGCGCGTCCGGTTCGAGGAAGATCGTGTCGGCGATTATCAGCAATAATATGTGCGCGCCGCGACTTTAATTACGAGCGCACGCGCTTTTAGCCCACGGGAGGAAGAGCGAGAGTGTGTGCCTGTGCAGGTATACAGCGCTCTGTTGTTCCCCTGATGGTGCATACTGTATATACTGCAGAGCGCGCTTCTTCGACTTTCTACACTTGCACTATCGCCCCGGCGGAAGTACTGCTTTAATGGGGTTTTACACGCCTTTGCCCGAGCCGTCGTTGCTCGGCGCTGCTGGAGGGAAGCAAAAAATTGCATGAGCGATCGTAAAAGTGAATTTATGTCCGCTGCTTAATCGCTTAGTGTCTGCGCGCCAGGGCTTTGCGGGTAATTGTTTCGTTGATTCGGACGGATGATGATGGCTGAGTGTAAGTCGATACGTTTTGATTGACAAGGAGAGTTTGCGATTTTTGGGCCGTGGCTTTGCTTGAAGGCATGAACTGTTCACGCCAAGAATTTCCGAATGAAAGTAATACGCGAAAGCTTAAGCATGCGGCTTAAGCAGATCTAACAAAAGGCAGTTTCGAAATGGGTGACATATAACCGCTATATATGAACTGGGCTCGCAGACAGCGATAAGGGAAATAGAAAAGTGCCCATGCGCCACCTACCGCCGGTATCAAGAAACTGAGCCGGAAAGTTTGAACAGTGGGGTTAGCGACGAGGAAAACCAGTCCAAAGAAACTCGATGAATAAAAATCGATGTAATTAATACGGCGCTTGCCAATAATGATTTTCCGTGCGCGCAACACAATGATCAATTCGTTACGAGATCTTTCAACTGGCGATGAAATAGATATAATACCTAGAAGTGAAGTCATACATCACGTTACAGTGGGCGTCGCGACTCATTCGTCTCGTTATACGTCGGATAAGGATTGTATTAATTGTGAAATTGATAAGGAAGATGGGATACGGCTCACCTGCGTACCAACCCACGCTCTCGCATGATGACGGATGTGTCTCTGTTTTTCAAATGTCTTTATTAGACGACGCACAGCGTATACCTATACGATGAAAAGCCGTTCCTGCGATTCATTCGCGAGGCGCGTCGCTTAGAAAAGTGATTTAGCAAATCTAACGAGGCTCGGCTCTCTTCAATGCTTTGTTTGTCTTGCCCGACAATGATTCCTTTGATGCTGGCTTTTTTTCGGCTGCGAATTCTAAGTAGGTTACGCGCGGCTTTCAAAAGTTTCGGTTCAAGTCATTGAAGAGAGACAAAAAATATGCAGTCGAGGCCATAAATCTAGAAATTCACGCAAATGACGCGCGCGCGAGCGAGCCGAATGATTTAGTTGTAATGGCTGTACGTGTCACCGATCCTATTCTTTACACACTCGCTCGCGCGCGCACGTTTCTGCGAAGTGACGCCGCGAAGCAGACATGACTCATAAGTACGTATATATTATGCTCGGGTCAAGAATTTCTGTAATGTCTTGGTAGCTTCGTGGGTGTTGAAGACCTAACAAATTTCTCGCGGCTCTGTTACAAACGACGTTGTGAAAGAGTAATCAGCATAACAATGACGTATACGCGCATACGTCGGCGATTCGGTAACGACGGAGGAGTTCTTTTGACTGATCGCCTGTAAATGCGACAAGAAATTAATTTACCGACCGTATATTGTTTTACACTTTACGCGTGTAACGACTCGCGGCCGTTATTATGTATGCAGCGTTGTGTCGATTGTTACGTATATTTTATTACTTATTAGTCTCTCGAACATTGCACGACGTCGAGCATCGAGCCATTGTTTGCGACAATTTTTTGTCCTCGTTGCATCTTTAAAAATATACAAGTGCGAAAAACAAGCATTTTTGCCGAAAATAAACCGCTCCGATCTACAATTCCACGCAGCTTTCACCTCCGCACACATACTAGGCGCGCGTTTATTTTTCGGAACAGTCCCGCAATTACTTATTCATTCACTCGTTCGGTCGTTTCGCGCGCGAGCACTCGAATCTACGCGGAATCGCGCGTATCGCGAATATTATTGGCCGTATAGCGCATAGCATAGCCCCCCCCCCCTCTCTCTCTTGCTGTATAACAAAGGCGCCCCGCGTGAAAATTTGCATAACCAACGATCGCGACGCGTTTTTCGAGCCGGCTGCAGTTTCCGACTCGGCAGGTCCGAGGCACGCGAGCCTCGTTAAAACAAATAAAACGCCTAGAAGACTCGGCTGCAGCAGCGGCGGCAGCAGTAGCGGCAGGAGGAGGAATAAATAAAAAACGAAGAGAGGAGGTATATAGCAGCAGGCGAGAAGGGAATAAACGTCGTCCTTCGCCTCTGAACCTCCTGCTTGCGCACTGTGTGCAGAAGCTTCCTCCTCCGTTTATATGCCCATAGAACGCCGCTGCTATACTCCCTCCCCGGCTATTCGTATTTGTATACAATAGGGCATCATAATACGTAATCTGCCTAAGGTATTCGGCCCCTTAACGCCGCGCGAGTAGCGTCTCCCACGTTCGCCACCTCGTGTTGTACGTCTACGTGTGTGTGTGTGTGTGTGTGTGTGTGTGTGTGTGTGTGTTGGCGCACACACACGCATGTGTACCGAGCGTTTTCGCACTTGTTGTGTTGGGGAGAAGTTGGACTGCGCTCTCCGCACACCTCGCACGTGTGAATCGCGCTTCGGCTCTCATAAATTCATGCGCCGGTGACGCGCCGGGCGCGCGCGATGTATATACCGCCGGCGCTCCGATGTTAATTAAGCGCCGATAACGTCGTCGACGAGAAGGAACGAGTTCAAGATTTACCTTTCCGCCACCTGCTCCGGAAGCGCCGTTGCAGCGCAGTGCAGGAAGACGACGCCTCATTGATATCTATAAATTGCATTGTTGAGCTCGTTCAGCTCTTATTTCTCCGCTTTTTCAGCCGATTTTCGCCGATTCGCCGCTTCACGTATACCTGCCCGGCTGTACGACCGAATTATACGCCGACGGTATACGTATAGAGGGAAACAAAAAATTAAACAGATACTTTCGGGAAGAATTACTGCTGAGTCGGGGGCATTATTTCAACTCCTTTCCGCGGCTCTGGTATAGTTTCAACGAGAGATCTCCGCCGGAGATAAAAATGCTCCTCGCGATTGCATTAAGCGATGGACAGGTGCTGAGTACTCGAGGCCGTTTTGTACCTGCTAATCCTCCGAGCGCTACTGAATCTAATAAATACACTTCAAAATGTGTACTTTTATATACCTCGAAGAATAACACAATAAATCAGTTGATTTTTCCTGCACCGCGGAAAATCTCGAACGATTGTGCAACCGATTCAACGACACGCACACACACAACACACACACGTTATAAGAAATCGATAGCAATCAAATTACCATTCAAACGTCGCTCTCCTTCAAACTCCGAGTCAACGTCCTTCTCAAGAACAACAGGCAGCCGTAAAAATTGCTTAACGAACCTCCTCCTTCTCCTCCTCCCTGCGAAGCGCATGCAAATAGCAGCAGCCGCGCGCGAATTTCAGATCTTAATTTCGTCTCTTCTGCAGCGGAGTATGTATAGCACCTCCCCCAAAAGCAAAGTCTGCGAAGTTGGAGACGCGATTTCTCGCGCCTCCGCTGTTTGATTTCCGCCCAGAGCCTCTCCGATACGAAATCAGCAGCAGCAGCAGCAGCAGCAGCAGCAGCGGCACCGAGAGAACTTGCAATTTCCTCGCGGAACGTATAAAAATGCCGCTCATAAATATCGTGTATAGAAGACGAGAGGGGAAAAAAAGGGAGAGAAACGCGGGGGCGATCGAGATGAACCTTTCTTCGCGCCATGCGCATTTCGAATGCGCCGAGGAGGTCCGCACTGCATACGCGGAATCACGAAGTTTACGTGTCTACACGACTGCGAAATACCGGGGGGATTATTTCTCTCTCTCTCTCTCTCTCTCTCTTTCCCTCTCGCGCGCGCGCAAGCCGCGGAAAACCTGTTTCGCGTAATCGCCTTCCGATCTCGCGCCTTTTTAACGCAAGCCCAGCGAGCAGCCAGGAGAGAGAGAGAGAGAGAGAGAACGTTATTTACGGGCTTTGATCGCTACTCTCTCGGCTCTTTCTTTCGCGCTGCTGAAGCTTCTTCTTGGCTATTAATTTTTTTCGCGAGGAGGAGCCGCTGGGATTTTCAAAAGAATCAGGCAAGCGCTAAATTATCGCTAATCCTTAATAAGATGCAGCTTCGATTTTTCGGAGGACCCTGAATGATGCTGTTAAGACGGCCATAATATTTGTACAAGTGTGTCGAGTTGCTAATTAATTATAAAAATAAAGATGGAACGTTTGCGAGGTTTCGAGTGTAACTGTGGGGATCAGGGGTCTTGGCCGTAATTGGGACGCGCAAATAACCGGTACAGTTATGATATGAATTTTAAAGAAATTGTATGGGTGTAATGATAAAAAATTGATTTTCTTTCACGGCCTGCGTCACAGTTGGAGCGCTGAATAAGGAGAAATATTTTGGTTATGTATTACAGGACTTTTGCTATTTTATTTGCGCTTTTGCAGCCAACTATTGTACATTGGAGACGGCGATATGATACATTGATATATAGGCTGTAATAACAAGGAACGTGGACTCGTGTGAAATTTAAAAATAAAAATGTTTGAACTGTGATGAGTGGTGACGACAGGTTAGGGTTGACGGTATTTACATCATTGAAAGTTTTCTACGAACCGCCCAAGTAACAAAGTTTCAACAAGGCGCACTGTCCGGGATCGCAAATGGGGAACAACTTGGTCATGCACTCGGGGTAGCCCATGCAGTCCATCATGAGGCATCTGTCCTGCAAACCGTTTCTCTTGATGCAGTGGCACTTTTGCATCAGACTACTCCGCAGCTCGAAGCTCTTACACCGCTTCAGAGGTGCCTGCGAGAAACACGAAATTTTTAGATAGAGCTGTTATCTATCTACGATTCACTTAGAAGGTTAGACTTTTTCTTACGCAGATCATTTTCGGTTCTGGCGGTGAGCAGGAAGTGTAGCACAGCCTCGGTGCGCACTTTGGAGGCGGACACCTCGGTGGACACGGTGGTGGACAGGGTGGTGGACACTTTGGCGGGCACGGCACTGGACACATAACCTGACACGTAGGTGGGCACGGTGGTGGGCACCTTGGAGGACATTGTGGTGGGCACCTCGGAGGACAAGGCATGGGACACGTCATCTGGCACGGAGGTGGACACTTTGGTGGACAAGGCACGGGACAGATGACCTGGCAGGGCGAAGGCGGACATCCCGGCCGGCAGGGAACGGGACAGACCACTTGACACGGAGGCGGCGGACAAGCTGGTCTGCAGGGCACCGATGGCGTGCAAAGCAGTTGTTTACAGGCCGGTTGACAGATCGGTTTGCAGGGCGGCATGCAGAGAGGCTCGCAGATAGGCTCGCACGGGGGACAGTCCGGTTTGCAGATCATCATTGGGGGACTGCAGGGATCGCAAGGTGACTTGTAGACCAGGGGCTGACACGGGGATGGCTTGTAGCAGGCCACCACTCGACACTTGGACGGCTTCGGTGGACACGGCTGCTCGTCCCATTCGCACGGTTTTCTTCGGAGAAACGAATTTTTCCTTCGTATTTTCGTTATTACTTTTTTGTATTAAATCGTGGGACTTACTTTCGTTCCATCGTACTGATGAGGCACTTGAGCTGGTGCAAGAGTTCGCGCCTCTGCTGGCAGGATTTGTTTTTTCCGTCGCAAGGCATTTTTGTGATATTGTTGTGCGATATTTTTCCTACTAATATTGAATCAAAGTTGAACTTGAAAATTTTAACGATTCTGTTACACGAAGAATTTTCTAGGTTACGGCATCTGCACTCGATGAATTTTCGCTCGGGACTAGAATTTTGTTGTTGCTACGGTTCCATAGATACGAAAAAAGTGAAGGCCGGGGGTCGGGAACAATATACGTATTTTTTTATTTCGAATAGAACGCAGAGCGGCTATCGATTGCGTATGGGAAAGCTTTCAATCAGAAAAAAATTTAATTGATAATGTATGATTCACAATAATAATCGAGTTATATTCGGTTCAAACGTACGAAAGAACTCTCATCGTTCTCCAATTTTTCAATATACAGTTATCTTCCCTTTGTGTGCGCGTACAGAATCCGGTATGACGCAACGACGAAACGAGAAGCGCTAGCAGTCCTTGATAAAGCCATTAATAACGAATCAAATTAAAAAAAGAATGCACAAAGCTCCGAAGGCTAAATTGATGACGCTATGTGGGTCAAAGTCCGTTTGGCCACCGAATAACCGCTACCTGCGCTTCTCTTTCTCTTTCTCTCTCTCTCTCTCTCTCTCGACATTAGGAACCGCATATATAAGACGGGATTATAGTTTCTTTTCTTCTCCTCTCAGGAGTCGAGTCGGAGAAAGAATAAAGAATCCCCGTACAAAACGGTGATACTTAGCGCGAGCGCGCGGTACACTTTTGTCACCGTCTTTTTCATCCAGCTCCTCACACCCCATTTGTTTCTCCTGCCCGAAAGAAGATGAAGGATCGAGACACTAAGAGAGAGATTTCAGCCTGAACGTCTTGAGGATTTCTCTCACGGATGGAATTTTCAGAATGATAAATTCACCGCTCTCGCTCTCCCGCGTCATTACTTTTCGAGCAGAGGATTCGTGACGAATGCGACTAGAATTTTCGCTTTTGTAAAAAAAAAGGTTATAACGCTCATTGCGCACGTTCTCGCCGGTACAAGGAAAAAAAAGAGACGAGAACGACTTATTCAAATTCTAACCTGCGCTGCGTTTTACAATACGACGACCTCGCTTTGATATATTTCGACGGCCCCGTTCCTCACACCTTGAGAGCGAGAGAGAAAAAACGAAACAAAAATATAAAGTATATTACCCAGGGCTTGAAATAATAGATGACACGCGCACGAGAGCGAGAGAGAGAGAGAGGCCGATTTGTAAGATAGTCTCCTCGCACGAGAGACGTTAATTTGCTTCCATTGACGGAGTATCATCAGGCGTGTATAATACGGTTTAGGGTAGAGCCGCGGGCTTCTCTCTCTCTCTGGTCGATCGATCTCTCGTCATTAGAGGCTCCGGGCGAGATCGCACGTACATATACACGGGTACAGGTACACACACACACACGCACACACACACGTACACAGCCCACAGTTGCGCGTGTATCGGTATCTCGGATATCTATCGATGTACCGTTTCTTTAATTACAAACTGCCTCCGTGTAAAGCTTGTATTTCTCGATCGTCACCCAGTCATCGTCTACCGCGTGTATAAGTATATACACACACGTATATAGGTGTATGGTTCCTCTCTCGCGCGACTTTTATCACACGCTGTTATTTGCAATTTCGGCTGTAATCTCGAGACCATCTCTTCCTTCGGCTTGTATACGTATTGTACGCGGCTCGTTCGTTTTTTGATCTCTCTGGCGCGCGCGAGCGCAGTGTATGGGGCCCATCAACGCGTTCGACGCTTATCTTTTTCTCTCTCTCTCTCTCTCTCTCTCTCTCTCACACACTGGTGCGGGCGAGCCTCAGCCGCGATGCTTTATGATTGGATCGTATACGTTTGTATTATGCGCGGTAATAACGTATAGCGCCGATATGTTTATGCGATTTTTTAATTTATTAACGCGGGATGAGTCTGCAGCGGCGCGGCAGCAGCCGGTCAGTTAATAAATATTTATAAATGCGCATTCCTTCGATTGGAGATTCCGGTTGGTGTTATATTATTAAATTTGGCGCGAATGAAGTATCTTAGAGATTCGAGAGTCCGATTCTCCGGGCAGAGGGAGGGGTACGCGCGTATATTTTGCCGCATGGGCGATTTCGAGAAATTATCCTGATTAGAAACCGGCTGTGTGTGCCGTGTGTTTGCCAATAATACTAATAACGCGTGTATATCGAGGAGATTAATTGGATTCTACGGTAAACACGCGTTGGTTGGCATTATATTATCATCGGGGCAAATATTGTTGTAAGGGAATTGTATAAATATGAAGCTTTCTCTTATCAGCGTTGTCGGGGCGGTATTCTACTGTAAAAACGACACAGTAATCAGTCCATTTGACCTCTTATTGGATGTTCGTTTTGCCGCGCAATGTCTGCGTATGCTTGAATTACTAATCTCAAAAAGTGAAAATTGAGAAAATTTGATAACAAGATGTGTATTTCCATATCCTAATTATGTATCAAACATTTCTATTTTACAAACACTGTTGCGAGTCTAAATTAAACTTAATTTTAATGTACACACATACGTACGTCTGGACCGTAATAGAGCGATATCAATGACCAAAATAATGCAACTTTTGACTGGCCCCCTTTCGTCACCGCTTAAACTCTCTGTGTCTCGGGCAGGTGAATGCAGGTGGCGCATTGACACTTTTCTATTTCTGCCATAACAATATGCGTGCCGAGTCTAGATATAGTGGTGTGCCATCAATACTAAAACTGCGTCGAAAGTCGGTATTAATCAGTCTTTTAATTAAATTACGCCCGCAATTACCGGATAATAAAGGACTTTTAATGCATTTTCCGCATGAAAAATTCAGTAGCAGCCGCTCGAGCAATAAAATCCTTTGTAACGTCAGTTTGCCCGTTCATTTGGCGAGGATCGCTCTGCATGGTGCTCCATATTACACGCATATATATAACGAGTTCCTAATATCCACACAGTCTTCCTGATTTCCAGCTCGACATAATTACACGCGCAGCGACACGTTCGAAAAATTCGGAAAAATAGCCTCGCTCAGCGAAGAATGACCTACCTTCGGCGACAATTGAATGCCCCTATTAACTCGAGTCCCTCGCGAAAACGCCCCATACTCACCTCGAATTGAAAAAATTATCTCTCGACACGCGCGCGGAGAAAGTTCAAGCGCGCATCGTTGTCGTAAAAAGCGCGCCCGTGGCAAGCCGCTGTAACTCATGTTCGAGCCTCGCGAAAAAATGCTCACCTCCCGCGCGCGCGCGCGCGCACTCACACAATGAAGCGGGAGTGTCGCCGCCGCGGGTAATTAGCGGGCAATAATTAGAGCCGCCGATATAGAAAGTATGGTGCCGTTACGCGCTGGATTTTCCTCGCGACCCTTACGTATGTGTGTCTCTGTGCAGTATATCGCGTACTAGGCGTCGATGGCTTTCCCACGATGTTCCGAGATTAGAGAGAGATATCCGAGGCCATCTCTCGCGTGGCCTTTTTTCGCCAGAGGTATAGTCTCTCTCTCTCTCTCTCTCACTCTCTCTCTCTCTCTCTCTCTCTCTCTCTCTCTCTCTCTCGAGGGACGAGAGACGATCTTTCTTTTTCTCGGCTGTATATAGCAGTAGCAGCGCGCCGGAGAGCGTGGACTGATTTACAAATTTTCACCTTCTTTCCGCTCGCTGATTTTATCTTGTCGCCCGCTTTTCTCGTGCTTTATGATGCTTATCCCTTCGGGACACGATTCGCTACTGGAAGATGGATATGAGGACGCCTTTTTTAAATTAAATTAAAGACCGACCAAACTTTTTGCACGCGAGATGTACTATACTATAAGTAACTGTACATCGGTGCTTACTGAGCGCATGTCTTTGGGGTTACGTTTCTCGCCAGACGGTGAAAAATCGAGAGAAAAAAATCCTCGAGACGTTCCGAAAAAGGCCGACACCCAAGGTGTACGAAATTTCAACACAAAACACGCGTCGCGCGAATGTTTCCTGTCGGACTTTGCACAATCGCCTTCCGAATGCAAGCAACGACGACCCGACGCGACGACGACGTCCCCCCTGCAAGATTTGAAATTCGCGATTGCAAGCGTCCCCTCTTCCCTATGGCGAGACGCGCGCACACACACACGTGCGCGCGATATTATTCACGATCGGCTCTGTTACTGTCGCGCCATTGATGGGCGCCGATAACCGACGACGAAAAGATTCGCCGCCCGGGTATTACCTAGAAATTCAGGAAGGCCGGTTTTTAGGTATTTTTTTTTTTGCACTTCATCAAAGAATCAACGCGCGACGGAAGCGTTTCGCTGATTAGTAAGCGCCGGAATGTTTTGGAATAGACTTTGACGCACCGCTGTGGGTAACCCGTTGAAAAAAAGAGGCTGTAAAGATTATTGTTATTAATAATACAGTGAGGAGGATTCACACAGGCAACACCGACGTTCGACACAATGAGCCATTAACGCAGGCATTATCGATTATTAATCTGCCAGATCGCGCAATGTGCAATAAGTCAGTGGGCAGTAAATTAGCATAAATTTGACTCTCTCCCTACAGCCACCTTTGTACCTCACCGCGGCAGCAGCAATCGCAGCCTTTTAAAAAAGCTACGGCCGGCGCACATGCATCGAAGCACAATGCGCGCATCAGCGGCGTATGGTCCAGGCCCCCCGAATTAAAATTCTCAAATCCTCATTTTCTCGTCGGGCAAACGAGTAATATTTATTGCGTCGGGGGGTCCGCTCACGCACACGCGCTTGCGCGCGCGAACAATTACGTCGGATTCGCGATGCTCTCTCGCCGGTCGTTCAACCCGCAACGCAGAGTGGAGGATTCCTCGAGCGCGAGCGAGAGAAAGAGATTGAAAGCCCTTCGCACTTCGAGGAATCAAGGGGAACCCGGTAGTTCTGTATGCGTGCGTGTATTATACGGAGGCGCGGATGCACATATATACACGTATACACTGCACAGGTGGGAGGATTAGCGCGAGCGATAAAAGGAGCTACAGCGGCGGCGGCGGCGTGGCCGATGAATGCATTCGGATTTCGATGCAGCAGACAACGGGCTGGTGTACTGCTTCGTTTTGTATGCGAGCGCGTTGCGCGCATTGTTCGCTTTGGCGTTTGGGTAATGTGTTACGAATACGTGCCGTGTGTAGCGTTGCTGCGGCTGAGCGAAAGAGTGGGAATACATTACGTGTATATAAGGGCTTTCGGAATTTTTATAGACTGATGAATTTTATGTAATATGCCCCGATGATGTTTATCGAATAAATGAGCTGCCGGGGCCGTGGCCGAGTCGAGGAATTTCCAAATATAGCAGTAAATTTTTCGATCTGATTTAATTGCAAGATCAGGTGGAGCCCGGCGTAATTACGTGCCGACGATCTTCTTTTTTTGCTTTTTTTCCTGTATGCAGCGCGCCCCGTCTTCCCCTCCTGTATATAGCGAAAGATCCCTCGTTTACCGATAAAAATAAATGCGCGATGTATACGGGATGTAGGTACCGCGATGCTTCTCGAAAGCAAGATCCAATAGTATCGTAAGCGGCGAATTTCACGGTCGGCCCTAACACACATGTCGGTGCGCGCGCGTACTCTCTCTCTCTCTCTCTCTCTCTCTCTCTCTCTCTCTCTCTTCGCACTTTGCGAGGCAATCCTTATTCCCATTTATCACCTGTTCCTCTCTCCCTCTCTCTCGCTTGCGCGAGCACAGCTCCTCCTTTTCCGACTGTCCGCTCGTTCGCCTCTCTCTCTCTCTCTCTCTCTCTCTCTCTCTCTCTCTCTCTTTCTCTCTCTTCCACCTCGCTTTACTTTTCTTCATTTTTTTCCTCTCCCTCCGCACTGCAGCAGCGCGAACCTTCAACGAGTCCAATTGGTTTCTTTAAGAGCGCGCGTGCATGCGCTTCTCTCATACACACGCGCTTCTCTCCTTTTGCAATCATTCTCTCTTCCTTTCACCATTTCTCAATCTCGCGTCGGTTCTATCTCTCTCTCGCTCGCACTCGAAATTCTCGCGTTTCTCGTTACCGCCTGGACCGGCCGCAGAGATCTTAAGGAACAATTTGTTCGCGCACCACACGCGAGCGTTATATCGCGCGCGCGCTCTCTCACTCCGACGACGCGTTTCAATATAACGCAGTAACGCACCTCGAGAGAGGCGAATCTCGCTCTTTTTTTGGATCGTAAAGCGGGATTGAGACGCAAAAGGCGAGCTCGGACGAATGAATTTCATAATTTATCAGTGCCTGCGCACGTCTGTGTGGTGTATGGATTTTCTCGTGATTTTTTTACGCGCGAATGGGGAGTACTGCAAAATTGATCAAACATGTGAACGACCGAGGCGAGCGAGGAGGGATTCATTAAAATCGCTGTTTGGCTTTCAGAAACGGAATAAATGCTCGTATCAACCGGGTTTTTTTAATACGCCGTACCGCATTATTTGCTTTTAATCAAACGAGCTTCTTCCAATGAAATCGGTTTTTATACTACTCCCGCGTAAAGCGCACTCGATATTTGCAATCCATCGCAATTTCAATCCATCACAATCCATCGGACCGGACCATAAACATAGCTCGAATCGGTCAAATATCCTCGAAAGCAGGAGCGATAATAGCATCCTTTCGTCAAATAAAAATAATAACCTCCCGACGACGTGTAACAAATGTTCGGTTCAATCAAGTATCCTTACAAATCCCTCCCGTTCAACGGCAGCAGCAGCAGCATACCAGCATATTCGAGTTGCTTCGCAGCAGCCTCGCTTTACTCTTAATGGCTTCGCTAACGATAAGACGTTGAAGCGCATCAAAGCCAATCATCGCTAAAAATCTCGTCGTCTCTCACTCGTAAATAAGCGGCTGCTGCTGCTCCGTCCATTGTCGACTCTCACTCTCTCTCTCTCTCGAGAGCATTTGTAACTCGCGGATAATCCTTTTTTTCCGCGGACACTTGACCCGAAGCTTTTCCCGCTTTGATACGCTCCTGCTGCTACGTGAAAAGGTGTCGGGCTGCGGCTGACGAATCGCCGGCGATATTTCACGCCGCGGCAGCACTATACCTCTCGAGAGCGACCGATGAGATATAAACGCAATAAATCGCTGGCGCAAGATCGTCTCATGTCTCTTCTCTCTCTCTCTCTCTCTCTCTCTCTCTCTTCTTTACCTTATTTGCTACGGCCTTGGATAACTTCTGTAAATATTTACTAGCGCTATGTACTCTTTAGTTTAAGTTTCTTAGTTTTTAAGTTAATTTATTAAAGTGCGTTAAAACATACACAGAGCTTGTATCTCTCTGCCGTGTAAGGACACGTGCGTCTTAAAGATTGTATGACTTTTGTAATTAGCTGTGGCTGTTTAGGGCCCCCGAGCCCTGTGTCAATAAAACTATTCATTCATTCATTCATTCATTCATTCTCTCTCTCCGTGAGCAGAGAAGAGGCTCACGAAATGCAGGTGTGATACCGCACGCCCTGGCTTGTTTCCTCTCGTCTTCATAAGCGCGACGACGACTCTTTACACTCGCGCGCGCATTGGGACTCTTTTGTCTGCAGCTTCTTTCGTTATTTATCTCGCGCGACGAGCCCCTCTTCATCCGACGCCTAATGAGTCGCCTCATGCCCACCTACCGACTATTAATAATCCCGAAGAAAAGCACAGGCTCGCGATAACTGCTGCTCAGTTCTCAGCAAGGTCCACGACCGATACAGACGCAGTGTGCGAGTATGTATTGACTGACAGCAGTATATACCATACAGGGCTTCTCCGAATCGATTTTAAAATCAATAATTTTGCGAAGAATTCGCGCTGCACCAGTTCGAATGGAATTCTCGCAACTCTTCATTCAGCCGCGAGACAAAGTGTGTATGATGTTCAGAAATCTTTCTCCCCCCCCCCCCCCCCNNCTCTCTCTCTCTCTCTCTCTCTCTCTCTCTCTCTCTCTCTCTCTCTCTCTCTGCATTCGATTCGGCAAGATCGCAGGCGTCGCTTCCAGGAAAGCCTCTCCCTTATCGTTGCCCAATCGACTGGCAATCAATAGCCACACACGCGCTTAATAACGAGTCAGCAGCAGCGGCGCGTCATCCCCGACACTTTATTACCGTTATTATTTATTGTTAACTCTTTCGCGCGTTATACGCTCTTTCGCGCTTCTTCCTCTCTCTCTCTCTCTCTCTCTCTCTCTCTCTCTCTCTCTCTCTCTCTCTCTCTCTCTCTCTCTCTCTCTCTCCCACCCNTCTCTCTCTCTCTCTCTCTCTCTCTCTCTCTCTCTCTCTCTCTCTCTCTCTCTCTCTCAAGCACGCATTCGTACATATATACACGTATATACATCTCGCTCGGGGCCGGTTTCAGAGAAAGAGAGAACAATGCGGTGTTCGCGCGCGCCGCGCGAATTTGCATGTGACATCGCTGCCGCCGCTGCGGCTGCATCACCTTGCTCTGCGTCAAGCGCCGAAAGGAGAAAGGAAGAAGCTAGAGTTCTGCGTTTTTGCGAGAGCGCGCAGGCATTGTTGTCGTGTTGAGGAGACAATGTTTATTTTACACGGCTATGTGTCTTTCAGAGACACGCGTTTCCTGCGATCTATACCACACTGCGGCCGATTTATTCCGACTCTCTGATATGCTACTGTGCGCTGAGAGGAGCCAATCTGTATAAACATTAGGAGCTGCCGTCGATCTCGAGAGCGGATGAATGGGAATGTGCTGTTTGTAATTATGCGACTGTTTTCAGAACGGCTCTGGAGGTGCGTCGAAATTATTAGAAAACACTAGATATCCGTTGATTCAATTCCGAAAGGATCCATCCCGCAATTATATCTCGATCTAATCTGCGGTTACAGGTGTCAACTCTCTGGTGCCGGCTTTGACAGTCGGAGACGTATAAGTGTACACCCAGTGAAAACCGCCTGGAGCGACGACGTATACCTGGCATCAGATCCCACAGCGATGATAATACACCGCGAACACGCGCGTGAGTTTGCATTCGAATTCGGCTTTGTTGAGAGAATCAACAAGCTTACCTGCATCCCGCCGATGCATACGTGGTATGTATACGTTGACGTCGAATTTCGGGAATTTATTAAAAGGTCAATCGCTGACCCTCGAGGCTCTTTTTCTCAAAACATTGTATCGCGGGGTTGGTAATAAGGGGGCGATTACACTCGACTACACGGCATTATTATTCCCGGAATCAAGAATCAACGTGATAATCTGGCTAAATAAGTGTAATCACCGGAAGAGATCGAGCGCGTAAAAAAATTGTTCGGAAATTTCTCTTCCGAACGCACACGATAATTCGAGGAACGCAAAATTTTTTCTCGAAAACTGTATACTTACACGACGACGACGACGACGACGACGCATAAAGGTAAATCGCATTTGTCGCGCGAGTAGTTACTTTCTCGAGAAATATACCCTCTCTCGATCCGCACGCGCGCGATATTATTAAATATAATGACAAGGAACGCGAGTATACGGCGCGTCTGTGTCCTCGGGTCCTCTCGCGCATAATTTCCATCTCTCTCTCCGAGAATCTCGAGAAACTAAATGCACAGCAGCGATCGCTAACACCTCTCGCCCCGATGCAGCATATGACTGTCGGAATTCTTTCATTGCTCATATGTGTGTGTGTCTGTCAGAGCGAGAGAGAGAGAGAGAGAGAGAGAGAGAGAGAGAGAGAGAGAGAGAGAGAGCCGCGAGGATAATTAAACCGACGAAATGAAAATTTTCCCTCTCGCGCATATAACTCATCATTACGCAGCCGCTCGTAATAACGCCATATCGATTATAGAAAGCCCCGAGCGAGCGCGGCGACTCGCCGCTGTAAATACGAGAGATGAAGGTGGTGGCGAGGATCTCTCTCTCTCTCTCTCTCTCTTGGCTCGCGGCTCGCGGCTCGCGAACGAACGCATGCATACTCATTAAACGCATGGCAGGGAGGACTTTGCAATCTTGTGCGAAGCTTCGACGAGTAGCACTACTACAGTATATTATGCACGCGCGTATCGACGATATGTGTGTTAAGTGTTTTCGAGCCTTTGTCGCACAAAGAATATATCGCGCAAGCGTGTATAGATATATAGCTCCTACTCCTCGTCGTCGTTGACTACTAGTGCTCGGCAGCTACTTTGGAGCAAGTTCTCTCGAGAGTATGCGTGAGTGCACGCGCGCGCGCGCGTTCCTCGAAGGATGTCGCGTTGCCGCATAGTTTTGCGTTATTAATTAACGAGCGCGCGAGTTATGCCTGGGAGGGAGCCATGCGACCGCGGAATTTCAGCTGCACAGTTCCGTAGGGGAATCGATCCATATACACACACATGCGAGGAGGGCTCATTTCCGGAAATAACCCATCATTGACACACGGGTTTACCTAACCCCCCGGGGGATGAGGATGAACGATCTAAACTTTTTTTAACACATACACGTGCTATTTTTCTTTTACTCTCATGCGCAAGCGACGACTTTTCCTCGGATCATTTATTTACTTACTGACAGAAGAGCTACTGCGCTAATTGGCGCTTGAAAAATTATGCAAATGCGAAAATGAAAGTCATAGAGCGAGGCGTGTGTGTATATTCAATAAAGCGGCCGCAGCATCGATGAGAACATTAGCAGCGTTCTCGCCGCGGCGGCGAGAGTGCAGTAATTTCCATATCCACGTCGACTCGTTCACTCGCATGATGCATGAAAAGCAGCAGTTGTTTATTATAATCCGCGCGGCACACATTCACGGGCATCAGCGGGAAAAATCGTGCGTCAGCACACACACACACACACACACACACACACACATGCATTCACGGGAGCAGAGCAGCTGCTGCGCGGCTTTAATAGCTCAAGTGTCGTGATAGCCCGTGGCGCGAGTTCGCCTATATATTTTTGCAATAGGAATTATACACTTCAGCAGCAGCAGCAGCAGCAGCAGCAGCAGCAGCAGCAGCAGCGAAGGTGACCGGGATATCGCTGCTTCCGGCTACGTTCAGCCTTCGCTTCAGCGAGAGATCGATGCTTTCGACTCAGAGAGGGAAAGAGAGAATATGAGAAAGAGTGGGAGGAGGGACTTAATGAGACTCTCGGGCTTCGTGAGAATTTACTTTCGCGTTTCTTCGCGCCGCGAATCTCACGACAGACAGAGAAAGAGATGAGATCTTATTATCCCTCTTTTCTCGCGGGGTGTGTGTAGCGCGCCGATACCATAATACGGACGGGGGTATTGTTAAATCGCGCTCGTAATTGTGAGCACGCGGCGCTGGCTTTCATGCGATATTCCCGACTTTTTAATGCTATGCTAATGACAACGGCTTATGCGCGCTCTCTGAGAGTTATGCATTGTGAGGGAGCTGGCTACTGCGCAAAAATTACGCGAGAGTTTTGCGGTTTTCTCCATCGCCCCCCGATACATATGGGAATTTCGGCGATCGAAAATTGGAGTCGTGTGTGAAAGCAAAACGAGCTTGAACCCTCGATTTTATTTCTGAATTTTTCTCGTTATACTTACATTTTTTTAGCTTGTCATACGTGCATAAGGAATGATAATTGATGATCTAGATTGGCATATGGCCTGTAGCGAGGCGCGAGTATATGTATCGAAGAGAATGCGCAGCGCAGCGTGACGAACGCGCACACGTTCAATGAAATTCAGATTTTAGCATACACGCTGTTACGCGGTATAATCTAATAATTTTCATCGTGTCATTCTAATCGGCTCTATGAATTGCAAAATGTAATCTAGATAAAGGCGCGAGAGAACGAGAAAAAATCCATTTAATATCCTTCCATGAACTATGTCGCGGTGTGTATTGTTCGAAGAAATATGATAAAACGCCGTCAGTGTTTGTTTTAACTGTCGCGCAGCGAAGCGAATTCGATACATATTTACACCCAGTTAATAAACGAAGCGATCACATCAACAATTTAACAATGCAGCGAGCGTGCATTTCGAATTTTAAAAATAAATATCAATCGCAAATTATTCGAAAAAAGAAGCAAATAAATAATACAATACAATACAACCGCGACAGATAAAATATAACGTCTGAACGATCCCGACTGGTAATTCATGTCATTATTCGCAATAATAATGTAGAAAGGCATTGATAAAAATCGATACGCCGGCCGCGCACAATGCCCGCAGCGGACAGCGGGATAAAAATCCTTTTTCGCGTCGGGTCGAGATTCTAAAGGAAGTATGATTGATTATGCGCGCTTTTAGGGTTCCAGGGACACAAAAATAGCCAGGAGAATGGAAGATGCGAGCGCCCGATTCGAAATGAGCATTCGAGTTATTTCGGAAGATGGATAGTTCGAGCCTGTCGCAGGCTCAACTATGTGAATAATAACCGCTAAGATGCCCCCTTGGAAATGGTGCGACTTTGATCATGTATGTTGCTGTTAGCGGTATTTAGCGGCTGATTATTCGCTTGGAAACAATAAAATCGAGACAATCCTCCGCGTAGTCGTTAGAGAGGCGTGTCGTATACGCTTTTCAAATACTTTACTTTAAAGCTATGGACAATCATTTAAATGCTGCGGTGTACGAGTACGGCATGCAAATAAAACGAGCGCATAAAGTTGTGATACAAATTTTTCAAAAATAATACATGGAAGCTAAGGCGTATGATTTATGATGCTCAGACGCCTGATTAATGATACTTGACACTATAAACATTATTTCTATTTTTACCATTTTCAAAGCTCGACTTTTTAGTTGCCTATATATTGAAAGTACTCTAATGAACAATGTAACCGTAAACAGATGCGATGTAAAAGTCTGTTTAAAATAGCTCAAAATTTTCTATCAGTAAAGAAGAGTAGTATAGTGTACTATTTCTTTTGATATCACATATGGTACTCAACGTACGATATAAGCAGCTTTTACAATAATTGCATTATATTAAAGAATATAGGATCGATGTATATTAAGTTTAATGGGATTTTAAAAGTTGTTCTAATAAGTTTAATAATTTAAACTTGTTAGTGAGTTAACCGGCGTATGTTAGAACAGGTAGAAACTATTAAACCAGAGATGAAACGATTAGAGCGCATTGGCATACAACATAAGTGGCCCAAACAATAAAGAGTAGTTTTGGCATAGCTGACGAAGCACTATTATGTGCACTATACTCACAGATTTTGACGATGAAAATAGAAAAGCGTCTAGGCGCCACCTATTATTGCTGGCCAGAGGTATGAAAAGTTTAGGAAGCGAGGGACGAGAAATTAAAAGTTTAGATTACAGACTAACAATAATTTTTAATATGATTTGTTAGTAGGGAATTAATGTAAAATTTTCATTTGAAAAATTCAAGAATCCTTCGAAGTATCCTCTTTTTACCTCCTCTTTCCACCCAAGCTGAAAACGAATATTATGATTATCTTGTGTCATTTTTAGATTAAGAGTATAGTAGAGTAAGAAAAAGATGATATTTTCTCAGTAAGACATTCATCTACTAGCTTGCAGATTCATAGACGAGTTGTTTGATTTTCACAGCATGTAAAAAAAAAGCCACAGCATTTCCTCTTACTTTTACTTTTTCTCCTCAATTTTTTTTCACCCTCCCGTATAGCTCAACCGACTCATAAGAAGCTATCACTTCAAAAAGTCAAAGCCAGAGAGGCGTGTCAGCTCTTTCTTCCATTATACAAAACCGAATCCTTTTCCTCTATACTACTCCGACACGAGTCGTTGGATCTCTTTCTTCCCCGCGCACATGCGCGCGCGAGTCTCGCTTTTCGTTTCAACTCTTTCGGCGCGACCTTCGTTTTGGCGCGAGTGTAACCCATTCGCGACGGCGGCGGCGAAACTGTTATAAATCATTAAAGGACCGCTCGTTTCTGTCCTTTATTGCCCGACACTTACTGGCTCGCGCGAGTAGACTGCGCTTTTTTAAAAGCCGCTTCTCTCTCCTCTCGCCTGTGTTCGGCCGTTTCCGGATGTCCCGGGGACACGCGAATGGCAAAAACGTTTAAACGTTTTTTCTTATAGCTCCCCCAGAGAAAGAGAGCCACAGCACTCGTCGCGTGCACACACCCTTTGCGGGGAATTGTAAATTTATAATCTGCCCTCACTGGTAGTTGGCTATTTCATTTTTTAGGAGTCAATCGAAGCGACGCTATTATTTCTTTTTCTTTCTTCTATATCATCGAGTTGCATAAATTTATTGTACTCACTTTTTTGGAGAAACGCTTTTATTGTTTACGTGAAGAAACATCGGTTATATTACTTACCTGAAACAAACAGAATATTTTTTTCAAATCAGAACATATTAAAGCTGGGAAATAGAAACGTAAAAAAGGGCAGCGCGGGTAATTCCACGTGGCACTTGTGTCGCGTAAGCATGTGCTGTATTACCGTAATTAATACAGGGGGGGGGGGGGCAGGAAATTGTCGGGACACTATCGCGATGCCTTATCATTTAGAGTCTCGGGCTCGCGCGCCTCCGTTCGGTTCAGCAGCTCGTTTGTGCATGTAATTGTTGCTTACGCGGACACTTTTATCGCGCGACGGAGGCTTCGTTTAATGAGCCGTCCATTGCGAGCAGATTACCGAGATACCGAGGCGTTGAGTTTTTCTCCGCTACTGTGCTCGATCTAAATTTCAAATATTTTTACGTTACGCTTCTTGCTATACACACGCCCTCGATGAAAAAAATACTTCTTTCACCTCGAAAAAATGAAGAGCACGAAGGCAACTCTCGGAAATAAAAAAAGAGAAAGAAATGAAGGTAGAAAGCATAAAAATGCGCACACGCCAGCTTGCAGAAAAGCGAATAAGAACCGATTGGTATCTCTCTCGTGTCGTCGTCGTCGTTGCGCGCACTCGCGGCTGCGCGCATAAAATAAATAATACACCGATAGCCCAAGAGAGAGAGAGAGAGAGAGAGAGAGAGAGAGAGAGAGAGGGTATACACACACAACGCGCCGCGGCATATTAATTCCGAAAGAGCAAGAGATTTCCGAGGGTATATACGCGAGTGCAAGCAAGCAAGTCCGTCCCTTTTCTGTTTTACATCCTTTGGCCTGCCAGACCACGGACTGACGACGCTCTGCTGCGTATGGTGTATATACCGAGCTGACTCGGCTCTCGCGGAAAAAGCTCCGCCAGGGGAAGAAGGAGGGGAAAAAGACGAGATCGATATCGTTGCAATCTCTCGAAGCGAACCGCGAGCGCGCGCGCGCGCGCGCCGAGAAATGTAAACGCCAATTAAACATTTTATTGATATGCTTATGTCGTGTTCGCGGACGTCTATGGGCCTCCTCGCGAAGAGTTAAGCTCGCGACTCGCTGCGTCTTTTTTTTCGTCTTCCTCCTCGTTTTAAATCTAATAGATTCCGTAATTTTTTACGCAGACAATACGCAGCGTATAATTCAAATTTAAACGAGAAGAGCAACGAAAAAAATTCAAATCCCCAGGCCCATTATACGCTGCAGAGGATTTTTGTCCCCTTTTGTTAGTCGCTTTCCGTTGTCTGTTTCAGCTTGTCCGTCTTGCCCGCGAGGACGAGCGCATGTGTTGACTCTCGTCTCGTGGTCCGTGTCTGCGCTCGATTTGCCCGTTGCAACCTGCTTCGTTAATCCCATGGACCCGGGGAAGAGAGATCGGATCGCTTTCACGTATGTAACGTCCATCGGATGGACGGACGGACGGCTGCTTCGTTGATTGCTCGCGCGGAGCAATCGAAACCTCGCGCGCGCATACGTCAATGCCGCCTCGTCCTCTCTTTCTCCCTCGCTGTATGCATGCTGGCTGGGAGATAGTAGCCCGCGAGAGGAATTTCGCGAGTCAGTCTCTATCACCTTGGCTTTTTTCTCTCTTTTGCGCGTTCGCTATGTACGTGCAGGGGCTTAGCATCGAGCCCTTGTTAACATCGTCGCGGTTTTCAAAACATCTTCGTATGCGGTCTTCGTATGATTTTTTTTTCTCTCGCGTGTAAAATTCACAGTTTGACGATATCTGAAGTCCGTTGAGGCGTCGTTCTTGGAAGACAATCACGCAGCTTAATTGACTATGTAGACACAACGACGTCTCTTGTAAATAAGTAAGGAGAAAAGACATTAAATTTTTATCGCCTCGTAATGGCCGCCAACAAGACGGATATCTCGCTCGCACGCGCGACACATCCAACTTGCGCAATCGTAATTGGAGTGGGTTATGTGCGCGAGCTTATTTCCGCGAGGTATAATTAAACACACCGCACCGAGTCCAAGTTTCTCTCTCAACACGGCTCTTTCCTCGGGACGAGGAAAAACAAAGGGCTGCGCGCGACCGTGTCACTTATTTATTTTCATCAGCTGCGGCATGCACTATCCTCGGGGACATCGTTTAAGAGAGAGGGAGAGAGAGAGCTTCTACATGCGGAAGATGTGCTTTTCGCGAGCTTGCCGCACGCACACACTGTGCGTCTAAACGAGGAGTCTTCTCCTTCGAGGATCGGAAAGTTCGATGAATTATTCATACGGCGTGTGTGTTTAGTTTATACTATCAGAATTTCTTTGGAAAAGTATTATCGGTGCGTGTATTTGTTATACTCTTGATGAAAACGCTTTAAAAAAACTTGACTTTTATGCTTTGTTTTATTTACTAGCGACTTTAATGCGCTTCGCGCAGTTACACTGTTACAGTATTATGAGGAAAATGGAAAAGTACCTATGCGCCACCTATCTTCACTTGCCACAGACATGGAGAGTTCAAACGGCAGGCGACGAAAGGGTCAGTCCAAAACTGCTTTGTTCTGGTAATTGATATCGCTCTAGCGATTCGCACGTATACATAATACATATTATATGTATATATTATAAGAATTAAGTTTAATTGCTCCGCGTGTTTTAATTTTTTACATTTTTAAGGTTAAGGAGAGCTTTTATGTATACATGAACGACTCATCCATAAGCGTCGTGTAGATTACTGTAGATTATTCTGTTTGGAATAGAAGTGAAATTTTCTTTTATTCAGAAAGTATTTTCTTTGAGGTTCTAAATTCATACGTACAAGTTTCATAGGTTATGTTGTACACTGCTTGAAGTCGTAAAATTCTAAACATCAGTATTAACTGTATGTTTTACTTATCATTCTTGTAAAATTTTAAATACAACTTTGAATTCAAAATCGAACCGCAACCGTGCCCTTTTTTATCTGACCAATCAGGCAATACCTAAATAGAACTCCTTCAAGATGGAGCGATCGAAACTTTTAGATAGGACACGGTTATTATCTTCGATAAAAGTAAATATCGAATTCACGAAGCATTCAATCATCGAGCTATATATAGCGCGGACAACCCCGAACACTCTCCGCGATTCTAATCAGCGCACAATATCGCGACGATTTTTCAAGAACACCCTCTCCGGCTCGCGCAATGAACCTGCTATACGTCGTATCGCGATGAGCTCTCGAGTCTCTCGCTTGCTCGCAGAGAGAGAGAGAGAGAGAGAGAGAGAGAGAGAGAGAGAGAGAGAGAGAGAGAGAGAGAGAGAGAGAGAGAGAGAGAGAGCGAGCGATATGACTTATACCGAGCATCCCGCCCGCGGGCGAGTAATCGCAAGCGCCACGCCTCGCGGACACACCGCAGACGAGAGAGTACTGCGACGTTTTAATTAATGAATTTCACGGGGAGTTAAACGTCGCGCGCTTGTTTGTCACGAGGGTGTGCACCGCGACTCTCGCTGTGCGCCTTGTTAATCCGACGATGATAATGACGCGCCTAAAAACGTATACTTGCCGTGCTTTTTCTTCCTCTTTAGCACAGACGACGGCAATGTACTTTTGCAGGAAGAGAATTTTTCCGGACGTTATGTTGCGCGCGACGATGCTACGCGTGCGATCTGGCCCCTGGCCAGACGACGTCGCTTTTGACGTTTTTGCGCTCGGCGTTTTATGCCAGAACGTCTTGTTCGTATGCCACGCGTGTGACAAAGTGCGTTTTGCCTTTTTGCCGCCGACGCGACGCTGCATCTGCCCCGCGACTCCCGCGAGTTTCCGCGTGAGAGTAGCCCCGAAAATCGCGGCGAAAGTTCTTACCCAACTGAGATTCCTTTTTTTTGGAAACCAATTCAAAAGTTATTACGGTATGGACGGCCTATTCAAAAAACTTATATAGGCTCGTTAACGCTCGAACCGGGTTAAAAATCAAAATTGCCTGCTGAAAGCAAAGCTCGCGTTCGAAAACAAGAACTGGAGCGAATTATCGAATTAACAAACCCGCGCGCGCAAAAACCGACTTTCTCGCGGATCGTTCGGGAACTTATCTCCCGTTTCGCGTCGTAATTTATTATAGTCAATTATATACGCATTACATAAATCGACGTTCTAAAATCCATCGACAAACACATAATAAATTATGAAATCTCGAAAAAAATCAAATCCTACTTCCTCTTGCGTAAACCTCAGGAGAAAAAAAATCATCCGTCGAAAATCCGCTGCGCTTATCTGAAAACTGAGCGGCAGGGGCAGCAGCAGCCAGGAACACACCGCGCACAACAACCCGCAGTCGAGCCAGACATAAACGTCGGCGGCAGCAGCGGCGGCTACGTCGGTTTGCCCGCAGAACTTTCCCATAACGAATTATGTATACACCCCGAAAGTCCCGGGCGCGGATCTAGATAGTGCACGAGTTTTCGCGTCTGCGCAATTACGAGGTTCGCACGTGTCCGATTAGGCAGCGATAACAGCGCGAAAACGTTACGTCGGAGCTCACCCTAACTCCCTCTCTCACTCTCTCTCTCTCTCTCTCTCTCTCTCTGTGTGTCTGTGTGTAATATGTTCATCGGTCTGTGACGCGAGAGATACACGATTAGCGTCGATGCGCGGGCGCGCGCCGAGGAACGAAGACGAACGCGCGGTGCGGGGAGAAAGTGCGAAGTCCCGTGTGTATGTGTGTGTGTGTGTGTGTGTGTGTGTGTGTGTGTGTGTGTGTGTGTGTGTGTGTGTGTGTGTGTGTGTGTGCACGTTAGCTCCGACGATCTGTTAAACGAACCGCTGCCGCCGCCGCCGCCGCCTCGTTGAAACTGCAATTTATGAAATATCGGCAGGCGAGATCGTTTATAATCTCGCTGGGAGATGGCCTTTTTTCGCGAGGAATTTTATGTGCCTGAAAAATCGTAATTGATGGTGTTGAACCCGTTGATAAAAAATATACGGCCGCCACCGTCACTCAGTTATGTGAAAAGTCGTGAAGTCTCACTTATCCGCATCTTTGAAATTTACGAGATATATTTCGGAATTATGCCTCACGGAAAATGAAAAAAAAATCCAAATGCGTTTTCGTCGTCATTGCACAATTTGAAAATTGAATTTCAAGAGCGCTATGTACTAAATCTCTATCGTCGTTCTGTATTATGGCAGCGCTGGACTCGTGCCAAACGCAAACTTGTACCTATGGTTACTGTGGCTGTATTATACGCGAAAGTGTAATCCAACCATAATACGGGCTTACACTGGTGCGCGATCGCGATACCGTGTAAATTAAACAATAACACTAGCATCCAACGTTTCAATTCAAAACAGAGTCTCTAATAAAAGCCTCTCATTTTAGGGTTATACACGTAAAGAACGTGGCAGAAGACGGATCGATGTCAGCGCGAGTAAAACACACGCAGCACAAAGTACATATTTCAATTTATTCGCGTCTTGTAAATATTTTACATGCTACACAATACACATAAAGTCCAAGGTAGAGAGAGAGAGAGAGAGAGAGAGAGAGAGAGAGAGTATAAGGCCAGGAAGATACGAGGACAGATATGGAAGAAAGAAGAGCCAGGATGTATATCTGCCCGGACATCCATTGAATTTCTCGGTTCGTAAAGTGTTCGCCTGGTGTACACACTCACCCCGGGGAGAAAAAGAGCGAGAGAGAGAGAGAGAGAGAGAGAGAGAGAGAGAGACAATCGATGATAGCCGCTGGATTATGGCACATCTCTCTCGCGGAATTGACGAAGCCTCATTGTCGCAGCTCGCGAGCCTGATGATTTTTGCCGATCGGCAATCGCGACGCATAAACCGACGCGCGCGACCTGATGTCTATCTCTCGATGTCGCGCAGTCGCACGTTGCTTTACCGCGTCCGCGTTGATGGAGGAGCTGGTATGCGGCGCGGGTATAGCCTAGCGAGTCATCGGCACGCGCCCGATTAAGAGAGGACGATGAGCTTTATGCGCTACGGCGATCGTTCGTTTCGCCGGCGCGCGAGGACACACGCGGGCTCGAGCGTCGTCGCTTTGACCTTTTGGTATTTTCAGCGCTACGGACTTATGAGCCTTCCTGCAGCTATTTTTATCATTTGCGGCATAGTATACGGTGACAGAGGCTTTTTGCGCTGCAGTGGAGGCGATTCAATTTCAGCATGCATCAAGCGTTAAATACTTTCCAATGCGGTATCGACGAAAGAGAAGAGTATATGGTATATAAAAGCGATCGCGGGAGCAAAAAGCCGAGTGAGGGAGCAAAAAACGGAGAAGGTAAGTATGCGCCGCTGCCTATTAGGCGAGCGTTTCCTTCGCATGTATGCGCGCGGGGACGTCTGCGGAGGAGCAGGCGACGTATAGCGAAGGTCGCTCGCGCGCTTTCAATGTCGCGTGTGTTCCCCCGCGCGACGAGCGCGGAATGTTTCTTCATCTGCATGCCCGCGAGATATCGCTCCTCGTTTTTCTGCTCTTTCTCGCAGTTCTCTATCGAGCTCTGCTACTGCTGCTGTCGATGAAAAATACTCCAGCGATTATATTAATGTGCCCCGCCACTATATTAATGTGTGGATGTATAATCTCGTCCGGTCGCGGAGTGGAATATTTTCAATAAACTCGTCAAAGCTGACTCGCTCTTGAAGTATTTCTACAAAGCGTCGTAAAAACTTTAATATTCAGCCGGAGCGAGTCTTCTCTCTCCTCTCTCTCTCTCTCTCTCTCTCTCTCTCTCTCTCTCTCTCTCGCTCTCACTGCAGATAAAGAAAGCGGCTGTAAAAATATCCAGATACGGGAGTGCGAGAGGGAGAAAAAGTAACTCAGGCAATAAAGAGCCACTTAATCCTCCGAAAAATGCCATAAATCAAGCCGTCGATATAGATAATACATTCGTTCTCGCGCCTCGACAGTCGCGCATAAAAGGCAGCCTGCACTACCTATACACTCGTCGGACTTTCCGGATTCCTCCGGATGTATGCTCGCGTATATACTGAGGCATCTGCGCAGCAACAGCGTAAAAGAAGGTTAAGAGAGTGGAAGTGTAATATTCCTCGCACGCCCACGACAGCCACTCTCTATGAATCTCATCAGCGTGTGGAGGGCCGTAAATGTTTGGCTCTCGCGAGCGAGCGCGTTTTGCGCGCTTCAATAACGTGAACGGGCAGCTTCGAGCTGCCGATCGCTTCTGCAGTGCATTTGTTGCGACTGTTGTGTAGGATGTCTGCAAGCCAAAGGCATTTGAGAGGAATATGGAAGATTCAATAGACGCAATGAAATATCGTATTTTAATTTTTCGTTTTTTTTTTTTAGGGAAAAACTTGGATTAAGTAAGCCGCATTTTAACAAATTAAAAAAAAAAAAAATACACGAACTTTTTTTTACAAGAAAACTGAAACCTAATTTTTTTTATCCTCTCTTTAAAACGTTATGACCGGATCTTTTGAAGCATTTGCAGATAAATTCAGAAGGTACGAAGATAAAAGATTAAATTTTGGACTGGCGTTTCCCCCATCACTTGAACTTTAAAAGGCTCTCCTATACGAGACTCTAGCTAGCGAAGATAGGTGGCGCTTAGACACTTTTCTACCTCCCTCATCAGTATTTACTCGAATATACAGATATAGCGATGTGCCACCCATTCTTGTAAGGCTTGCTCGGGTTGCTCACGTTATAACTGCTTCAGTCGAATTTTAGAAACTTAAATCATGCATTCTTAGCATGATTTTGATGGTGTATAATGAATTTCTCAACAAAAGAAAAGTAAGAAAATGATCAGTGTATACGGTAATAACCCAAAGTACATAACAAAGAACCGTATAGTGTTGTTGTTGTTATTCCTGTATATGAACCTCCCGCGCAAGAAGGAAGGAGAGCCGAGACGAGAAGCAGCGCGCTGCAGCGCATAAAATTAAGCCGCAAATAAAATAAGTCCTGCGCTCTCGGGCTAGAGAAGAGGGTACTCCTATATACAAGTCTCGCGCAGATGGGAAAAAAGGATTGATGCGCCGCGAGCAGTGAATCATCCCGGCTAACCTACTGACGTTTACTGTCGGAAATAACATTTGTCATACACGGGGGAGAAGAGGTGGTGGCCACGAGTGTGCAGGAGATGATGGAAAAAAAGAAGGTGCGATGAGATTAGCGCGGGCGGTTTTGTTGCGCCGACCGCGCGCGTATAGTCCAAACCTGTTTTCTCTCTCTCTCTCTCTCTTTCTCTGCTGCGCAGTTGCGTCATTTTAAAAATTAGACTGCGATTTATTGCCGCTGCTGCCGCTGGTGCTCTTTGAGCTATCGAAAATATATTTTCGGGCTATATAGATACAGTCAAAAGTTACTTAAGGGCGTTTATTCTCGTAGATTTAATTAAAGTGAGTTAGAGTCGCTCTGACCAATTATTTTTACGCTATAGGGGCCGCAGTTATATGCGTCATCTATAAATCTAATAATTACCCGATGGCCATATAGAAAAGCCCTCTCGCGCGTGCGCTTCACCAATATCAGCATGACTGGTCGACGCCTCGTTAGGACCAGTCACGATGCGCGCCCGACGAGTCCTTTTATACGGCTTTTCACGCTCTACACGCCTGAGTAGACAATTTTCCGCATGGTCAGTAACAAAACGTAGTCGCGTCCCTTTATTAGACGATGATGTAACGCTATCTCGCGATAAAATAATTACATCTATCCTCAGCTCTTGTCACGCGAAAGTAGAAAAAATATGCCCTTAAACGCGTTAAAAAAAATCATCGTGCTTATAACAAAGTCAACGCCGCGGCGGTCGTGAGCTGCAGCAATAAATTCGCACATAAAAAATGGCAAACACCGAAAATCTCTCGTGCGAGAAGCTCGTAAAGTATGCGAAGCCGCGCGGACAAACATTCGCGCGTATATGTGCGCAGACAATAAAGTACAAAAAATATACAGCGGCTTGATAACATGCCTCGAAGACGAGGTGACAACATCCTCTCGCACCGCAGCTGGGAGACCATAAAAAATACGCGACTGTTCTCGCAGCGGCTGATGCGTCAAGTCGCGGTATGGCTCTTGACATTCTGATTTCGCGGTGCGTATTATACACAGAAGACGAAGTACTGCCGAAGGAAAAAAAAGATGCACCGTTGGTTATCGACGGGCTCGTAAATAGTACAGGGGAGAAGAGAGATCGGCGAAAAAATTAATGTGACTCGGAAGGGATCGAAGTGCTCTCGATGGAATGTGTATGAAGTGGAGATGACGGGGAAATACGTGGAGTTGGTGAAAAAAAAAATAATGTGAAGGCTTGTTTTTCGTTGCGAGAAAGACACGAGATCGAAATGCGTTTGGGTTTTTCTGGATCTCGTTAACTGGTGGAACTGATTGCTCCGATTCTAGAAGTGATCGAAATGGAATTTCGCTCGGTCGACACCATTAATTAATTAATTGCTTGTTCTTTTTTTTTCACCAAAAAAAGGACACGAATGACGCTGGCTAGCAATAAATTAGGAGACGAGTGATATGGTCGAAATTAAAAAGGACTTAATAAGACAGAGATTATTCCAGAGTTACTCAGCCAGACATATCAGCTCCTTTATCTCCTCCCCGCGACGTCTTTTTATACGAGCGCGCGCGGCGCGAATAACCCCCGTCACATTCGCACAGCACACACGAGCTCTCGGGAGTGAAAAAAAAGCAGAAGGAATAAAGCAAAACGTAATGGAGCAAAAGAGACGAGGCGAAAAGAAGAAATTAGAATAGCCGAGGCCTTAATGCGATTTATTAAGGTCAAGCAGGGTTAATTCGGGCCCTCTCACGTCGGCGAATTCACGCTCTCTCGCGCGACGAGAAACTGAAAGCAGGAAAAATGGCGGTTAAGATCTCGCGCGCTCGCGCTCCGACAGGCTCACAAAAGCAAGAGAGAGAGAGAGAGAGAGAGAGAGAGAGAGAGAGAGAGAGAGCCGTATAGCTACAGAGTACACGAGGCCGTGTCGTACACACATAAAGCCGAAATTTATTCGCGCTCGCCTCCTAGAAGTCACGAGAGGGCTTCTCTCGCTCTCCCCAGGGTCGAGCCCTCGGCGACTTTATCGCGCGCTTTATCGCGCGAGAACTAACGCGCGCGCGCACCTCGTATACGCGAGCGAGTATGAGAGAGCTACTGCTTTTCAGAGAGTGTGCAGCGAGCACGCGAAAACATTACGTGGCCCGTCCTCTGTGTTGTTGCCCATGAAGTATGCGCTCGGAGTACACTGTATGCATGTGCATAGGTATGCGTGATGACGACGGTGTTTGCTTGATGGTGAGAATATTGGGGTCGCCGTTATTGTCTCAAGAGTTTCGCGCAATTTCGGGTCGCTCCGAAGTGAACAACGGAAAAGTCGTTAATTAAATTTTTTTATTAAAAACAGGTGAGTCTACCGAAACTTTATTTCAATTTGTGCGTACGCCGCACATGTATGGATCGCGATAGACCCTAAAACCAAACCGTTTTGGGCTGGCGCGCCCTTCTTCCACCACTTGTATTGTCTAAGTTTCTGACTAGCAAAGCCAGGTGGCGCATACGCGATTTCCTATTTCTCTCATCTCTATGTGCGAGCTCAGTGCACTGCATATAGCGGTTTGTCACCGATGCCAAAACTGCCTTTTGTTAGGCTTGCTCGACCGCTCATACTGTAACTGACTGAATGTGAAGGATTGAGTATGATCCTTCGCCCAAAAGACTTCTATGCTATATAAAATAACACAAGAAATAACAATTCTTATAAGAAGAATTTCGATACAATTAACAAAAATTAAAACGCCAAGTTTTCTATTAACTTCTCAAGGTAATCATTTTACCTGGGAACCTCCTTAATAATACGCAGAGTAATGAATACGGCTATCTTTGGACGAAATAAATCTCGGCGAAATTTGAATAGTAAAATGTCTAATTGACAGAATTTACATAAAGTCAGCGCTGCACAAATTCCACCCTCGTATAAACAAAACGGTAAAACACTGCAATCCCTTGCGCGCTGCGCGAGCCTTATAAGTCCTGCGCGTCGCGTGTAACCACGGCGCCATCGTCGTCTACCTATGGCTAAAAAGAATGTTTGAGAAATCGGTTACGATCGCGGCCTTCCCCCTTAATAATGTGGGCTTCATCCGAACACAAGGTATATATATATACGCACACTGCAGAAGACGCGGACACAGCGGAGTAAGGGAGAGAGAGAGACCTGTCGGTCGGATTCGTTAAATGAAATGTCCGTGTCAGTGGATGTCAGACCCCCTCCGAGCACATCGCGAGAGTTCACAGAGAGAGTACGACGGACTCCCTCCCTTCCTCCCTCTCTCTCTCTCTCTCTCTCTCTCTCTCTCTCTCTCTCTCTCTCTGCATATAGCGTGTGTGTGTATGTATATAGCTATAGCTCGACGCGACACGACACGACACGACGCCTCGTGTCACTCTATTCGTTTATCATCCAACCGAGAGCAGCAGCAGCAGCAGCAGCGAAGACGGAGCCGCTGCGGTTATTTACATCGATCCCACGAGTTTCGCCGACGGTAATCACCTGCGAGATGTAGCTAAAAGACGGACACGTACGGACTCGCCGTGTGGAATCATTGCTACCGTTTAGAGCTTCTTTCTTTTCCATCCCCTCCTATCGTCGTCGCCTCGAGGGTCGTTGCTAATTGAATCGTCATCAGGTGCGCAGCATCGGACACTCGACTCTCTCGTCTCTGATGAAAGCGTTATCCTCGAGGTCACATAATTATACCGTATACGTATTAACAGCGCGCGAACTGCCGCGTTGTGAATGATTGCTCAACTTTGCATAACGGCGTCATCATAATTTTTCACCCATCTGACGCTTTTGATTTCTGGAGATGAATAATGCTCCCCCCGTCATTTCTCGAGCAGCGCGTATAAGTAGAAACGTTCCAGATCCTGCAAGACCCGCGTCCAAATTTCGAAACAGGTCAAGCAAAAGCTCAACAACAAAAAGCTCCGCGAGCGATTTGCCATCTCGAAAACGTTTTTGGCAGTGTCTACAAGTCCGCTGTCAAGCCCAGCATAAGTGCGACGCAACAAAAAGCACGAGAACGTCGAGAGGAGAGAGAGAGAAAACCGAAGAAAATTAAACGAGGGCCGAAAAGGATCGTTTTGCGGTCGCGCTGTTTTCCTGCGGCAGTGGCGGCGGGGAGCCCAACGGCGCTCGGATAAATCACAGCCCGTTGGAACGAGGAGATAGATCCGGCATTAGGTTCTTGCTCTCTCTCTCTCTCTCTCTCTCTCTCTCTCGGCTGCCGCTGCTGCTGCTGCTGCTGCCGCTGCGCTGCAAAACGAGCCGTCCCAAATCTGCGAGATTTACGCGCGAGAGCGTCGTCGTCGCGCTTGCCGGCCACGCGATATTCCGCCCTTTACGAACGACTTCCTCTATGCGGGACGGGTCGATTTTTTTTCCTTGGTTCGTTAGGTTTTCGTGTTTATTTATTTATCGAATTGAACACTATAGAGAGAAGGATAACTCGAACACTTCTCACTCGAAAAACATCGGATGACGGAAATAAACCAGACTCATGCAAGCAGCGAATGGCCTGAAAACGCGCATTTAGATCGCAAGCAATGGGATGCACAGTTGTAGCTAAAAAATTTACGAGGCAATTGTCCATTTTTCAAACGACTCTCGTGCACACAGGCCTTGCGTGAAAATGTTATTCCGCTATTGTTAATAAAAAGAGGAGCGAATAAATGGGAGAGAGAGCAGTTTATCCTCTCGACAGCCGAATAAACATCAAGCGCGGGAAAGAGAGCGTCTGCAGTGGAGGAGCAGCTCGTAAAGGAAAGCTCGCAAGTATAATTTTATGTGGCAGTTGGCTTCGGCCCGGAAGAAAAAAGAGCGTCTTCTAACACGTCATCCTAAACGAGGGTGGATGCACATTAGTAAAGAGGCAATTCCCATTCAACTTCGTCAAGGAATTCCTCTTGGCAGTATATAAGAGCGCGAGCGAGCAGCCGCTCGTTCTCGAAGATGAACAGCGCAGTTTGGATTCTGCTGCAGAGAGAGAGAGAGAGAGAGAGAGCGAGCAGACTTGACTCTCCTCTCTCTTGGCGGCGACATTTTTTCGCGACGCGCGACATCGTCGAATAATCGTACCATCGCATCGCCATTTACGAGAATTGCTCTCTGGGGCTGCTGGCATTCGCGCGGGCAAAAAACGCGAGCGAGCGAACGCGGCGCCTCCGCGCTTCTCGAACTAATTAATTTGCTCATTATTGTAATTCTCGTTTTATGACCGCCGCCGCCACATTGGAAATAGGATGACAGCTTTGAATGCAAATTGGAATGTCGAGGGCATTTATTTTGGCCGAGAGTTCGACGGAGTATATCCTTCGCTTGTTTTTCTCCCGCAGTTGGTTAGACTTGGGAATTAGTCATGGACTACTGAATTATAGGTATTGTCGCTAATTTATTTTAGATTATTAATTATACAAGAAAATTTGTTTCGTCGAATCGAGTCGCGAAGTGGGCAAGCAGATGCTGAAATAATAATAAATCTGCGCATCGAGGACACTCGACGATACTACTGAATATTGCAGAAAAAAAGTTCTTTCGTTATTCACGGATTTTCACTGAATAAGATAAAACCTGGTCGAAGTGTAACAGACACTTTGCGCGAAATAAAACAACCGAATCTTCGTCTCTCTCTCTATACGGCGGCACATTTATCTCATTGAATACCGTCTCCTCTCGAGATCTCTCCTCAAATACGAAAACAAATGGGCAAAGCTGGCATACATAACCGAATGAATGAATTTAAAACGCGCATAGCGTCTTTCAGAAAATATCTCGCGAAAAGTGTGCTCGCACGTCCTTTCACAGAGAGGAGAGAGAGCAAGAGAGAGAGAGAGAGAGAGAGAGAGAGAGAGAGAGAGAGAGAGAGAGAGAGAGAGAGAGAGCTACTTTCAGGATCGACCTCAAGATGCAGCAGCATCAGCCTCCGAGTCAGTAGTATAAGAAGATAAACGAAAAGAAGCGCTGGATATAAGAAAAGACGAAGAGAGCATCAGAGGCAGCAGCAGCAGGTCTGAAGAAGAAGAAGAAGCGAGGCGAAGAAGAGAGAAAAGAAACGTCGGAAAGACGAGCGAGCGAGAGCTGCAGCAGCCGGCGTCGCCCGCGAGAGCGAGAGCGAGAGAGAGAGAGAGAGAGAGAGTGAGAGGAGTGTACATTCGTTATCTGATCAGAACTTAAGGCTACCTTGAATGAGATGAATGCCTTTACGTGTCTCTTGCACTTGCCTAGGCATATATTCATTCGAGCCTTTCATTTCAAGAGCTGCTGCTGCTGCTGCTGCTGCAACGCTCTGCCCTTTTGCGGGTGGCTGCCCTTTCTACCTCCTTCTCTCTCTCTCTCTCTCTCTCTCTCTCTCTCTCATGCGTCGACTATCAGTCTCTTTGTGACTCTCGCGCGCTCGCTCTCTCTCTTGCTCGCTCCCTTTATCTCTCTATCTCTCTATCTGCACATCTATCGCTCTATCTCTATCTGAGCGAGCTGAGCAGCGCCGCCGCCGTGTAATTTATTGCCGCGTGCGAAAATTCGAGCGCGAGCTATCAATTTCTGGGATATATACCTACCTACCAACCAACCTACCCCGCTGCTCTTTCTCTCTTCTCTCTGTGTCTATATGTGTGCGCTGGTACTGACAAGAAATACCGCGAGAGCCGCAGTGACAGACAGGCCGCGTGAGAGAATTCAGGTGTTCTTTTGATACAATAGTGAAATTGTTTGAAAACAAGAAAGAATAAAGTCAGCAGCAGACGAGCACGAATATAACACACGGAGAGGAGAAAGATAGAAAGATAGTCCCGAGGAAAAAGTGTGAGTAGAGGGAGTTCATGTGCGCGCGCGCGTGAGTATATGTGAGAAGATCGGCGAGCGAGCGTGTTGCGCATATACCGGATTCAGGATCCGGAATCGCGCGCGCGAGCCCGCGCTCTTGGATCCGGTCCTTTAAACTTTATGTTGAACGCCTCGGAGCGTGACCTTGGATCGCTACCATCAGGCCGTTACGTACGCGGCTCGCGCAACTCTCTCTCTCTCTCTCTCTCTCTATATATATATACTGTATATGTATACACCGCGTACAAAGGCGTTGCTTCTCGCGCGAGCGCAGGAAAAAGACCTGCTTATTCTTCTTCTTCTTTCTTCTCCCTGTGTGTTGTTGTGTGTGTATGTACTCTCCGCGAGTTGCTGCTGCTGCTGCTGCTGCTGCTGAGATTATGACTCTCGTTTTATACTCCTTTTGGAGGCAATTAAATGCGCGCGCGTTATCATAATCGAACGAGAGCAGCTTCGAGCTGCAGTGGGCTTTTAATGGATTGCACGAAACGCGTTTTTCCGTCTGTAAAAAAGACGGCTAATTTGATAAGTAGGTGATGATGTTGCCGTATAATAATAATACACTGCGAGCGAGAGTGTCGAGAGGGAGAGAGACTCTCAGCTGATGTCAGTGTCAGTGTTTCTTCTCCTTTTTCTCGCTCTCACTCCACCTTCGCACGCATTTGATGTCCTTGTTTCGCGCTTTATTGCCTGCCGAGGACTTTATTGACCGAAAGTGCCGGGGTTATTTTTTTTTGGTCAGTTTACGATAATTAGTCGTAATGAGTTTGTTACGGCCGCGCAATAAAGACCGACGAATCAGTAGATAAAGCCGAGAAGATTTCGTAAGTAAAACAGTGACATGTTTATTCGGCCCCTTGTATATTCCGGGAATGAAACTTTAATGCTTCCATTATACGCGTACGCCCAAAAATAAGAAGGAAAAAAGACTCCTTCTGTTCGATATCAGCTGCACGTCGAGCAAGGCGCGAAATGAATCGATCATAGAAAGCATCTCTCTCGTCGCGACCGAAATCAGTATCAGAGTAGCAGACGACAGCCGGGAGAGATAGATCCCTCGACTCCAGTCGATGCGGATAAGAATCGCCGGAGAGATACGTCGTCGATTCGGTCCTCTCTCTAACGTCCGGACGAGTTTCTTGGCGATGTAACACGTCCGATAGGCAGCTATTTAGATCGACGATTGTCGCTAATTTAACGAGCTACAAATATATAAAGACGATCGTCGTCGACGAGTGCTCCACGTTTTTGTTTACACTTTATCCCCGGGAGATTTTATCTGACATCTCTATCCCGTCGATCGAAGAAGAAATTATCCCCACAATAAGCGAGGCAACAAAACAGTCCTCGATCCTCCATTGCTTAATTAGATAACAATATCTCATTTCCCCGGGCCTCAATTAATTCGCGCATCAGAGTCTGAAAAGAAATCCAGAGTCGCAGAAGAAGAAGAAGAAGAAGAAGAAGAAGAAGAAGAAGAAGAGGTAGTAGGCTGGTTAGCTCTCTCGGAATGACAAGTTCATTTTATTAAGACGGCCGCCGCATTATGGTCGTCGTCGTCGTCGTCGGCGCGTTATATTCGCGGACCCGCAGCCGAGCGTGCATCACACTCAGTAGAGAGCTACCCCCTCTCTCTCCCTCCTGCGCCCACATGCGTGCACGCTCTCGCGACAGCCCGTGCATTAATCCACGACGCGAATAATCGCGCTGCGAAGCTTCTCTCTCTCTCTCTCTCTCTCTCTCTCTCTCGCTAGAGGGACAAATAAAGGAGCTCATGTGCGCCGAGTGTGAACGGATATGTCGCCTTCTTTGATCTCTCTCGCGCGCGAGCGCGTACCTCCCACTATATACACCGCTACTAGCATTTCTTTATCCCTCCCTCGTGTGTCGCAGCTTCTTTTTCTTCTTTCTTATACGCGCGCGCAGCTCTCTTCTCGCTAGAAGCGTCACTCGCGGTTCATCGTTCTTATACCCGCGCGGTCGCCTCCCCACAAGATCTCTCCTTCTCTTTCTCGCACTAACAGCCACTTCTTCTTTGATGCGTATATGAAATCTCGCATATATGAAGTCGGTACTTTTCTTTTGCGGGCTACTGCGAGCCCCGCTGGCTTCCTGCTTCTCGCTGCTTTCTGCCTTTTTGCAGGATACATATACTCCGCGAGAAAGTCCGTTATTATATGTTCGGACGGACTCGGGTTTCGCTCGTGGAGGTGAGCATTGAAATTCTTTCGAGATTCATTGTTTCCTCGCAAAATTAGGCTCTATAAAGCGCAAAATTGATTCTAACACCGACGAGTTTTCTAGCGCAACAAAATTTCCAATTTAAATTTTGCAATAAAACGTGTACTGCGCCTTCCGTCGAAAATATCATTGCTCCTTCTCGCTCGCTCGCCGCAGACAAGCAATATGTATGAATCACCTTTCGAAACAAAAGCGTTCGATTTTTAAGCTCTCTCCCGGTAAAAATCCTGCTCTCTCGCAGCTCGAAACTGACGATTCGTTCCCCTCACAGTCCGTGTGTATGTGTGTGTACTACCGCGCGGCTCCCACTGCAGCGGCGCAGAGAAACATAAATTCTGCCATTTTATTTTTCCTTTAACGACTTTACCAGTTCGACGAAGATTCGGATGATACATCGGATGCTCGCCCAGCAGCAGCAGCAGCAGCGGCGGCAGCGAAGGAGCGGAGAAAGAGCGCAAAGAAAACGAGCCTCTCAGCATGTGTGTGTGTGTGTGTGTGTGTGTGTGCGCGCGCGCGCGCGAGTGTCAGTGTGTGTGTGTGTGTGTGTGTGTGTGTGTGTTTTAAAACTAGAATGAATATGAAGGNCGAAAAAAGCATAGCCGTGACCCCAGACAGAGAAAGAGAGAGAGAGAACTGGCCGGGCTAATTGGCGGCTTCGCGCTGCCGCTGCTCGGATTTTAATTTGTTTTCCGGAGCGCCCCGTCATTACACGCCGATAAACTACCGGATCCGATGTATACCGAGTCGCGTAGTCCGAATCCGTTTCTACTGCTCTTTGGAAATACTAGATATTTCGAATTCGGCGCGTATAATGATAGCGGCGGGGGGCGCCGTGTGCCTATACTCCCTGCGGTTTCCGAAGAATGACTGTATTAATTTGCGCATTTTTAGGCAGCCAGAGTCGGAGAAATTGCTGCGTTCACTTTCCGAAGAGAGATTTTTTGCCGATTCTCCACTCAGTGTATAGCTCCGAGCGGGAGGACTCAATTGTAGAGTGACTTTGCCGAAATTGCCGAGCTCCCTGGCGGCTGCAAAAAAATCGGAGACTCAAGAATAAGAGAGAGGATGAGAGTCAAATATGTGCGTGCGATTGGGCAGCTTGAAAATTCTATTTAAACTGTTACGCTGATTATCGGTTCGCTTTAATATTCGACTCTCGGAGGATTTTTGCGGAGTAACGCGCGTGATTGCCGGTTGGTCGTCTTGTGCGCGCACCGGACTCTTACGCGTTAATTCAAAAATCAGCGTATACAGCCCGAAGTGTTTTCTTTCTCTTTAAAAAGTGTCTCGCTAGCTACATCGACATAAATCATCGACCACGCGATATCCTACAACTCGGCGCAGAATAGGAGAGCGACTCTATCGGCTTCTCCGAATCGCTCTCTCTGGTGAAAACAAAAGCTCGCATTATTTGCGGGTCCGAGGCGGTGACTAAATCACGTCTCTCTTAGAGGATAAATTTCCCCGCTCGATCGCTGGCGCACGCACGCATCGAACTGGTTATGGGCTTTTATTCGCGTCCGTCTTTGTCGGGGTCCTCTCGATATTATACCCTGGGTCCCCGGGAAGCTGCAGTATCTGATCGAATCACACACAACTCGAGGAGAGAGAGAGAGAGAGAGAGAGAGAGAGAGAGAGAGAGAACTTTACCCTGAACGCAGCAGCTTCGTGTGTGTGTGTGTGTGTGTGTCTGCGTGTACGTGCGCAGCCGTATGACCGATGCGCCACGGGGCCCCATAAAGTCCGGCCTCGGACGTAGGAATGCCACTTTCACGGGAGGGAGAGCCTGCAGCGGGCCTTGGCTGCCGCCGCCGCCGTATAGCAGCTTCTCGGCACCACCACCACCACCAGCAGCAGCACAGGATGCGCTCATACTCGCGGGAGGAAGAAAGAGAAAGGATATATTATATGAGCAACGAAATGAGAAAATTAAAAGGGAGAGAGAGAGGAGCTATGGAGTGTGGCGCGTCTGCTGCTGCTGCTGTTCGCTGTGTGGGCGTGTGAGCTGTGCTCGGCGAGAGGAGACTGACTTATTTTCGGGAGATCGGTGGAAAATTGGAAAAATTTACGAGCCTTTTCGGGTAATTGTATGGAAATTATATGGATTATTGTAATTTATAGATCACGAGGGGAGATTAATTGAACTTCTGGCTATAAAACTCCGCGTGAGAATATTTATACGAATCCAGCTTTCCTCGTGTAATTGAGAAATTTTACCTATACTATTTCAAGAGCTGCAGTGTTATAATTAAAAAAGCTCTTATTTCTCGATCTCCTCCGAGTCCCAAATGGTTTTCAAAGTTATTGGAAAACTATTACTTCGCGGCGAGCATATACATCATCCGTCCTAACAAAGAGTAATTCCCGGCTATATCCTCGCGGCGGCTCTCGAAAAGTCCATATCGCGCTGAAATTCAAGATAGAAGTAGCCGCGAGCGAGCTGGAGCTCTAAATGAGAGCTTTTTTACATTCCATACCCTCGAGGCGGGGCATTTTTATTTAACAAAAAGGCCGCAAGAGAGAGAAAGAGAAAATGACGGGGCAAAAAGGCATCTCTTGGCACGTTCTAAGGATTATGCAGGAAGAGACTGCGCTGCGAGAACAGCTGCTAATTTTATGGCGTTTTCAGAGAAGCCACTCGCGCGAGCCTTTCCTCTCTCGCTCTCTCTATTTTTCTTTCGGATATAGTTTTCCTTGACGAGGCACAAAATCGCCACTATCGCGTTCTCTCCTTCTCTCTCTCTCTCTCTCGCGCGCAAAACCGGTTCGCCCCGCGCGTGTATAGAGTATTTCCTTCTTCTTCGCCTGGCGCTTCTGATGCCGCGGCAGCAGCGAATACACAGCAAAGCGCATATATATCTGTATAGGAGTAGCTCGTATATATACGTTTCTACCTTTGTTCCCCGGCTTTGATCCTATCTACGGGGGTGGGCTAAACATTTTTCAGAGATACATCCAGCTGGTATAATCAAAATTAAAGCGGCTTTTGTGCGTCGAGAGCAGGAGGGAAACATTTTTCATGCGCGCGCTGCAGCCCTCATTATCGCGTTTTGATTCCTGCCTGCTGCCGAAGCCGGTTTTTTATTTGAGCTTTTCTCGTACGTGACGAAATTTTCGAGTCTCTCGTCACACTGTTTCATTTTACTGCTCACTCGCGGCTGTTCAGAATTGAAGATGAAAAAAATCAGCAATAATATTAGGCCGATAAAATCGGCTGTTTAACGCGACGATAATTTTCCCACTTGACGTCAACGCGAAAGCTACAAACTATTCGGATTACCCAAGCGCGCGCGACGAACATTGTCAGAAAGCCCGCATTATGTATGTACAAGCCTGTGCAGTTCAATAAACGAGAGAACTTGAGGCGGGGTAAAAAGAATGGGAACGTTAGATATCCTTTTTAATGCTCAGCAGCACAAAGGCTCACTGTTTCTCTCTCTCACTCTCGAGTTAGTCCATTCGCAAACTCGCGCATAATTGTATACGCGCAGTCTCTCTCTCTCTCTCTCTCTCTCTCTCTCTCTCTCTCTCTCTCTCTCTCTCTCTCTCTCTCTCTCTGTGCCTGCAGGTGTAGGCGTGATCACCTGTTCCGGGCGTGCGAAACCTTTGCCCCTCCCGCTTCTTCGCACGAGTACTAAAACGTTCGAATGGCACTTCGCGATAATTCTGCCGCGTGCGAAGAATATGAAAAAATAAAGGGAAGTGCACGCTTATATGTATACGCGCCCGCGCGCGTTATATTATTGGCGCGGATGAGTTAGGATCGGCAAAGCGGCGCTGTAATATTTTTCTCTCGTCTCGAGCGCGTGCGCGTGTGAGGGCCTTTTTTAATTAAAAAACAATTCATTCGATGCAAATTATCCGAGGAGTAGCTCCGGGACGTTGAAATGAAGCTACATTAAGGCCCGTAAACCTGCGCGTAACTGTAATGAAGTTTTTTACTTTATAAGCTTGTACACTTCTGAGTACACTTCTGAGAGAGAGAGAGAGAGAGAGAGAGAGAGAGAGAGAGAGAGAGAGAGAGAGAGAGAGAGAGAGAGAGAGAGAGAGAGAGAGAGAGAGAAAGAGAGAGAATGCAAGACCGAAACAAAACACCCGAGAGCCGTTCCATATCAATGCGACTCCGAAAAATACCCGAGCGCGGCAGCGGAGAGAAATCATCGGGTGTGTATAGCGCGAGATTCGCGTGTGATTTCCTGGCTCGACTCACGCACACACGAGTCGGCGGCGGTCCTCCTTGTGCAAAGCGCGTTAAAAACCCACTGTGCGGAGCGGGGTCCTTTCGCGCATTCGCGTTTTAACGAGCCACCAGCGAAGCGACCCGCGAGCCACAAATTGGCGCTGCCGCACCGTTTGTCTCTGCCGTTACAAACAGCTCTCGCGTGCGCCCGTGCGCGGCGCCGCAAACGATCTATCCTGTGTCGTCGTCGCTTTCTTTCTTTCTCGAGCCGACACCTCCTCCTTCTCTCCTTTACACACACAGCAGCAGCGGCAGTCGCTCGCTCCTGGAGTAATTAATTGCGAATTACTTTCGCGATTTTTGATACCGAGAGGCTTGCACACTGCACACTCGCAATTTGTTTCCCTGCTAGCGGCTGTTTTGATTTTTATTTCTCGAAAGAGAGCGAGAGATGCAGATGATCTCCTCGCGCCTATGGGCGGAAGGAGATTTTTCGTCGGTCTTTAGAAGCGCATTAACGCGAGTAGATCATTAAAAGGCTATCAGGAGGCTGTCAATGGTAATATCGCGCGAGGTGATGTAATGCGCCTTTAAAATACGGCTAATTTTGCAATCTTCTCGCTCGCGCGCGTGACATTCAATTAAAAATTCCGCAAAGCGTGAATTATACGAATTATACGACGATTACGATTTTGTGTAACAGTACCGTTGATTAATACAAAATTACGAAAAAAACGCTGTCTTTGAAGCTGCTCGCTGAGAAGCATTAAATCAAAGGAGCGCTATAGGAGCGTTTTTGCATATCACGTAGCTTGATTAGACTACCGCGTACACACGCGTTATACGCGAGAAACACAATTCTTTCGTCGCGAACCAAAATCAGCGGCCTATAATAACCAAGCTAGCGATCGGTCAGGCAGATGCCGCGGTTATACACACACTATACACACACATACATACACGTCTCTCCAAACGTCCATCTAATTAAAGCGAGCCTCTCTATTTGCCGGTCGCTGCTCAAGAGTGGAGAGAGAGCTGCTGCCCCATCCTATCAGGCTCAAGCCGACTCGCCGAGGCGTACGGATTAGCGGTTCGCGTATTTCACTCGCGGTCTTCCACACGTATATAATAATACACGTCGTGTCCCTAGTCGATAGATCATCGACCTCGGACTTTTGTCTCTCCTTGTCTCTCTCCCTTTCTCGGCCCGTCAATGAGTCGCTGCTCAATAATAATCGCCTCGATGGATATGCCGTTATCATACCTATGGGAAGAAGAAGAAGAAGAAGAAAAAGGACCTCGACGTCATTTTTATTACGAGTCCCTATTCGTAGGCTCGAGGTATATTCATCGAGATACGTCCACGGCTGTGACACTTCCCGGTTCAAAGGCGAGCATTCAGACCGCCGCTGCTGACCGACTCTTTCTCGCTTGACGTTGACAGATTTTTTTCTCGTTTAGCCCCGATATGTAACACACTAAACACAGACGGACATTGTGTTTCGGACAAATGAGATTTCTCTCTAAGGTTAAATAGTCATTGTTGCGAGGCGGCCTTTCATCTCCGAAATATTTCCGTCCGATCTCGTTTCGATCGATCGTTCGAATTTTTTTATTCTCTCGCTGTAATCATTATATATACTGTAATAGCCAAAAAGTTCGCTACACGGCTATATATATACGTTCGCGTAATTAATTTCCGGCGACTATATACCCGCGGCCCTCTAATGACTAACTCAAACAAGCTCCGTCGTTTATACAATAAATAATTTTTCCCCATCGACTACACACGGCCCCTCTCACGTTCGCCTCCTCCATCATTAGCTGAAAAGCCGCGATTGAATCGGTCTTTACAGTTACGTCTATTCACCCGACTACACACAGCCGTTGCAAACTCTGCTCTCGCGCCTAAAACCCTGGCCTCTTTTCCGCGGCATCGCACGCAGTACCTGTGTACAAACTCTGTGAAAAAAAGAGGATAGGATATAGAAATCAGACGCGTTTCGTCTGCTCTCTCTCCTACACGCGCACTCACACACACACACACACACACACACATCACTCGCAAGAGCGCTTGTAACGAGTCTTATTAACACGATGACTGGCCGATCCGCGTGCGTCGCGCTCGACAAAAGAGCAGCTCATCTGAACACGTAGGCTTCGTGAAACAAGTGCGATAGCGGCGTCCGATACGCGCCGACGATAACAGAGCGCGCGAGCGTACGGCGCGGAGGCGTGGGAGTATGGAACAGTTCGGAAGGGGTTGAGAGAGCGAGATCGGACTTTGAAGCTCCACTGGCAGGCGTACATCGTAAACGCATTAGTTGGCCGATCCGCGCTCTCTCGCGCTCATCCCCGTTATGTGCTATATACACCTATACGTCTCTCTAGCCGCCGCCGCTGCTGCTGCTGCTCGGGCTATCAACAAGTAGTAGCCTGTATATGTGTGTGTGCGTCCGTGGAGCCGCCGCCGTTGCTGCTATCAGTCCGCGTCCGTCTATCTTCGCGAGAGGCTGAGGTGCAGCAGCAGCGTATATACCGTAAGGGGGAATGCGCTGTTCTATGGGATGAACACGTCGCGGTCAACGCCGAGGATCACGGCGTTTACGATACGAGACGAGCGACGATGACGACGTCACGACGACGACGACGACGAACACCCCGCGCGATGCGCCTTGATATGCGCGCGGGAGTGCAGTGTCTATAGCTGATGCTATTTGGTTTACTGGGTTTCCATGTGCTGTAGGTACAGCTCCTCGGGGACACACGAGCGGAGTATACGGAGGAAAAAATCGGCTAACGGTAAACGCGACGAAATTAATTAGTATAGCTTAGGAAAATTCTATTTTCATATCTCCCTGAAATCAATGGGGAATACAGCGGGTAGAATACGAGAATGGTCGTGGTAACCGTATAACACACATATACACACAGGACATCTGGGACTCGTGTGCCAGCAGTTGATCGATGCGAGATTGTACGTATATGTTCCAGCAGCAGCGGCAGAAGAATGTTCCCAAGAGATGAGAGAGAGGTGCCGTTGAGCGGAAGAGGTGGAAAAAGTTATGCGCGACACGAGGGATGCTGTGTGCAGTGTTGAATGTTTCAGCGCATTTTATATATACGCGCGCAAGCGCGAGCTGATATCCGATTTTAATCGGCGAATATTCCTGCTATATTATATCTGTACACTGTACACACACCTCGCCTCTCTGCATTATATGGATATACATTTCACGCTAACGGTACACACGTGCGATCCTGCATTCTATAACTCACATTGTTATTTCCGAGGAGATAATTTTTCAAAAGCGAAAAACAATACTTTTCGAAATTCACGCCGCTTATACTTTATTACATACCAGCTCGCTGGATTATCTCGTATACGGGCGCAAAAGTAAGCTAATCCAAGGAGGCATCCTCCATCAGTCGAGAGAGTACGCGCGCGGCATTCACTTAGAGTTATCCGGAGATTAATAATCACTTAGCGGGAGAACTTTCGCCCGAGTAAGTATACCCCTGCAAGGTTGAAGCTGCTTCACTGGCTTTTAACGAGCCGACTGCAGCAGCAGAAGCAGGTCCTTTGATCCGCGAATTCGGTGCAGCGGCATCAACGAGTGGTTGACCCCGTATACGCGACCTCTACAGGTGGTCGCGCGCTCGCTGCCATACAATACAGTCCTTTTCCCGTTACGACTTCTTCGCGGTCTATTTCCATTTCAAACTCTCGAGGATTAGCGTTTTCTCGGAAATCGCATTATACTATCGACTATTCAACAATTTGCCGCTGAAAAATGAATCGTTTGCAGAGTAGGCAGAATCTCATTCACAACGATGATTTCAAAAGCAAATTTATTAATTTTTATACCTCGAAAACGGCCCCGGCACGCTCTTTCATAAATAATCCCCCATACATTCAACTGTCGCTCTACCTTTCCTCTCTCACTGGGCATATTCTCCGTTTCAGTTTTCTTCTCCTCCTCCATATAGCCCGCTTTATCTCTCTATTCTTCGCCATCCGAAAAAAGCCTCTCACCGCGCGCGCCGCGCTCTATACCGCGTAAAAAGCCCGGCGTTTTATCCTTCTCTAGGCATATCCTCTCTGAAGAAGGCGTCGTGATGCGTGTATAACCCGAGACACGACCACCGCCGTGGCTCCTCTCTCTCTCTCTCTCTCTCTCTCTCTCTCTCTCTCTCTCTCTCTCTCTCTCTCTCTCTCTCGGTAGTCGGGTATTTAATATGCACTGGTCCGGACCGCGAGACACTGACAGATCTCGGTAATTAATAAAACGTTTCCCCTGCTCGGCGTATTGTCGTGCCGCCGCGTCTCTCCACCGTATACACCTATAAGTATATACCGTCCGTGTGGCCTTTTGCCTTTTCACCGGAGCCATAGCTGTGGGATATGTAAGCTTGGAAAGAGGGGTCTTGGCTCTTTTGGGACTCGCTAATTAATTCGTCAAACGAATCGGTTCTTCTTTCGCGGGCGTCGCCTGTTTGAGGAAACAAGCGACGTCGCGGCTGCTATTTGTCTTGGAAATTATTGGGCGCGAGCCTTGTTTGAAGGAGAGGAGCGAGTGTGGACACTGATGCGCGATTTGTGGTCTCGGCTGATTAGCAGAGATCGTTTGGGAGCGTAAACAATGATTAATTTCGAACAGTCTCTTCGTCCTCTCTTCTCTGCGGTTAATTTTTTTTTCATCCTGGAAATGAGCTGAAATTTAAAAACGTTCTTTCCTAACGGTTGCGTGTGTACAAGAAAGTCCTGACTGACGGCTTCAAAGTGCAAAACAATAACCATAAATCGACGAAAAGTCGGCATTAGAAGACACATTCCCATACTGAAAAGCTGCTCATTCTCATTCCCATACAGCAGCAGCAGCGGGAGCGAGAAAATTCCGCGCTCCTAAAACGACGAACAAGTTGCCGCGCCGCTGCCGGTTTGCGAATAAGAAGCTACTCGCTGCGCGCAGCCGGCTGCATGTCAACGCTCCCTCCTCTCTCCGCGTAAGTGTACACAGCGCACACGTATGCACGTAAACAGAGAAGCGGACGCGTATTAATTGGGCCTCGGCCGAGCTCTGGCACTGTTGGATGTCCTCGTGTCGAGTTTCCGCCGCGATCTTCGCGATTGTTCCTGCTCTTCGCCGCTCTGCTGCCTATTCTACTGCATCGAGTTCTGTGTATGTGTGTGTGTGTGCGCGCGCGCGCGGGAGATTCCTGTTGATGTTGCGCGGGGATGAACTCGACTGCTGCTGCTGCAGCCGCCTTCCGCAACGTTTAATTTATGACAGCTTGTTGTACGCGATTCTTGAAAAGCTGTTGCTACTTACCGCATACGCGCTTGTGTCTGCGGGTTTTCAGGAGTAGCTCGATGCATACGTTAGTTTGCGCAATTTGTTTGGATGGGTATGGTTGTTGTTTTTTTTTTTTTTTTTTTTCGCAGGGAATTTGAATTGAAAAGTGAACTTTGTGGTATTGGTGGAAGCCGATTGCTGAGTTATGGCGGCCGTTTGAAAGTTGGTTTGGGAGCGAGAAATCTGTGCAAATTGCGGATATGTTGCAACTGTGTAGGCTTTTAGCAGTTAGTTATAAATTAAATCCGCAATTCGCGAGCTGCGTAAAACAGAAGTTACCTTACGCTGCAACATTAATCACGAATGCATAGCATTTATGTAAAAGCTACGTAAATAATCTTTAGACTGATATTGCTTCATTTCTGGAAATATATACTCAAGATAGACTCACGTGGGGAGGGCAGTGACGGCGGTGGTGCAGGGAAGAAAAATTTACTCCTAAAAAAAATTAATTTTAAAGAACAAACGACTTTCAAAACCCACGTTTATCATTCTGTCGGATTCATCAAGGACAATACATGTTCGATACTTCCACCAATCACCTATCTATTTTCTAAAACTTCTATAGAGTTATAGCATGAGCGGCCGAAGCTGCAGGCCAAACAAGGCAGTTTCAGCATTGATGACACACCACTATATCTAGTCTCGGCGCGCATATTGTTATAAGGGAAATAGAAAAGCGACTATGCGCCATCTATCTCCATCTGCCACAGACACGGATAGTTTAGCGGAGACGAGAGAGCTCGCGGAAGGGCCAGTCCAAAACTGCTTTGTTTTGGTAACTGATATCGCTCTAACGATTCACATGTACGCGCATGTATAATGTAATAATAAGTTTAATTCAGACTCGCAGCGGTGTTTCTAAAACAAAAATGCATAAGTGAATTTCAAATTTTGAGATTCACGCAACAATATAACATAATTCACCCTTTGTTATCATATTTTCTCAATTTCCACTTTTTTTTGGTAAGGGATTCAAGCACACGCAGACATTGCTCGGTAAAACAAACAGCCGATCGGAGGACGAATAGAATGATTACCATATCTTTTTTAGAGTCGAAAAAGTGCTCCCTCTCGTATAACGCGTCAAATCGGATGTCATTGAAAAATTTATCTCCGCGGTATCGCGTTACGGCACAACAAACCGTTTTATTCCCCCAAAAATAAGTCTCGGAGCGATGCGTTATGCGTTTCGTTAAACCGAGACAGATCGCGCACGCGACCAGCGAGATTAGGCGCAAATACGCATCGGAGCCGAGAGTCGGGAGCCACAGCGAGTCGTCCGAATATAGATCAAAGCCGTGATTTATTTAACGATCGCCGACGGCTCGGCTTCTTTTCTCCGACTTTCTGGCAACTTGACAGTCAAACGCCAGAGGAAGCGCTATTGGCCATTAGGCAAGAACTCGTCCGCTTACTTAGCTCGACGACTCGTCGCGTCAGCTTTCATCCGACGAGGTAACTGCTCTATTGGCTTCGTAAATTATTTTCTCAGCGCCGTGCGCGTATATGAGATGTATCGCGTTTTGTTTGATTTCGCATGGAGACCCTTTCAGCTCTCTCTAAAGTTGGACGATTTACGATGGTTTTTGTTTTAATGGATATCAAAGACGAAGAGCACAGATCGGTGGTAGCGGTTAAATTTAAAGTCGCGAGTTTGTTATTCGACTGATTGAGGAACTGTAAATGTAAATCCAGCGAGTGACCTACCTGTTTAATTGAAATGGACAATTTGCATTGAGCGATATTCAGCATGCGCGCGCATCCCTAACAATGGCAATCGTCGGAGAGAGGGAGAAAATTGTCGTGCACTGCTGCAGCTTCGTTATATGTAAACAAGCAAATTAAGAAAGTTCGCCTGCTCTTCCCTCAGCCCTCGCTTGTACACTACTCTCTTGAGAGCGAGAGGGGGGGGGGGGGCGAAAACGAGCGCAAGTGTTCAGGCAAAAAAAACAGGAGCAAAAAGCCGCGCCGCCGGGACGAGTCGCGCTCTAAAAAGAGATCAAAAGAAAGGAGCGCCCGCGAAATCGTCGCAGCGGCCTTTAATCCGCCAGTCACCCGGAAACTCGAGTTTGTCCAGAAGCAGCAGCAGAAGCCGAGAATTGGATCTCGCCTGCATTATTCATAACCAATTGCCGAATCCAAAACCGAGCTTCTGTCCGCGCGTGTACGTGTCTTTTCCTCGTTTCGCGCGTTTCCTTCTTTTCGGAGCGTATGTACTGTTTGCCGTATAAGCTCGTTTGCGGCGGAATTTTCGATGCGCCGCCATTATGCATTTGGCGAAACGAGCTCCGAGAGCAGCTCGAGAGCAGCAGAGCGCACTTGACGAAGGGGACGAGTTAACTACTGCCGAACCTGTATCTCTCTCTCTCTCTCTCTCTCTCCGCTGCAGTGCTGGAATCTCGGCTAAGAAAGTATCCCGATCCCATCGAAATCCGCGCGCGCGCGCGCATGTGATCCGCCGAGTTTATTCTCATATTTGTATTCTACTGCCGAATGCGCGGCGCATCGTGTGAGTGTATTCTTTCCGCGGCGAAAGCTCTTCCAGCGGTCGCACCGCGTGCATGCCGATAGGAAATCTCCGAGCGGTATTATTATACTCTCGGAGTCGTTAAATTTTATTGTGTTTTTGTTTGTCCCGCGCACGCAGACGACTGCAGTAAACTATCCTATATGGAGTCTTGTACGATACCGAACTTTTGGACAATTTACGTGGCTTTATATTAGTGCTTTCGATGAATTTTCGGCGTCGTTGCGTAATTAAAAACTGTGAAAAATAATTTTTCTGCCGACAAAAGGAAAAGCGAGGACAAAGTACAAAAACCAAGTGAAGAGCTATGGTCCGTCCGCGTCCACTTATGCAACGGCACTTTTTTCACGTCAATAGAGAGCGGCGACCCCCACGACGAGACAGAAGATTCGTGTCCTCCGTGTCACCTAGAGACACGCGCGCGACAGTCCCAGAACACAATCAGGACGCGTAAAATTAATAGCGCGACGCTAGAAAAAGCTCGTATACGTGTATATAGAGACAGAGAAGGGAGAGGCCATACGCTGTGGCGGCGGTGGAGGCGGCGCGACAGTCCGCGGCATGAAAAATATCGAAGCTCGCGCGCGAGCGTCATTCCTGACTTGTCGCCATCAGTCTTCGTTTCGGTGCCTCGCCTCTAGCGCCACGACCTGACAGCTGCCACGAATCGAACGCGAGCCTCGTCGCTTTCAAGACTCGGCCTTTTTTTTATTAATGGCGTATGCAGAGGACTTTGGCCTAGGTCGCGGAGAGCTTTTGAACTTTAATTTACCCTGAAAACTTAATTGAATTCGAGCTAGCGACTGTGTTTGAACTAGCATTTTTCTCGCTCTTGTATATACGGCGTCTATTAGGCTAGAATTTCAAGTCCCTCGATGTTGGCGGCGCTGAAACGTAAGCACATTACGCGAGAGCAGCGCATAATGCAATTAGTTAAATGCGTCTCTCGCTCCTGCACTTAGCCCTAGGAGGCAAACACACCGGGACTGACTCATTCACGCATATGAGAAAAAATAGAGGCTCATCCGCTCGATAAACAAAGAGCAGCTATCCACTAAGCTTCTTCTATTATGATTTAGTGCGGTCCATGAATTTCGGCATATGCCGACGACGGCGAGTTTTACGACGTCGGTTTTACTGGCGCCGCGCGGCGGTGTTTTTGATTCTACGTAACGAGTCGCGATGCGGGAGTTTCGTCTAATCAATCGTCCCGGATATACGTAATGTGTGTACTCTAGCTCTCCGATGGAATAACCCGATGTAAATATAGAAGAGTGTGTGTATGATCAGAGCACACAGCGTTTTAAAACTGAACCGGAATTACATCAAATACTGTGGATTGTTTGACTTGGAGATGGAATATTTTATCGAATTATTATCATAGGAACGATAATAATTCAAAAGTTTGTCTTCCAGAGCTTCGCAACGTTTGCCCAACGCTGGCAATCAATCTCGCGTCGAATTTCGAAAAGCCTTGAATTTGTTATAGCGCGCTTTTGAAAGTCCCGAATATAAAAGCCGCAATTTTTCACCCTTTGTGTATAGTAGAGTCAGCGTTCGATTCGTCGACAAAGCTCGAATCCTCGATATATTCCAGCGCACATAGTCAAGGCTGCAAACACTTCATTGACCACAAGGCACATCTCGCATAATCAAGCGTCGGACGGGCTCCATCATCATCCATCTCCGCAACAGCATCAGCAGCGCTCGCTCGCGTGACAAGCTTACTCCCGCGAACGCAAATGAGCAGCTATTCAAAATTAGCACTGACCGCTCGATGCTCTCTCTCTCTCTCTCTCTCTCTCTCTCTCTCGCGCGCTCTCTCTCGCGCGCGCACGCACGTACCTATGGAGTATACACTCAATGAAAGTCTCAAAGCGAGAGCAGCGCAGGGGGTTAAAGGAGCTGTGCATTAAAGAGCGCGCGCACGAAGGTCAGCTTGCTTGCTCTCTCTCTCGCTCCCTCTCTCTCTGCGCGGGTGCACGACCGGCGGCGGGCTGCTGCACACGTACACACAAGAGAGCTGGCGAACGATCCAGCGACACGATAAATCGATGAGAAATTCCCGCGGCAGCTTCTCGCCGCCGCCGCCGCGCGCCGTAAGACAGATCGGTTTGGTTAGGTACCTTTTTCCCACGCATCGTCATCCAGCGGATTTTCTTTGGCGCATACTACTACTGCTGTTAACCGCCTAACGTGGAATTTCTGCGGCCGATCTCGTGCGCAAGCAGACTACTCTCTCTGTGTCTGTTATACAGGCGAGAGAGAGAGAGAGAGAGAGAGAGAGAGAGAGAGAGAGAGAGAGAGAGAGAGAGAGAGAGAGACACGGCGAAACGCTGAATGGAAAAGTGATGAAATATAAATATGGTACCCTCAGGAGAGCAGCTCTCCGCAGTGTCTTCTTTCCTCTCTCTNTTCGGCCGACGTCTTTACGAGCTTATAACTGGTGTGGTATAGGCCGCCGTTGTTGTTCCCTTTGCCGTGGCTATGGACCCCAATAAAAGCCGCGCTTTTTTGCCCACGCGCTGAGAGTTGTTTTTTTTTCGACAGGGGAGCTTTGGCCTGTTCCGGAACTGGAGTGCGATTGGTTTTACCGATTTTCAAGAGGTTTTATCGCATACTCACTTCGAGAGTACGAGATTCGATTCTGCACAACGACGAGAGACTTACGTACCTGAAACAGATGAAACAAAGCAAAGATCAGTCGGGAGAATAATATCATCGTCGGAAAAAATAAAAGGCGCGAAGTATAGGCATCGTATATTTTTCGCAACCAAAGATTCGGCCCCATCATTTACGGCTCTTTATTTTCCTCCTCTTTACTATCGTAAACAGCGTAAAATATCAGACAAATTTCAACGAGCCCATCCGCCTCTCGGCCCTTTTTCTCGCCCATCCAATAATCCTTTTTCGTATATACGTATACCCTCGGCACATCGGGCGAAAAGAAGAAGAGGAAGGGACTACACAGCAACAGATGAGCTTCGCATAAAGTTGCCAGCCTCTCTCTCTCGTTGGAGCCACGGGAGAAAAGAGGAAGAAGTATAAAAAGGCCAAAAATATTCGAATGCGCATAAGTCTTTGCTGCATTGCGCTCGCGCGCGTGAGAGAGGCGAGGACCGGTCTTATACCTTAGGCTCTCTCTCTCTCTCTCTCTCTCTCTCCGGAACTGCATATACATTCCACCGCGGCAGCGCGTGGTTCATAAAGTACGCCGGACTCGCGAACAGATTTGTCGGGTTCGTTCCTTCTCCGATATTTTTACGACACCTGCCCCCCTACTATATAGGTATACTCGGCTCTCTTTTCTCATGCTGCTGCTGCTGCTGCAGAGCTTTTTGCCATAAGAGTCAGGACTGTCAGGAGTAGAGGTCAAGTCCGAAATTGGAGATAAGCCGCTTTATAGCAGCACGAGAAAAGCGTTTAGAGTATTGCCTATTTTTAGTAGGCTTCGACTCGCTCGCGGATATATACGTGTCAATCGCTCCTTCGCTCTCGGGGAGATTTACCGAGCGAGGGAGGAGGCTGCGTTCAGTCCGAGAGTTCGTTTCTCGCGTAAATCACCGGACGCGGAGCTTGTATACTCGCGGAATATCGTCGTTGTTGTTGCTGCTTCGGATACACATATTTTTTCCTCGTCGGCTCTCTTCGGCGAGTGTATAGTAAAAATGACGAGTTTAACAACGGCTTGGACGAGTTAAGAGGATTCTTTAAAGTAAAGGAGCACCTAATTGAAGTATCTCGCTCGTAAGGCTGGACCTTCTTCCATTGTGAAGGGAAAAATGCGCACGAGCTGACGGGACTTTCGTCAATTATCCGTGCAGGACGAGAACCCGAAACTCTCCGTTCAATTATTGCCGATGCGATTTATTTCTCCACAGTCGGTCTCCTGCTCTCTCGAGACCGATGTACATCCTTGAGAATTCACGAGTCGCGTCCAGCGTGGAAAATATTCAAAATCAAACCACTGCCCTCGCTTTTTCCACGCTCAGAACCGGCAGTTTTCACGTGAGCATCGCTCGGAGCCAAAGGCGGGCGGTGCCGTTAGAAATATACGGCTCGACGTTTCCCACAACGAGCGAGAGATATAAACGCCTCGGGCGCCTATACTATGGTTCTCGGGCATATCGGGGAAAAGGATGTGCGCGGAATCGAATGGCTTTCGTAGTAGAGTGACTGCTCTAGATTTGGAAAGATATTCCAGACAGTCATCGGGCTTGTGTAATAGGGAAATTAGACGTGGCTGACGTGTCGTGACCCATATACTCACGGACGGCGGAAATTGAGCAGAAGTGATGTGGCGTATAATAATGGTAAAACTCTACGAAAGCCTCTCTCTCGAAAATACACACGCGGAAATCACAATATCACACTCATCGCGTAATTGCAAAACAGTCCGCTAGAGCATGAAGCGTGAGCCTTTTGATATAAATCGGAGCTGTAGGCGTATAAAAAAGTCGCGGATAAATCGGATGGACAGCCGCAGAAAGCAAGAAAAAGAGCAGAGAAGCTGATACATCCGGCGCGCGAAAAATTATCGGCGACAGGTTAATTTAGAGCCAGCGGCCACGAGAGCGCGCGGGGCCGATAATTACGCGGAATGAAGAAATCCATCCCCTCTCTCTCTGTCTCTCTCTCTCTCTCTCTCTCTCTCTCTCTCTCTCTCTCGCTTCTGCACTCCCTTGCGGATTTTAATAAAGACCGGCATTATCGCGTGGGAATCGAGAGTCGCCTTTGATGAGACCGCGCGCACCCGTGGGCGGCGTTTGCATATAAGACATTCTTTTTCGCCACCAGCCGCAACCACCATAAGAGCTGAGCTGAGGAGCGTTTATTTGCGGAGACGGTGTTTTGCGCGCGTAATGAGTATCGGAACTTATCCTTCCGGTGAGCGCGTATGCGTGTGCGCGGGCTGATGCATGTGCCGTCGCGCCCCTGTCCTTGGTTTTGAGAGTAGGTGTAATTTTAGAGCGCCGATTCACCGAAATGCGGCATCGCGCGTGAAAGCCTTTGCGCTGGTCAGTTGCGTTTCCTGTTTTCCCAAGGTGCGGGAAGAGTTCAAACGATCGGCTTCAAAGGCCAGCTGCATGCTTGAAATTATTTGATTTATATTGTGAAATTATTTTTATACGAGAAGCTACTTAGCTTCCGTGAAAAGTCGTTGACGTCGCGAGCTAGCGACATCAAAGTAGACGAGACGAGACGGGAGTAAAAACCTTGCGGGAAGAAACGTTAATTATCCTGCCGATTGGCCATAGCGCAAGAAGCGAAACTCTGCAGGCGATGGCCTTTTTCATCGACTCATCGATTACCGATCAGTCAATTTTCCGCGATAAACAACGAAGCGGCATCTCTGTCATCTACACGCTCTCTGGTATTATAGTCGTCAAACAAGCCATAGAATATCCTTCGCGTATAACAAGAACGACATCAACTTAAAGGCTTCATTCTTCAGCTTCCTGTATTCCTGGAACGGTACCTCGTTGCACACGAGGTGTCTCTCGGTGATTCGACCATATAGCTCTGTATAGCAGTAGTTTCCTAGAATTCGCGAAGGCCGCGACGAAACCACGGCGTCAAATCGATAGATTCATCGCCGTGAGAGTGGAAGAGAGCGAAAGAATGCATCTCGCGTTTTTCTCAAGGACGAGATTGTCCCGACGCCGCGTGAATTTTCACCGAATTCTTCCGAGGCTCCGCGACAATGGGCTTTAATGGGAGAAGAGAGAGAGAGAGAGAGAGGGCTCTTTTTCTTTATTTTTTGCTGACTATATCGAGAGAAGCACTGATGCGACGTCCAATCGAGAAGATTGCGCGCAAATGAACTTTCTCCGGCGGGTATACAGAGTGGAGCTTGATGATTATTTACCTTTTGCGTCACTCAATTTTCAAGCTGCGTTGTGAAAATTACTCGAAAATCGGGTGCTTTAAAAAGAAGGTAGCGCATAAAAGCACAAAGCGGCTACATAATTTCACGACTCTCCCATTTGTAATACTTTGGCCGAGTTGGCTGTCTGTATGGCGCGATCCTCATGAAAAGTCGCAACGGCGGCGGGTATATCTCGTTCTGCCGCCGGGCGACAAATGCATTCCCCAGTTAAGAAATGAAGAATGAGCCCGCGAGCGTTATACACAAGCAGCAGCAGCAGCAGCGAGCTTTCGTAGCGAGACGAGCTCACTCTCTCTCTCTCTCTCTCTCTCTCTCTCTCTCTCTCTCTCTCTCTCTCTCTCTCTCTCTCTCTCTCTGTGTTCCGCGTACTCTATCCCCTTGGCTCTGAATTCACTCTTCGCTTCTTCGACCCTTATCTGCCGTCGTTGCGTGTATGTGTGTGTATGTGTAGACAGCCGCATGGATTCATGTGTGCAAGGAGTAGGTGCTTCGCAGTATAGTGTGTATGTAACTGTAATCTTTGCAGCCGCANCGTTCACTCTCGGGCGCATAAAAGTGCATAAGAGATGGCTATCTCCGGTGCTGGAAAAGCATAGGCGAGCACAGCGCAGCCCTGCATTATACGCGCGCTAGAGAGACCCATCGCGCCTCTCGCGTCCATTTATCGTCGGCTTTTCAGCCTCACCACCGGCGTAGTCGTGTGCCTTAAGTGTATACGGGGAAAGCTTTGTGCTTTCGCCACCGCGTGTATCATCGCGAACGGCCTGAATGTGAGAGAGGGTTGTCTAGGCGAGGCGATGCTGCTGCTGTGCAGCCAAGCAGCGCGCAGCCGGGAGAATATTCGGGTCAGAGTTTGAAAAAAATATTTTTTACGCCGTCGCCGCGCTGCCAGGCCTTATTTCTCAGAGGCTTCTTCTCTTTTTTTCAAGGAGGTCAGAGGCTTCGAGGGGACCGCGTCTATAATGGAGACGTTCGTGCTCGAGGCTGCGCTGGAATGGAAACGCGATGCGGCTCACTTATCGGACGCTCGATTAATCATCGCTCTTGCTCTCGTGAGGTTGATCAGGAAGTTTCGAACATTTTAACCTCTTGCGAACACGCTAATATAAACTCGTACAATTACACATCACGCGACGAGGCTGTGTGCGCGCGGAATCCGATCGAGAGATGAAGAATCTTCGAGAATCAATAGCCGATCGCGCGCTGCATTGTCGACAGCCCCACCCATAGTGATTAAAAGCTCAATAATCCCTGATTAATGATTCAATTAAAGGGTCGCGCAAAGGAAGCCGCGCAACACCTTCGACTCGCGTACACGTGCAGCAGCATCGGCGGCAGCAGCAGCAGCAGCAGCAGCAGCAGGGGCAACACAAGAGGAGAGGAGAAGAGCCGCATTTCTCTTTGAGGCGGATAGCCTGTCTCTCTTCGGCGAGTACTTCCGCGCGGGTTAACGAGGTCAGTCTCTCTCTCTCTCTCTCTCTCTCTCTCTCTCTCCCTCCCTCTCTCTCGTGTGCCAGCCCGTCGATAATTAATAAAAAGATTAATTGCGCGATACGCTCGAGAGGATCGCGGCCTACTCTTTCTCTCTCTCTCTCCCTCTCTCTCTCTCTCTCTCTGCTCGCGCACGTGTACTGCACCTTCGCCGAGCGCTCGCTTATATTCGTAAAAACGGCGATTTTGTTAACCGACGAGACAAAACAATTAAAGGCTGCGCCGTAGCTCGTACAGGCTGCACGCACTATCTTACTTCTCCCTCTCACTCCATAGCAGGGGCTGGTTAACATCCGCGTACGACGAGTCAAACGAGCGGGAGCCGCTTACACCGCGACTGGCGAGAACAGGCGCGCGGGACATTATCAATGGATCTCCCTTCGTGTACGTGTGCGTAAGTGTCCGCGAGCGCGGCTATATCATGCATGCGCGCCGGACGTTTCCTTTTTGCACGACGACGACCACGACGACGAGGAAGAGGAGGAGGAGGACTCGCCACTGGCCCCTGTTACGAGCAATAACGCACTGCTGCTGTTACTTGCCGTAGCTGCTGCTGCTGAGCTTTTTTTCCTTAGCTTGCTGCGCGTGCTTTCTTATTGTTTTTTGCCCCCGACGTATCTCTCTCTTCTACGAGCGCGTACGAGCTCTCGCAGTCACTCGTGGACTTCTTTTTCTGGATTTCGCTGAATTGGAAGAAACGCTGTATAGGCTTATTATTACAATAAAATACGTACTATGATCACAGCCTGTTTAATCTTTTTAGCAATCTTTCAGAGATTGTAAAAGTAAAAGCATGAGCGGCCGAAGCAGCAGGCGAAACGAGGCAGTTTTAGGATTAGTGGCACACCACTATATCTAGACTCGACACGAATATTGTTATGAGGGAAATAGAAAAGTGCCAGTGCGCCACCTGTTTTCACTTGCCTCAGACACGAAGAGTTTGGGCGGTGAGGTGACGAACGAAAAAGCCGGTCCAAAACTGCTTAATTGTTTTGGTGATTGAGATCTGGTTTGGACTCGTAACAGCTGGTGCTTTTAAATTAAAAATGATTGGTAATAAACAAGCAAGCTAAAAATTTTAATTTAAAAAAAATTCTCGCGGTAATAGAACGAAATACACTCCTTGTTATCATATTTTCTCAATTTTCACTATTTTTACTATTTGAAGTATATATTTTGTAGAGTAGAATACGCGCGTTAATTTACGAGTCATCGAGGCTATTGAGAGATTTGAGAGAAGATGATCGATCGATTTGAATTAGCAATGGAGACCACCGCTGCGGCTGTATACATTTCTCAACAGGTTTATGAATACGCGTAAAGCACCTTCTATAGATAGGAGAGTTAGGTGTGCATTAGAAAGCGATGACCCTGAGGGTTAAAATCGAACCCATCGATAATTCACGACGACGATTTCTGCAAAGACGCGCAGACGAAAACCCGCAATAAAGCATCGCAACTTCTACCGCATTCCTACACCTCTCGGAGACTCCTCGTCTCCGTCGCGCTGTGCAGTATTCAAAAATAAACACACGCGGCGGCGCCCATTGAGGATTTTTCGCGTTTATTTACAGCCGCTGACTAAAATATTACGACTCCCGTCAAAAATGCTAATACTCGCACTATGTATACCCGCGTGAAAGCTCGACAATACCGCGACATCCTGTCAGGCATCTTATCGGCCAGACTCGTCGAGTAAATTTTCTTTTCTAATCTCTCTCGTGTGCGGTTACGCGAGTCTTCGAACTACGCGCGGAGCGAGTTACAGCCGCGAGAGTAAAATATATATCAGCGCGAGGCTGTTTGTTACTTTCCGCCCTTCGTGCCATGCGAGCGTATTTACCGTGGCGAGATAGCTCGCGCGCGCGCGCGCGCGCGTGTGTGTGTGTGTGTATACGTCTGCACGAGGCAGTTCCCGGACTTACCGACGCGACGACGAGACCGTCGGTTAATTAAACGCCCGAAACGAGCCTTTCGTTAACGAGGGGATCGCTGCTGCCGCTGCTCTGCACGCCCCTAATTTCGCCTTTTTTCCTCTCTTTCTGCGCTTTCGCCGCTATGTATATACGTATATATACACGGCTACGCGCTCTGTCACTCTTTCTTTATCCTTCCGGCCTTTGATTTCTACACTGGCGCAATTTTTCCTCGTCTTTTTTTTGGGTTATGTTTTTCTGCGAATAAAAAGCGAAAAATTTACTCGTACAGTAAATAGGTGTACCGTAAATCTTTCCGAGATTGCGGACCTCGTATAAGATTCACGAATTATCATCGCAACGCTGAGTGTTTTTGCAGAAAAATATAGTATATTATTTCTACAACACGAGCTACATTTTTCTTATATGTATACAATACACCCGACCCTACGAGTTTCGCCATCATCTCATCTCATTCCCCGAACTGACCCCATATTAGTTCTGCACCTACTCCTCTTTGTCAACCAATATACTCTCCACTCTCGTATGATACACAAGTGCGTGCAATTCCAATTTCTCTACCCCCCTCGAGCTCACCGCAATCATTCGTCCCCCTGATTTTGCGGAAATTGGAAAATTCCAGTAGCAAAACACGAAAGACCGCATCAACGAGTCTCCTTAACGGTTCTCCCGTCTCCGTCGTCGTATATCGAGGAAAAATAAATCCTCATGCTGTACCTATATAAACGCAGGGGTGCAAGAGAGTATAACTAATAAGCGGCGCGCAGGCGTTGAGCGAAGGTATAATTAATTGGGTGACACGGCGTGTGTGCACCGCCATAAATAAGTGAGCCTTGACTCTTCGGCCGTATTTGCATATTAATTTCGCGTAATGAAGACGATTAGGCTAACGAACGACGCCGCGCGCGCTTTTATGGACTGACTATAGCGTCGACTTGCAGTGTGTATATGTATGTGTGTACACGAGATAGAAGACACGGCCCCGCCGGGGTTTTATGTTCGCATCGCGCGCGATTCGATTATGTTATGTATATAGGAAAGTGCTGGTGTGCAGCTGATGTACACTGCGCTATATATATTTTTATAGAGTTTATCGCGGAGCACGGTGTCTCGTCTTTTTATTCTTCAGCACGCGCGATATGAGCTTGATGGATATATTTTACGACGATGGAGAGTTTTTCCGCGCGCATATAATGACTTTATACTTACGCGTCTATTTTAGGATTCCGAGAATTATAAAATAGTACGCAGCAAGTTTTTCATAATTCCAGGTATATACTTTTACGGACGCCGAGAGTATGTTTGCCCGCGAATTGAAAGCGTATTTTTATTATTATCCCGGAAATCCGATGAAAAGATCTCCCTCATTCCCGGGCAGATGATAGAGAGCAGGCTCTGCTAATATATAATATAGAAGGGTGATGAAAAGCGAAAGAATTTTCATCCTCGTCAAATATTTGCAAAACTTCATTAAAATCTAAAAACGAGATTTGTTATCGCATTCGTCAGTGCAAACAAGGGTCTCGTTCGGAGTACACACACACACACACACACACACACACACATATATATATAGACGGACTACTAGCTCGAGGGAAGGCCGGAGCGCGTGTCTGCCGGGAATTAATATAAGCGCGACTCTACTCTCTCTCTCTCTCTCCCACATTTCCTCTCTTTTTCTTTTCGTATTTTTCCCGCGCCGAGTATTAAAAGCGAAAGCCGAGAGAGAGAGAGAGAGAGAGAGAGAGAGAGAGAGGCGCGAAGCAGCAGCCGATGGGGGACTTTGGCTCTTGGATCTCGAGAAATTACGCACTGCGCGCGTACATACGCTCGCGTTATAATACCAGTTTTCATTAATCCGCACACATATGCGCGCGGAGAGCACTACTCGAGGGGTTCGATGCTGCCGCCGCCGGCCACGAGTTGCGGCGGCAGCAGCAGCAGCGGCAGAAAGAAAGAACACTATACCAACTCCAGCTCGGCCACGGCAACACAGCCGAATATGTTCGAGAGAGGATGTTTAACGGTTGATGTTAATCTGCTGATTTAACGCTGATTTACTATCGACGCGCGGGGATATTGCATATGAATATTATACGTATGTATGAATGCATGCAATTGACGCTCGCGCGCGCGCGCACGAGCGAGGCTCAAAAGGTGTATTAATGCAGGCGCGCGCACAAACTACCGGATCGGCAATTCCGATGCAAATTACTTATAAATAAGTAGTCTTAAACTGTGTGTAATATCTTGATCTTTATAGAAGGGAATTTATGCTTCGGAAAGGCCCGACACGGCCGAAAGAGGTGAGTCCTACTTTCCAAATGAAATTTGTATGCTTATTCAATTTACCTTTGGATTTACGTCTGGGGATAAAATAAGTCGGGGGCTTCTGTCGATACACTTCGCTGATGCGAGAATTAAAAGCAAATTGGCAAAGAGTCTTTCTAGTTGCTTAGACTAGTAGCCGGTAATTGAATTATCATCGTTGGCTTGCCCAACTCTAGATGCGGCTGTTTAAGTTAACCTTTAAACCAGAAGTTGTATAGCATGAGCGGCCGAAGCAGCAGGCCAAACAAAGCAGTTTTAGCATTTTGGCACACTACAATACCTATATCTAGACTCGGCGCGCGTAATGAGATGGGGTAAGTGGGAAATAGCCTATGCGCCACTATTTTCACGTGCCACAGATACGGAGAGTTTGAGCGCTGACGAAAGCGCCAGTCCAAATGCTCCAAAACTGCTTTTTTAAATAAAAAAAAGTTAGGTACATAAATAAGCCTCTTGTTATCATATTTTCTCAATTTTCACTTGTTGAGGTTATAGGAATTCAAACATACGCAGACATTGCGCCGTATAACGAACGAATGATTACAAAGAGTGCAATAAATGTGCTGCTTATTTTTATATGATAAAATACCTACCTATGCGAAGTCTGGTCTCTGATGCACTGATAATTTTTCCGATAATCAATAAATAATTGATCACGTCCACACAGCTCCTTTGTCGTTTAGTTTATGTATTTCGAGCAAACGGCACACACGTTTAAAATATTTTCTGGTAATATATGAGCGGCGATGGCTCAGTGGGCAGAGTGTCGGGCTAGTAATCCAGAGGTTCTCTGGGTTCAAGCCTGACTCTCAGTACTTTCTGACATCGTTTGTATGTTATATACATAAGTGTCTTATAACATCAAAGCTCCAGTGGTTCGGGTCCCACTGTATACAGTTTCGCACTGTATAATTAAACTGTAGGGCCAGTCGAGATGCATGCGCACTACATTCCGATGTGATGCACATGCACCGCGACTATAGGGAGCCTCTCTGGCCGGTACCATTGTATGGTATCGGGCAGAGGGAAGAGCCGTATAAGACTCTTCGAGAGGACTTGAAAATTCAATTATACCAGGGAGACGAGGTGAGTACTAAATAACGCAGAACCATACCGCTAATAATACGTCATAAGGAAGATAATCGCCCGAGGCGTAATAATATATGTCAGTTAGCAGAAAATGCACTTAGTCATTTTTACGAAGGCATTACTCCGATTCTGGAGTAATCAAGCAGCAATCAATCACTCTGCGACCTAACAATTGTATTATATTCAAAAATAGATGAATACTCGAATGATACGACCGTAGGCGTACGAGTGTGCTTATTTAATAATCGCGGTTTCTAACGTTACCATGGCTCTTCCGCGACGTGTCAGCTATTGCATGAGGCGCCATAATTACATAGTACGCAGACGAAGATTCTTCTATTTTTTATAATATTATAAGCCTTAGCCCAAAGGGGGGGGGGGGGGGAGGAAAAATCGCTGAGCGGCAGCAGCCATCCCTTTCGAGATAACCCAGAGCCGGCATGCACACAGATCAACATCGCTATCTGCGCTCTAAATATACGCAGCGAAGGCGACTACACTCCTCCTTGCTCTCTCTCTCTCTCTCTCTCCTCTAGCGAAGCGAATTATTCTCCTCATTCTATCATTCACGGGGGCAATTAGTCGAGCGCGGAAGCCGGCCCACTTGCCGGACAATTAATAAGATAGAGAGAAAGAGAGAAGGGTAAAGAGAGCGCAGCCGCAGATATTTTAATGCACTGCGATCGCTCCGCGTGATCGCGCAATAACGCAAAGCGAGCGC
>CM053171.1:37926548-37942519 GCA_012977825.3 Pteromalus puparum
TGTTCGCGAAGCTTGACTCTCAGTATACTTTCTGACATCTTTTGTTTATGTTATCATACCATAAGTGTCTTATAACCTCATGAAAGGCTCCAGTGTAACGTTTCGTGGTCACACTGCTATACAGTTTTCGGCATCTGTATTAATTAAACTGTAGGGCCGAGTCGAGATGCATGGCGCACTACATTCGACTGTGTTGATGGCACCATCACCGGCGGACTTATTATGCGCGAGGTCCTCTCCTGTGTCGGCGTACTATTTGTTTGTATGTCTATCCGGGCAGATGGCGTTTAATGATAGCCGTATAAGGATCTCTTCGAGGACCCCCCTGCAGCCGCAGTTTGCGAGATAAGCCGCGCGGAACGTTATTTGTAGTTTCTGAAAGTCCCTCGGTCGCGTTGCACTTGTTGCGATGCAGCCTGCGTTTTTTCTTGCGATAAGATGTTTGACGAGGCTTATTATTGTCCGTTGCGTGGATCTCGCGTTGCGTAATTTCATCGCACGCCTCCTCATGAGTTATGCTCGTACGTCGGGTTAAAAATACACCCCAACGAGGTCAAAACAACGCGGAACGAACTAATTGCAGCTATCGGGAGTAGATCAGGTTAAAACGAGACGCGACACTGACAAACTTTCGACAGCTTCGCAGTCCTCGCTTCTGCTTTTTCTCAGAGGAAGCGCGGCGCGATCTGACGAGAGAGTCGATACGTAGTGCGCTGTGCGTCGAGGGTCGGAGACTCCTCTCGTCTCGTCTTTTCGGAGCAGTAGTCGCTTTTCTTTGTGCGTTATGACGTTATGACGAGGCGCGACAGAAGAGAAATCCTTCACGCCTGTGTGCAAAGCGCGGAAAGAGCTTGTCCCGCGTATAAATACACGCGTCACATTATATCCACGGCGTCCAAAGAGCGGGTGTATCCTTTCCTTTGAATTTTAATCGAAAGCAAGCGCCCGAATTAATCGAACAATAAAAAGCCGTGTGTGTCTTTTTTCGCATCCAGCAGTGGTTAACAGTATTCCGACACAATTCGCCCCCTCCGACTTACCCACATTTCAAGTACACGGAGTGTCTGCTCGGAACAAGCTTATGTAACACACAGTTACACGGTCGCGAAGTAGCGGCGCGCTCGATGAGGCCATAGGGTAGATTTTTGCCGTTGCTCGGCAGCAGCAGCAGGCATCAGCGAGAGACAAGTATCGACGCTCGGCTACTGGCTTCTGCTCTCTCCGCGAGAGCAAAGCTAATCTGCCGCTCATTAAGCCTCCTCTCTGATTTAGATACGTCGGATGCTTCCTCGTACAAGCTCGCGATGTATACCTATATAAGACTCGCTCTCCTTCTCTCTCTCTCTCTCTCTCTCTCTCTCTCTCTCTCTCTCTCCGAAGCGCAAACTCGCCGGGTATAAGCAGAGAGCAGAGCGAGGAGAGGAGAGGAGAGAGAGAGAGAAGAGAGAGAGGGAGAGAAGAGAGAGGCTCTGGGTAAATTACGAATAGTTGTGCTTGCAGGATCCGTCGATAGCGACGCGCGTGGCTTTAATTGCTTTTTATCGAAATCACGACACCGGCAGATACCGCGAGTTCCATCTCTCTCCCTCTCTCTCTCTCCCTCTTTCTTGTCGGCATGACCCCTGGGGGGGGGGGGGGAGGAAAAATCGCTGAGCGCAGCAGCCTCCCTTCGAGATACCCAGAAGCCCCGGCTGCACACAGATCAACATCGCTATCTGCCTCTAAATATACGCAGCGAGAGAGCGGACTACACTCTCTCCCTCTCTCTCTCTCTCTCTCTCTCTCTCTAGCGAAGCGAATTATTCTCCTCATTCTATCTCTCACGGGGGCAATTAGTCGAGCGCGGAAGCCGCCCACGTTGCCGGACAATTAATAGATAGAGAGAAAGAGAGAGGGTAAAGAGAGCCAGCCGCAGATATTTTAATGCACGCGATCGCTCCGCGTGATCCGCAATAACGCAAGAGCGCACGCGCTCCGCAGATAGCGTCTCTCTGAGCAATGGCCTGCCGCGCGCGAGCCACTAACTTATACTTATCCTCGCGAGATTCTGCGTCTCTCCGAGGCAGCTGCAGTTCTCTCTCTCTCTCTCTCTCTCTCTCTCTCTCTCTCTCTCTTTCTCTGCGGGGACCGAATCGGCTTTCATGCTCTGTCTCTCTCGTCAGCGGTTATCGGTTGTCCTTTGAATGTGTTTACGCGGCGCTGATTTCTTTAATTAGCTCACCACAGTATACTAGACAATGGCTGTTTTAAGGGGGCTGTGAATATTCGCGAAGGGAATTTCGTTGCCAGAGGCGAGGAGGCGAGGAATTCGAAGATCTGGTTGCAGAAAAAATCGTTTACTTTGTCTTCGGCAAAATGTGTTATTACTCAGCTATTCAGCTGGCTCTAAACACCACATCGTGTTATCGCCGGAGTCACACACGGCCGAAATGATACGTGGCTGCATAAAAACAAGCTAGCTGCTCAATTATACGAGCCGTCGGAAGTATTTTAAAATATTAAAAGCCCGATTTCTCGTTCTTCTCACAGCGAGCCATAACACGGAGCAGCGAAAGTACAAATGAAATGGGATACGGAACGATCATAGGTCTGTGCACATAGGTCGTCTAGTAAAATTTGTATAATTGCAGAGCGCATAAACGGTTCGTCGGTATACCATAGGGTAGCAAACGAAGGGTTAGCTCTCTTTAAACTGTCATTTGCCCGATGAATCGTTTTCAAATACCCGATTTTTTACTCCCGAACGCAGTTCAAGGGTAACACGCGAACTTGTTTCTAGAAACGTTTACGCGCGGAGCCCTATATTATCGTTTATGTAACTCTCATCTAGGCAGTAGCGCGCACACGCGATATTTGCGTATATTTCAGAGATAGATGATTTTTCGAATCCATCCCGGAAACGAAGTGGTCGGTGCGATAAAGTCCCGACTGCGGAAGGGACTCGTGTATATAATGCGTGTACACAGAGAGCGAAGGGGGTAGGTAGCCATGCACGAAAAAGAGGCTCGCCGAGATGAGAAAAGAAAAGGGAGTTTCTATATCCCATGAGAGTTGTATATGGGGGAGGTATATACTCGGGTCATTCAGTTCAGTGAGTGACCTATTGTGCGAGGTGGGACAATGTGCGCCGACGCCGGCTCGCGCGCGAGCGCACTCTTGAATGGCGCAAACTATGGCCCCGAGGTGTTATGTTATGCGAAGAGAGAGAGAGAGAGAGAGAGAGAGAGAGAGAGAGCCGCTGTTATTCAGATTGGTAGGTGTACAGTAGGTAGGTGGGTATTCAGAGCGCGCGCGCGCGAGCGAGCGATTACCGCCGCCCAACTCTTTCGTGTAGGTATATGTGTACGAGATGCAGTTTCTACGCGTGAGAGGCGAGAGAGAGAGGGGGGGGGGAGAGACAGAGAGAAGAAATTGAAAAAGAAAATATAACGAGCCGGCGTGCGTGTGCGCGCATGTGAGAAGATCGCCACCGCCCGCACAATGATATTAAGGGTCTCTCTTGCGCTGCTCGACATGTTGTAGACTTCACACCTCGATGCTCGGCAAATTGGTTCGGTTCGAACCTATAATACTGCCTGTGTGTGTGTGTAACTACTACACTTGCGCCGGCGCGAGGGAGAGTGAAAAAAGAGAGAATAGCGAAGGCGAGAAAGAGAGGGGAAGGTTTCTCGCGAAAGAACAGACGGCCGGATCGGTTTCCACGTCTCGACTCGTTGGACGAGTTTGTTCGGTCGGCTGCTGCCGCCGCCGCTGCAGCAGTGTATAGACTTCCCTTAGGACTGTCACTTTCGTTAATTAACGAAGCGTCTCACATACACGCACACACACAGACGTGCCCAACGGGATATCCGCCGTCTCCGCTCTCTCTCTCTCTCTCTCTCTCTCTCTCTCTCTCTCTCTATACATCGATGTACGCATGCATGTATACGAAACGAGACGCGCTCGCACCTGTTTATTAAAGTCTTTATTATTTTTTGGACTTGTACTCGTGTCCTCGTGTTTTACCCGCGGCCTGTTTTTCTCCTCTCATCGCTCAAGACCTTATCCTTGACGACATTTAGAGCCGCATTATGTTGGTTTATCGCGTCGATTAATAATATCACTGTACTCATTAGTTCTACAACCATAGTTCTACAACCATCTGATTTAATTTCGCTTTCGACTACGCTGCGAACAACATTTTTGTTATGCAAAACCGCTTGGGTATACGTATGCTCTGAAGCTCATTGAAATTCACCGTGCGGCGAGTCCCGATAAACAATTTCCGCGTGAGAATGAAGAAAATATGGGAGTAGAATTACAGTCATAAAGAAATTGCCTACAGCCGCTGCCATTATATCCGCGTATACATGCACCCCCCACGAACATTAAGAATATCCAATTTTTTCGACATTACCGGCACTTTGCGAAGAATATTTCAGGCGAATCATTATCAGGTGTCGAAAGATAAACTTCTCTTTCTTGAAGCCTTATGAATGAATGCACGCTTTCGAAAGGTTTGCCAAACGCACGCTCGCGAGAGGTACGTTGGGTATATTATGTGCTTTGTTCACGGGAAGAACGCGAAATTTCTTGGACGAGTAAGAATGTATATTTATCAAACAATTTTGAAAGCAGTTAACTGAAAGTCAACATCGGGAAGTGATATTTAGCGATATGTTTCTAGCTGTGGATCTTTGGTTTTGCAGGAATTATCAATTCGTGTGATTAACGGAAAAGGACCGTGACTATTATAAATAGTTTCACCGTTCAAATGAGAACAAGAAAATAGTACATTGTACAATCAGAGGGAAAGTGCCTTTTTGTGCACTGATAAAACTTTATGTTATAAGGATTGACGACATTATATCAATGGCACGATCCACCAGCTGGTAGCGATATGCGAACATACCAAATCAGTCAGTAGCATTATACGCCGAGCCATAGTAGATAGATGCCATAAACCAAAATAGTATTGGACTGGCCTTTCCCCTACTGTTTAAACTTAAACTTGCCAGCTCTTTAATAATGTCTGGCTAGTGACAGTAGGCGGCGTATAGGCATTTTTCTGTTGCCCTCATCGCCATGTGTGTGCGCACTGCTATACCAAAACTGCCTTTATAAGCCTGCTTGAACTGCTCATTCTATAACTGCAAGCTTATGAACTAGATAATTATATTGTTAATTTGGTCATTTTGGGTTCATTGGACGTTTACACTCCTTTAGCTTTGCAAACTCTCCCGCATAATCGCGCTTTTCCCAGATCGTTCACCTCGAAGAAAAGCGCTCGAGCTCACGCATCGGCTGGACTGCACGCAACAACAGCTTCCATCTCTCCGCGCGCAAGAGAGCTGAACTGCCCGAGTCGAGTCCAGTCCCTTTTATGCCCTGCCAGCCTTAAATCATGAGCCGGGAAATAACTTACGTTCGGATGGGACTACACGGCTGCCGCTCGTCGGCGCGGAAGAAGAGGTGCGTGATATGCCAAGAGGATGAGCGGCCTGACCTTTGAGGCTACTCGCCCTCGACCCGCCGCCGCCGTCGCCGCTGCTCATGCTCTTGTTTTATGCTCCTTCCTCTCTCGCTCTCTTGACTTACGGCCTCCTCTATACTTCGTCACCTTGGGATCTTCTAAGTCTCTTTTATACAGACCGCGCTGCAGTCCATTCCTTCACCGACTTTCGCTTACAGCGATTTTCTAACATGGAAAAACGCCAGCCGAGAATAGAGACGGCGACGGGAGAAAAGGACGCATTGTCGAGAGCGAAGAAGGCACGTACAGACTCGCGCCGAAACAAAGAAGCACCTCTCGACGACCATACACAACAGCGAGAGAGACGAAAAATAATCCACGAAAAAAGGAAGTACGACTCGAAGGAAACGCGATTCCGCTCGCGAGAAGGTTCACATTTCTCGGACCGAGAGAGAGAGAGAGAGAGAGAGAGAGAGCTTTTTCTTTTTTTTCTCTCTCTCAGCGACGCGGCGTGTACACGTTCGATGGTCATCTTCGCCGCCGCTCGTCGATATATAACGTCGCGCGCGCGCGCGCGAGTCGCGCCGGTATTGCACCGCTTCGATCGCATCGCTCATGTATATACACTGTGTGCTGCAGCTGTATATACAGCAGCGGTCTGCGCCGCGAAGAAATAACTTGCGCGCAATGCGAGCGAAAGGGGGTTGTTGCTGTACATATACAGTGTGTTACAGAGGTTTCGAGCTCTCTCTCTCTCCCTCGTCTTCTGCCTGAGATTTGCGAGCTCGAAGAGTACAATGGTGAAATTTATATTTGGCTTTGCCAAATTTTTCCCTACACAAGACTGCACACAAGCGGGAAGAGAGAGACACTCGCTGGATGTGTGTAAATTACGAGATTACCTCTGAAAAATTGCGAATAAACGTTACTCTGAATTTTGATCTCGCGTCGAGTGATTTTCGTAGAAACGCTTATAAAATGTTTGGCGAAACCGAAAGCTTCGTGTCTTTTTTCACGAACAAGCGATCGCACACATCCGGTCTACTCAGCGAAATTGCTGCGCGCATCGGAGAATCGCGCGCGAAGATCGCTGCTCTCTCGGTCATTTTCTCAAATCGGAAAGATCTTTTGTTTTTACGCCTCGTGTCTGTCTGTCTGGCTGTGTGTATTCGTTCGAGGAAGAACACCGCCAATTGTAGAAACTCCGAGAGAGAGAGAGAGAGATAGATAGATAGATAGATCTTTATTCGCTTTACAGCAAAAATACAAAAATACAGCAACTAAGTTGCAATAAAGCCATATCATAGTATACATACAGTCAAAATAATTCGATATAATAAATATAAACAATAAACAATAGTGCACAGAAAATAAAATAGGTGAAAACACCATCTACACATATCACAGATTTGGTCATAGATCTATCTAATTGCACATATAATGTTTCGCCGCGCTTCACAGCAAGAATAAATAAAAGAATATGTATACACATAGAGACGCAACAATACAAACAGCCAAAGTTGACTAAGAGTCAGACTAGATTAGTTCTGCCGGTCAGTTCTGGGCAGTCAGAGCTCGGTCAGAGATCAAGAGCCAGTAGGTGACGTCGCAGTGCCCGCTTGAATGCAGGGAGAGAGAGGGCTCAGAGTCGCTAAGATTCGACGTCTAGCAGGTGCCGTCGCAGTGCTCTCTTAAAAGATGCAAGCGACGGCAGGCTTCGAAGAGTAGAAGGGAGAGAGTTCCAGAACCGAGCTCCCTGGACCTGGAAAGCCCTAGCCCCGGTCTCAGTGCTCACGGTAGGGATACTCAGTTCCGGTGGAACTCCCCTACTGGAGGGTCTTGGCTTGTGCTTGCTGAAAAAGGAGGCCAAATAAGAAGGTTCACCGATCCGAGTTACCCTGTACAGCAAAATGGCCTCAAAGTAGAGCCTTCTCGAATCGGAAAGATCTTTTGTTTTTACGCCTCGTGTCTGTCTGTCTGGCTGTGTGTATTCGTTCGAGGAAGAACACCGCCAATTGTAGAAACTCAGAGAGAGAGAGAGAGAGAGAGAGAGAGAGAGAGAGAGAGAGAGAGAGAGAGAGAGAGAGACAGACATACACAGGGCTACGTATAATTATAGGCATACATGTGTGGCAATTCTATAGTTGGCTCTTACATAGTATAACCATACGCACGCGATCGGTTGTAATCGGTTCTCTCCCTTGTGTGTGTGTATGCTGGTGTAATATTATAGCTATGTATCCATAAGCTCGTTGCGTGCGAGTCTCGTTTGATTTCAATTTCAAGGCTGCACCGGAAGACTTTTAATGCAAGTAGCTCGCGCGAATTATGCCGCCACGGCATATTATAATGATTAATGTCTAGCGAGGAGGCACGTCATTGATTTTACATGCGTACTTTTAATAGAATAGCGCGCAAGCAGTGAATGTGTATGATTATCCCCGTATATATAGCTTGATTATTTCAGACGTTGATGATATGTGCCGATTTACATTTATTAAGAGCGCACCACAACAAGGCGCGTTGAAAATTCCCACAGTCGAGTGAAAATTCAGAAGAGGACTGTATTAATAGTCACTATAGTCACTTTCACCGAGATGTACGACACAAGTGACACAACCAAAGTGCCTAGATCCCGTCCCTGTAAAAACATCCTGGAAGAGCGCAACGTGGTGGTGTGGAGAAAAAAACTCCCATGTATTGATTCAATGAGCGTCTCGAGTGAAAAAAGCTATGGGAAATCAGAGCAGGGTGTACCCATACCTATACGCGTCTGCAGCAGCGACAGCAGGAGCGTCGGCAAATGGAAGGAGCGTTTGATTTACGCACGGGACCGTGTGCTGTGCCGCTACACGTGAGCCGACGCTCTCAAGAGGCGACAGAGCGAGCGACAGAGCGCTGAACGACGACCCTCGAGGACAGCAAAGCGTCTGTCGTGTAAAAGAGAAGCTAAAAAATCGTCGCCGCGACGATGCCTCTTCTGCTCTCCGCCGTATACACGGCGGTATATATAGATATCCATCTGCACGAGAGATAAGAGATAGAAGTCGTCCTCCGAATGCGAAATATTTTCCAGCCGACAAGCTTTTCACTTTTCGCGTCTCGCGTTGCGGTGTGAAATCGAGCGTCGCCGAGCGCGCGCGTTATCTATTCGGAAGAGACGTGCGGCTTCCGGCCTCGAGGCGGCGGCGGCGGCGGCGGCGTCGGCGGCTACGTCGTTTGTCAAACTCGACGGGGATCTCTCTCGGCTCGTCTTTCTGCAGTTTCCGTGGCGGCGACCGTTGCCGCTTTGCCGCGTTGCGGAAAATCGTTGCCGGGTTTCCGAGTAGAAACAGGCTAGAAATTCTCAATATCGGTAGATTCCCGCGAACGGATCGGGCAAGAAACCCGGTAGTGGCGACATGAATTTTGTATAATGCCGTTCTGGGTAAAAACCCGACAAAGAGTAAAAATGTTTATTGACGTTATTTATAACGTCTTATGTGTGAAGAAAATATATCATGATACTATCCTTGATATCTGGAAAATATTTCGCCCGAAGAAACTACGATTACGAAGCGCAAATAGATGATGTCTAGGTGTTCGGGGTCGCCGATGACGGCATTTAGTGTCCACAAATCTGTTTTTCGTCGATATCTCGCATAGGGAGGCTTTTCGTGAAAAACGGACGAGATTTTCGCCCCATACATGGGGCTCGAACATCGAATTTCCATTCGGGTAGTAAAGTCAAATTTTTCGATTTTGAGGTTAGGAATCCATTTTTCGTCAATATCTCGATAAGGGAGGCTTTTCGTGAAAAACGAACGAAATTTTCGCCCCATACATGGGGCTTGAACATCGAATTTCCATTCGGGTAGTACAGCCAAATTTTTCGATTTTGAGGTTAGGAAATCGTTTTCTGTTTTTTCAAAACGATATATGCGCTCTTCTCCTTCTCTCAAGAACTACATAAGGCTAGACTATATTTACGAGTGAGTCTATCACAAAAATCTACGAAGCGCATTTCCTAGCGTCCGTCATCGGCGACCCTGAAAACCTAGACATTATCTTCAAGCGATTCTCACGTCTACACAATAAAAACTATGTAGCGCACTAGGTAGGTAGGTAAGGCAATCGTCCAAAAATATAACCTCTAATTGAAACGGGCCTGCAGTATACATATACATACACTCTTGCCGGGTTTTTGCCGAGAATCAGCCGATATTCCTCCTTGATTTTCGCGAATGCTTCTTGCTGGTTTCTACTCTACTGGCTAGAACTTATCGGCAACTTTTTACCAGGGCAGCGTTGGCTGCATCGGGAGCAAGTGCACCGAGCGACAGGACGTGCCGCCGCCGACGAAGCGCCCCACAGTCGAGATGGATCGCTGATAAGCGGCGCTGCAGCCTGTTGCTAGCCCCTGATACTATACGCTCGCGCAGCTCCCTCGTCCTGTAAATCTGTTCACGCTATTTTGCCTCGCCGGCGGGACTTCTTCTTTTGACTTTCGACCATTTTTCTACCGGTACTTTATCGCGCGCGTGATTTACGCAAATTAATTCGTTCAAACTTTCTTCCGCACTTTTACTTCTCGGAATCAACCGACGTTCACTCACGGATCGATAAAAATGAAAAAAAAATAAATAAATAAATAAAAAAAAATACATGTCCCGGCGCGTAACGCAGGCAAAATCGTACACACATAGCGCGGGTGGGGCATTAAACACGCGGGGGATAAGCGTGCGCACATATTTAAAAGGCTCGTGCTCAGCCGATTATCGATGCGCAGGAAACAGGGACCGGTCGCTGCGCTCCTCGAGACATAATACGCGACTCGTTTTTTCGAGAGCCTCTCTCTCTCGCGACATTATTTTCTTATACGGCTCGTGTGCACGTGTGTGTGTGTGTGTGTGTATGTGCGAGTATTGACGACACATCCGGCCAGATTAAGAAAATCGAGCGGGGATATTTCGTCGAGAACGCAACGGGACGCATTGCTTGTTTTCGGGCTTGTACTCTTCTTCTTTTTGGTCCAGCTGAGCAGTAACTCTGGCCGATTGCGCGGACTTTTTCCGCCGCGAGATTACTCGCTAATCGGGACTTGTCACTTACCCGAAACAGAGAATAAAGTTTCATTAAGATTATGCCGTAAGTGTGTTGTGTGCGCGCTCTCTTCTCTTCGTGTACATTAGTCGGCCCATGAATTAAATATGAGCCTGTGTGTGTGTGTGTGTGTGTGTGTGTGTGTGTCTGTCTGTCTGTCTGTGTGTATCCGTATTTATGTCGTTCGTCGCGAATTTTCAAACGTATATTAGTTTACAATTATGCAAATCTGCGTAAATTACACCCGGGATATATTTAATCCGAGATAGCGATTTTTTTATGGCAGCAACAAGTGTTTCAATCTGTGGCTGACTTATGGCTCTTTTTGTCATTGGTATGTTATATCGGTGCGATATTCTTAAGACTGATAAATAGTTTGATTTTCCTGAGATGGATTACTTTTTTTTATAATCCTCCGTATGAACAATTTGACGTTAATTCTAATGCTCGGCGTGATATTGAGTATACGAAAGGCTACTTGACCTTGTATAAAACTTGAACAATCATCGGGTTTAAAAAAGTGCGGCTCTTATCAGAATAAGTCTCTAGACGGATTTGATTATTCTGAAATTCGTTAAACCTCTCTGACACCAATAATTTTTTCGACTTGGTTATTTATTGTTATTACAACCGCTCGGAGGCTCACGCACAGCAGATAAGCGCGTTTCAGACTTAAAATGACACCAACCTAATCTAATCCCCGAAGTGTTTTTTAAAGCGCGATCCATCTTAATTTTGAAATCCTCAAAATTCGCTTATACACATACCCGCGTAACTGTAAATCCCAGCGCGAAAAACCACAGCCATTGCGTAGGCGAGTGAAATAGCCTCTCCAATAGGCTCTAAAAATATTCGCAACAGCGGGAGTAGCAGCAACTCACATTTTCATATGAAAGCCGTCGTCGCTTGCGCGCGCGCACCTATACGTATGTATAGTATACGTATGGCGCTGTGCTGCTCTCGGCGCGCTATTATAGTTTCGTCTAGCGCATGTAGAAATAGTCGCCCGCGGAGAGGAAATGCGTTCGCGCAACGTGTGAGGTTCGCCCGGGTTCTCTTTAAGTGGGTGTCCGCGCAAGCGAGCGAGAGGGAGATAAGCGTCTATGAGCGCATAACAGCCCAGATAAAGTCTCATGTTTATAGGATCGCTGACTCGCTCGGACTTCGGACTCGCTTCGCAAAGCCATCAGCGATGCAGATGCACGATGCGCTCACGAGCTCTCTGCACTCCACACCTCCGCTCTCGTTCTTCCGAGCAGCGTTATTCACCTGCGTATAAGTCTTCGCTTAATTTCCTGCCGACGCGCGAGCGCGCATCTGCCGGCTACTCTCTTTCCCTTGATTTTCACGTTCGCTTCTCTTTTACGGTTTACCGTTGATCCAATTTTCTCCTGATGCCGCTCTCGTGGTGTGCCTGTATTATTTCGTTATATTACAGTCGATATTCCTGCGCACTCTTGGCTAATAATAATCCAATCAATTTTTTTTTTTCTTACAAGTTTCGAGTATTTATATTTCATTCTCGGGTTATCGGGGAATCTGTCAGTTTTCATTTCAATTCGATAAATTTTTAAAAAATGGCCGGAGTCAATTATCATAAATAAAATTCCTCCTATCTCAAAATGCAAAACGTCCAGTTGTCCAAGATAACGTTGAATTCGCTTTCACACCACTGTTTTATTCATCTAAGCGATTTGCTCGAGCTGGTATGGAGAGTTATTAGAAGAAAAAAACCTATGATTCAATCACTCGGAGAACCAAGCAAAATTTTACGGCTGCAGCACATACAGAAAACCGTGTGAAATTGGAAATCTTGCAGCCTCACATTCTCGGTAAAGTGCAGTGGCAATAAAAATTGCGGAGAATTCACTAGCAAAAAAGCGATAAATCGAAGCTTTAATACGTGTCCATTACCGTATAGAAAGTGATTCTGATTCACTAGCACTATTTGTGCGCATAAACTTTTCCCAAAACTCTCGCCTCGGTTGTTAACCTCGAATTAGCTTCTGCAGCAGCAAAAGCCAGGAATTCGCAATGGCACTAATAAAAGATATGCCTTTCTTCCATTACCCAAGGCATTATCGCGCGGGGAGAGAGCGAACGAGAGGAGGACCGGTTCGACCAAAGAAGGGACAACGACGGACATTTTTTCGAAATGACCCACAATATACGCGATTTCCTGGCGGCGCAACGCCCCAATCTTCTTCTTCTTCTTCTTCGGCGCGAGGATGCCGAGGATTAAGGAAACGACATTGAGTTTTACGGGTCTTTCATGTCTGGCCCGGATCTAATGAATTGGAAGTGTAAATTTCGCCGAGAGCCGTGTGTATTTATCGATGGCACCTTCGCCTCGAGATGCTTTTTCTCCGCTATAATGATTAAAAAATTACATTCATTTTCAACGCCGTTATGAAAAATATGCCAGATGTATAAACGAATATTCTCGCTTTAATGTCCTCCCAAAAGAACACGAAACTGCCTTTCTCGGTATACCTAGTCACTGCAAAGACGGGAAATCGTCGCTGATTGAAAAGAGCGACGCTCGAGCATTACACTAGCAGAAACATCATATTACATCTATGCAGTATATACACAGAGCGAGACCGGCTTTCAAGTACGGCACAAGGTGCTGGCTGCCGCGACAGGAGTTCTGAATTATAACGCGCGGCGATGAGGAAGCTGCGAAGAAAAGGCTTCGCGTTACAAGAGGCGGAAGTGTCGGAACGCACAAATATACGTACACGCGCGTATAGAGCGAGAGAGAGAGAGAGAGAGAGAGAGAGAGAGAGAGAGAGAGAGAGAGAGAGAGTGAACGGTATGCGCAACGCAGTGAGGCTTTGATTGGATTTGCCATGCAGGGCCGTACTACGCCCACTTGTGGCGCGTATTAGCATTCAGGCGCGAGTGAGAGAGAGACGACCGGTCAGCGCCTATTACTATCGTAAATCGCTCCGGTAACAGTATCGCCTGAGTTCGGGGGCTTCGCGTGTATATGTATACCCGCACACGCAGTGCAGTATTGGGTAATATGACACCACCTATATAGCTACAAAAATGACTACCATGTCTTTTTTTAGAGTAGGATATTTCTGCACTTTGTCGAATCGAAACGGCGCTACAGAGGTGTCCGCAGCGCAGAACAGAGCGAAGATTAAGTGACAAAGCGAAGGAAGAAAGACGCACTCTCAGTTATTCTCGAGCATATATACATATACATTCGCGGGAAGGAGTCGGTAAATTGCAAATTTATCTCGTGGAAGATAGCGCGACACCTCTGTGTATACGTGTGTATGTATGTGTGTACGCATCGCTAGGCTTTTACGTCCCGTGATTTATGCCAGCCTCATAATAGCCTACAGATGTCTCTTTTAGTCGATTGGTCAATTTAATGTACGCGAACGACGCCACACCTGGGCTTCAGGAAGTCGCTTATATGTATACGCGTACGCCGATAATTATTGATTTAGGAGAATTTCTATTGCCTTTCCCGATTTATCGATCTCGCTTCTTTCGCATCTCTCTCTCTCTCTCTCTCTCTCTCTCTCTCTCTCTCTCTTTTTAAGAGAGTCTTTGGCTTAATGGCCTGTGAAAGTTTATCTACGGCACGGCTTATCGCGCGACGCTCTTTTTATTTGTAAAAGTTGTGCGTTTTTGGAAATGTAGATGCCTGCTTCGAAATTCAAATGCACTTATCAGCGCACTGTTGTGAACAAAATCGATTTCGTTTAAAAAGCCAAACACACGTACGCCTGATTATACACCAGGCTACTCCCAAATATTTGTCTAACCCAGTGAAGTTGATGGATTAAAATGTAAAGTATGCGCCGCACCTATGAAAATAACGCGAAGAGCCATAGAGGGCAGGAAGATGAACAAAAAATGATGGCCCAAACCCCCGGAGTCATAATAGTCGTAGGGCCATTAATGGTATGCATTCGACAAAATACACACGGCGGGGTGAAACGGGTATAACGCTATAGGTATACATGCAAGAGAGCTTAGACACTTGCATGGGGATATGTTCTAGATTTTCTCAACTGTCTACTTTTCCCGATTGTTTACACAGAACAGAAGGTCCCCCGGCGCAGCAGCGGAGGATGCGAGACAGATGTCGCGCCGGAGAACGACCCACAGAGCTATCTTTTTCAAGGAGATACCATTCCCCCGCGCGCAGCGACACTTGGACACGTGAAAAGGATTGAGGTGAAAAACATGGCGCAAACGCGATAAAGGAAACGTTATTTTTAAAACACTCTTCCCCGCGAGGGGATCATCTCTCTCTCTCTCTCTCTCTCTCTCTCTCTCTCTCTCTCTCTCTCTCTCTTTCTCGCGCAATAACCGGCATTCCTCAAACTTTTCCCTCATAATTGTGCGCTCGAGGTGCATATCTCCATTCAGGAGGATTAACAGGGAGAGCCGCGCGCGATGAATATACAGCGAGCGATCAGGTATATAAACCGCGTTCACGAGTATACACACACACAGACAGACAGACGGAGAGAGAAACGGACAGACAGTCGGAGTAAGTGCAAGACACCTTCGGTCTTACTCGCGTTAAAGAGGATACACTCGGCGGCCACGGCGGCGGCGGCGGCGGCAAGTAGTTGATGGATCCCTCTCTCGCGCTGACTAGCCACGAATTTACCTTATGTTTTATGGAATGAAAATTACAGGCATGCCGTTCGCGCCTTCATGAGCGCCGCCGTCGCCGCCGCCGCCGAGCGATTTACCCGCAGCTCGCCGAGCGGCATAACATTGCGCGCGGTCTCTTTCTCTCGCTTTTTGAATGCTTCGCTGAAACGCTTTTACACTGGTTGCGCGCTAAACTCTGCTTTTCGAAAAATCTCGGTAATGCAGCGTGACCTCTGAATTTTAGCGGATGCACGCATACCTGTATATGTATAGCATACATCGAGAGGAAAAACGTTCATCATCGTGTAATTAATTACCGGTAATCACGGATGCTAACTCCCCCTCGTTCATTAAATCTCCATCGAATTAGTAGGTGCAATGTACAGCACCTACTCGCATCTACCGATGATACACACGTGGAGGATGTATTTAGCGTAAATCATATTGAAATTTATGGCTAACCGATCAATTATTACCAGCGCTTCTCTCGTTCTCCCGCAAATGTAAATATCGCGCAAGCATCACACGGAGTGTGTATACGCTTCCATCCTCACTGGCTCTCGAGCAATGTATATGCGTAGCTTCGTTGTTACGAGAGGAGCGGAAAATGATTGCAGACCGCGTGGTTTACCACGTGCGTATATAAGGTGTGCTGCAAACTGTGTGTGTGTGTGTGTGTGTGTGTGTGTATAGTTGTATACACACAGGTATAACGAAGCAACGTCCGCAATATCGCACCTTCGTGTGAACGCGGGAACGAGCCGGTCAAATTATGCGATTCTCCGGGGGGGGGGGGGGGGATTTT
>CM053171.1:37943039-38038978 GCA_012977825.3 Pteromalus puparum
GGGGGGGGGGGGGGGGGGGGGGCGATTTTCTAGCATCGCCGCCGCCGCGCATGAGCTGTGGGATCCACGAGCTTGGCTAAGTGCTGTACTTTCAGCCGGCAGTTTGCAGCCAACACAAAATTTTTCTCTCCTCCACTGCGCTGCAAGCGCCAAGGAATTGAAAGAAACTCTGTGTTATATATAGGTACATGTGTTCCGCGTGAATAACTGGATCGATCGTCTCGCTGTATGTAGCATTTCGAGGGAGAACACGTGGCTTTGGAAATATTTTCGTCTCTCGCCGAGGTATGCGCTTTTTTTTCTCGAGGCATAAAAGAATCGTAAAACCGTATACGTGCGACTGCAGCACGAATCCCGAGATGATTTTGTTTCTCGAAAGATATCCATCCGCAGGTAAAAGATCTTTCGAAATACAAGGCTTATCTCGCTAAATAGAGGGAGACACTCAGTGGAATCGACAGTCATCGGCTCGATAGTAGCAGAATGTAATTACACTGTAAAATCGGAAACGCGAATGGAGGAAGAGAGGGAGAGAGAAGCGAGGAAAAAAATGCCCATAAAAACGGCGTAAAAGTCAATGAGAGCCGAAAAGGCATAAAGTCCCCTGAGATATGTAAAGTCATCGGGGATCTGCGCGACTTTCCTTCGCTTACACACGTGCAGCTCGAGCGATAAGCCCCTATCTCTCTCTCTCTCTCTCTCTCTCTCTCTCTCTCTCTTTCTCCATCTTCATCTCGGGACGCAGCGTCGTCGTCGTCGTGTGTCTCCGTATAGTCGAGCACTTAAGAAAGCATCGTAAAAATCGAAAGCTTCGCGGGGCCGAAACGACCGTAAATCTACGTCGCGGCTGGTCCCACGTTGTCGTTGTCGTCGTCACTTGCTCCGCTTCTTCGTCGTGGCCGGAATCTTTCGATCCATTAGACCAATATTTTTATTGCTCGCATAGTTTCGACCGATGTGTATGGATTTTATTACTCTCCCGGTTCTGCGAAGCGATTATGATTATTGTTTCTGACGGTCGCTCGCGAAGAAATCGTTATTGATGCGTCTAGTTTCGCACGCGACAGTTTAGCGCGTAATGCTGAAAAAGTCGAATGCTAATGGAATAATCCTGTAGCGATTATTCTAAGCGTTACAAATGACGCGGCGCGTAATCTAAGATGATTTATCACAGCTGCCCACTTTTTCCTCCTCACTTTTTAATAAGCGAACAAATTATACGGAGATCGTCATAAATATCTAGCGTCACGTGACACTTATAAAAAAAAGAAGGCTTTTGCCCGTAGATGAACACTCGCGCATTCTCTCTGTCTCTCCCGAGATAAAACCCTTTAGCGGAGTAGATAAAGTGTCGCGCGCGCGCGAGCCCGAACGTCTAATGCCCTTCTAACGGCTCCCGCAGGCGGGCACGCGATCGAGCGTTGCGCAAATCTCTCGAGGTGGCCGAGAATTATTCTAATGGCCACGGGCTCTCCACTCATTAGATCGAGCCGTTATGTACGCGCGCGGTCCGAGTCGAGTCGATAAGATAACACGCGTTGTGACTTTTTTCCTAGCTTTCTTTTTCTATTTCGTTTTATTCTATGCGCCAGAGCGTTTTTATGAATGAGTGGATCGGAGTGTCTGTGGGAGGTGTGTGTATATTGCGAGCTTCGACCAGAAAATGGAAATTTCGAGAGCGTGATTTATGGCGTATTTAAGATTATCAGCGCGACTGGCTTTTTTCCAGACGCGCACCTCTGAGCGATGGACTTTTTTCGAAGTATTTACGGGCTTAATGTGTCGAACGGAATTAATTCCTGTACTTCCCAGGAATCACGCGACCGATTAATAAAGCTGCGCCTGTAGATATATTATTTATATGACTTGCTGCTGGAACGACTTAAGCGCACTGCTTAATGCGCCGACGATGGTTTACATTTTTTTATCTGATCTGTATACTTCTATATTTGTTTTCACGCCGAGTGTAAATAGCAACGGAAAAGCGCGTAATTCGAAGCCGATTATATGGATTTCCGTGGAAAAAAAAACTCAACCGATCGATCTTACAATTGTAAAAAAAGAAGTAACTCGTTTGTCCCCAATCAGTCGAACACACATACATTTTTTCATTTCTAAAACGCAGCAGCTCAACCGTCCGCAGCTCGTTTCATCAGCGGCGCTAAAAAATGATTTTCCGCGAAAGCCGAGTACAAAAAGTAATTACGAGCCCGAAGCCTAATTGCAGTGTACGCTCCATATTCGCTCTGGCGCAGAGAGCGCGAGAAACCCACGCGTAAACGCGCTTGGCTTTCTATCGATTAATATGCGGTCGGTCCGGTCGCAATAACAAACTCCCGGAATAATCCTTCGCCCAGCTGCAGCGCCGCGTTAGAATCGGCCCCGATCTCTATGGGTTACCTCGAACGCACAGACTCGGAGAGTAAGGCGCACATAATTGGCGCTCGACAAACGACCGAGTAATACCTGCCGCACGGCTGAGTAGTGCGGTGTGTGTGTGTGTGTGTGTGTGTGTGTGTGTGTGTGTGTGTGTCGTGAAAGCATATAACGACCGGATTCTTTGTCCAACTCGTCCGCCAGCTCGCGTTAACAGAGGCGAATTATCAATGCGGATCCCTTTTAGCGCGCGAATTTCGAAACAGCGGCGGAGATCGATCGATCGGATCGTATAGTTGCAACGCGCGCGGCCTGATTTTTCGTATTAGCATCCGGCGATGGGAATCGCGCGAGGCTTTTCGCACGAGAGCGATGTGTATCGTAACGAGGAGAGAAAGAGCGAGATATGTAATGTGTAGCGAATTGCGTGTACCGCTGCATCCAACTATATACATATTTATACGCGGCAGACGCGCGAACGTTGCGAAAACGCGGGAGAGGACAACGAGCGCATAGGTATTTACGGCCTCCTGTCGCGAGATTAACGCTTTAGCGCCGAGCGGAGTTTGCCGCAATGGAATACTAGGACGCGAGTGTGATTTTTCCGCTAACACTGTACTCACACACATAGTCACTTTGCGGCTTTCTCCCCTATGCACGGAAAATCGAAAGTCTCGCGCGATGACTAGAATACAATCAGAGACGGTGTCCGGTGCTGTGCGAGCAGCCGATTAGTCTCGAGGACGCTCGCGCGGGTCACGATCTCACATTTCTCGAATGGACCGCCACCGCCGCGCGATCGATCTGTATTACGTGCTGGTTAACGGAACGAGACTACTTCACGGGCTGTTATCTATACCGTTCGCTCGGCTAGACACTTCGCGGTCTTCTCGTCCTCCGCTACGACGAGTAGTGGACGATGTGATCTGCAAGTCTCTCTCGAACGGCACTTTGTATTGTGCTCATTGTTTTGGATGACGTAACTGAAAAAAGGCTACGTCGGTTGGAAAAATCCGTTATTTATTCGCTCGCGATGCAGTGTAAATAAATTTAAATACATATAAAGAGTGTAATTGCCACTATTAAGCGCGAGGAAAAGTGTCTTCGCTAATTTGTATGCTAATGCTTGTCTTCTCTCTCTCTCTCTCTCTCTCTCTCTCTCTCTCTCTCTCTCTCTCTCTCTCTCTCTCTCTCTCTCTCGCGGCATCAATTTATTTGCGCAAACTCATCAACTGCATTCTGCTGCAACGGCAGGAGAGGGAGTGGGTAACCTTGAGACATTTGTTTCTCTTGTAAATTAGCGTATATTTCCATCATAATTCAGTGTTAATACGAGCGTGAAAATTCACGCAAAAAAGCTGCCGCCGCCGCCGCCGATGACGACGACATCAATATTAATATCGACCGAACCACCTTGAATCATCGGCGATTCCCGTATCAAAGCGGCGAAATCTCAAGCGAGAGAGAGGAGGAGGATAAAAAAGAAAATTCGCGAAAATTCCTCTAGACACACGACGACGTCAAAAAGGCTGTTCACTCGGCTACTGCTGCAGCTCGCGCGCGCGAGTTGCATTCCGATCATTGAGAAAATAGACGAGTAGCGGCCGCAAGCGTCGACCGCAAAACGGTAGCTCATTCACACGGTCCTTCGCTGCTGCCGCTGCTGCTGATACCTCCTTTCAACCTTCTCTCAAGCCAGTCCTTTCTCCCGCTTATCTTCTTTCTCTCGTACTTTCGCAATTTTTCTCCCTACTCTTCTCTGCTGGCTTTCTTTCCGCCTTGTGTGAGCTTGTCTTTTCTTGCGCATTTTATTGTTCTCGCCTGGGCATAATTTCGAATTCGCAAATTGCTTTTTCCAACTGTAAAATGCATGCTGAATTTTTCTATTAATAAAACTGATTACGCAATTATTCGCAAACAAGCTCGCCCTTCTTACAAAGCTCTTTCTGACTCTCTTTCCGCTGTTCTGTTTTTCCCTATAACCCTAGCCATACCTCGCGCCGTTTATGATTCTACCGCGTACAATAAACTGGGAAGCCCGAGAGACGCTGAAAACAGAGAGAGAGAGAGAGAGAGAGAGTTCCTTCGAAAATTACGCGCTCGGTGGCGGCGGCGAACCGACTGCAAATTTTTTGCCGTCTCCGCGGTGTACTTACGTACAGATGCACACTCTCTCTCTCTCTCTCTCTCTCTCTCTCTCCAGTGTGCAGCCGCTTTTATGGATTTCTCGCCGACGATATGTTTTTGCGGGCGTTCTCTCGCGAGCGGCAATTGCTGCAGCGGTGCTACTCGCGAGATGATAAAAATATACCGTTGCCGATTTTATTGGCCGAGCCCCGTTTACGAACTCATCGATACGAGACTCTCTGCGACCGCGCGCGAGAGACCGCGTGTGTGCGTAAAATCAGCTGCTTTGTTGCAGCGCAATTTAAATAATTTATTCTCAAATCGCGTCGTCTGTGATAAATCTCTCTATCGCCTCGCAGGGGGGCATCTCTGAATTTTTACAACAGTATTAACGAGCGAATGCCATTTTTTCATCGTATAATACGTAGCAGCAGCTCCTAATCTATTTAGACTTTCTCGCATACCGTATACACAGTCTGAGAGTGACCCCCGACAAGCTGCTCTGATCGACAAGCGCAGGGTTATTAAAAAGTGGCGGGTTAATTAAGAAGCGATCTTTGGAGCGTGAAGCTCGGCTCACGCAGGGCGCTCGTGAATTTTTGCGCGAGCTGACGATGATCGATGAGAGAGCGCCGCGCCGCGTCGTCCGGCGAGAATTTTTGCGCGCGCAAGCAGCGATCCTTCGACCCTTTGCTCGCTCTGCAAAAAAAGCTGGAGGATAAATGTGGATGCAGGTGGGGATTTCCGTTGCACGAATTTTTAGAAATGTATAAACTTGGATTTAGCAATTTTATGTTCTATTACTGCAGAGGGTGCTAAATAATACTGCGGCAATTTCTTAAATCCAATTCTGGCTCGCATATAGCTCTGTAATGATAATTAAATTTATATTTCAGCACTCATACATATCGCGAAAATTCAATTTATTTATTCGTTATCGAATTAGACACATTTTATATATGAATAAACGTAATTTCAGCAGTAATACGAATTTATAACCAATGGCAACGAAATAACTTTGATCTATATAAAGCACCTGTCTCGTCAGAATAAAAGGCGAAAAAGTCGAGAGAGATTGTATACGTATATACCGCAAGCAAAGGATCCTGAAAGCTCGCGCGAGCGAGAGAGCGGGAATAAACTCTCGCGCGCCTCTAACTATCGGTCGCCCTGTCAAAAGGCACAAACTTATCGGGTCGCACTATCAAACATCTGCGGAACAATGCGCGCAGCAGACAGAAAGTCCCTCTTTCTCTCCTCTCTGGCATTGTGTACAAAGAGACGAGCAGTGCAGTGAGCTAGCGCGCGCGCGCGAGAGAGAGAGAGAAAGAGAGAGAGAGAGAAGAAAAGGGCCAGAGAGCGAGCGATTTTTCTGGGCAAACAACGACATGAAATTACGCCTCGAAATAAGCGACTCACGCGAGAGAGTAGTGCACGAGTTATACACAGACAGAGGAACAGCAACGCAAGGGTGTACAGCGAGAGCATCATCTCCGAGACTGGCGCGCGTGTGAAAGTGATTGCAAAAAGAGCGCGCGGCGGCGGCGGCGGCGGCGTTTTGCGCAGGGCGTGCCAAGATCGAACGTGCAGCACACACTTGACCATCGAGCCATATGATTACTGCCGCTCTCGCATAATATTATGTCATTGTGGTTTCATCAGCGCGCCTCCTTCTCGCTCGGCCGCGAAAAAGCGCAAGAGAAGCGAAATGTTAATAACACGTGCTGTCCTAACCCCCCAAAGCTTTCTTTCGCGGTCTCGGCTTTTATTACGCGTATTCGCCGCCGTGTGCATATGCGGTGGGAGGACGAGCGAGAGAGAGAGAGAGAGAGAGAGAGAGAGAGAGGGAGCGTGGATGGAATGTAGATAAGCGAGAGAGAAAGAGCGAGTCCTTTTGTGCGCAGCATCGGTGCAGCAAGGTATGCACTCTGGCGCCTCGTGGCGCACGTGTATGTACCATAATGCGCGCGCGAGCGCAAAAAGGCCGGACTTCGATCGATTATGCACCGCTGCTGCCTACCTGCTCTCTTGACTTTTTTCTCGTCGCCTGCCGGGATGATCGGTACTCGAGATTTCACCGCGAGACCGGTTGACACGAGCAGTGGAAATGTGCTTTGATTTATTTGCAGGTGCAGCCGGCCCGCGCGCGCGCGCCTTCGCATTGTCTGATGTGTGTCTGTGTGTGCGCGAGATGAGGGAGGATGATTTTTTAAATTTTACTTTAAAATGCTCGGGATGATAATAACGCGATAGCATATACTTTTCCGGAACAGACGCCCTCTCGAACTTTCAATTAACTCGAGGAGATCCCATTACGTGAATTGACCTATTTACACACTGGAGCCGTAAAAATAAAAAGAGAGGGGGCGGGTAGGGAGGAGAATACCCCGGCCATACTCGAATTCATCCTCCAAGTTTGCTCGTTCTTAGCACAGCCGAGCGCGAAATTTGCATGAGAGAGCTGCTGCTGCTGCTCCGGCGTTCATCAGCGGCTCGCTCGCGGAGTACATTGCGATGAACTTATGCAAAGGAGACCGCGGAGTGCGAGACCGCAAATTGCAGCCAGAGCCCGTGGTCACTTCCATTCTCGAGGAAACCAGGAAGCCGATCTCTCCGAGGCTCTTGGCTTATATTCTCACTCTCTCCCTTACACCTATATACTCTCGACGCTCTCCACAACTGCGTACGTGAGGATCGAGTACTGGACCAGCGCAGCTGTACCTATTGGCAAAATTATCAGTGTCGTCTGCTCACTGAAAATGGCGGCCAACGACGGGGTAAATATACAAACGTTATATTATGGATATAACCAACAAGCCATGCAGAATTTAACGACTTTGGACGCGCTTCGCGCGCAGTTACAGCATGAGCAGCCGAAGCAGCAGGTCAAGCAATGCAACTTTAGTATTGGTGGTACATTACTATATCTAGAATCGGCGCACACATTGTTATGAAGAAAATGGAAAAGTGTCTACGCGCCACCTACTTTCACCTGTCACAAGCATGGAGATTTTAGACGGTGACATTGTGACGAAAGGGCTAGGGAAAGAGCCAGTCCAAACCTGCTTCGATTTGGTAATTCATATCGCTCTAGCTATCCACGCGTACATTAAGTTTAATTTACGTTTAGAACGGTGTTTTTAGAACAAAAATGCTTGGTATGTACATATAAGTAAGCTTCAAATCATATTTGCTTAATTTCCTAGAGGTTAGGAATTCGAACATGCGCAGACATTGCGCGGTAAAACGAATATCCAATCAGAGGGCGAGTAGAATGTTTACCACGTATTTTTAAGAGTAGGATTCGTATTATTTTACGTCTTGTGTGTGATTTCAAAGGTACGCGAACTCTGTGCTATTTTAAAGCGAAAAAGAACAGTACCTATGTGTTCATTAGAATCATTTCCTACAAAGGGCAACCCTGCCCGTATAACTAAATTTAAAAAAAATCATTTGTCGTAAATCAAGTGTCCTAATAGGCTCGATTAAATAAAATTCATTTCACAAGGAGTGCGCTCTAAATAGCAGCGGTTCTCGCGCAACGAACGAGAGCCCTAAATAATGAGATAATTTCAGTATATTTATCGATCGTTAATTCGACTTTCAATGTAATAGTAATTAAACTGTCACAGCCCTGGTAGGAGATTGGCGATAATCGCTGCTCAGTACCCAAGAAACCAGCGATATTCGTTACCGAGAATATCGATGGATATATCGGAGAATTCTAGAGAGAAACCCGTCAAAAACATAGATCTCTGTATACAAATTAAGAGAACAATTACAAAACAATTTTTTACATAAAAAATAACAATAGTGTATAATAATAATAGTTGAGTTATTTTAAATGCATTATTAATAATTTATAATTAGTAAATTGCACATATAAATAGCAGTATACTTATAGCAGACTGCTACGTGATGCTTCAGATACTATACATGTGCAGTTTGAATATAAAGTCTATGTTCTATTAAAAAAAAAAACTATTTATGTATAAATATGTAACTATTTTCTTATGAAAAAATAAAATTTCAAGTGTATACGGAGCCTCGCAACAACGTTCGCACGTAATAATTACGAAGTAATACATTTTTTCAATAACGCTCGCCCCCACGATCGATCCTGCGGATCGATCGAAATCCATCGCGCGAAAAAAAGCAAAAATCCTCGAGGACAATGGAAAGCAGTTCTCGCCAACGCAAATATTTTTCGCGAGAGGGATACACTACACTGCAGCATCTCGTTGCAAAATAATTTCGCAAAAGCTACTCGTCGTCGGCGACATCTCGATCTCGCGCGCGCGCTCTCGGTATAATTATTTTCGCCGCTCGTTAAAACGCAATAGCCGCGATATAGAGACGCGCCGATCGATCGGCTATATATGTGTGTAGGTATAGAGAGCTGGTAGCAGTAACGGCAGAGCCAATTCTCGGCGTGACTTCTGTTTTTCCTCGGAGAAACGACGACGACACACTCGTGTCGCCCCGCTTGTAATTTCGCACGTCAGCCAGTACGTGATTTACCGAGCGATCGAATCGCAATCGTCGTTTGTCTTCTTCCCTTTTGTTTGCCGATTTTTTCCGCGACCAGTGCTGCAGCACACAGCTCGCACATAAGAGAATAAGCTTCCGAACATGCCAGCCCCTATCGCTCCGAGTTATCTGCTAGTTTTAGTTGCTTTCAATTTGCATTTATAATGTCGCCAGCGCGTGCCGTGCGGAGAAAGTGCAATTAGCCGGGATTTTGTAATGCCGAGTAAACAATCGTGCTTTTTCCAATAAATTCGTGGTGTGAAATTTTTATGTACGAGAGAGCGTTGATCCTCTCGAAAAAATTTCTCGTCACACAGCCCTTGAATCCACGTATAAAATCTATCGAACGCATCTCTCGGAATCCTCTCCGAGGATACTTACGAGGCCCGGCCGTCATATACATATGCACGCACGCGGGCGAGTGCGAAAATGCAGCGCTAGAAGAAGGGACGGCAGCGTCGACGCGCAAGAAAAGGCATCGCGGCGGCGTATAACTTAGGCGAGGTGCCCGTATCTCCTCGCGCTTATCTTCGACGCGGAGCCGCGGCGAAGCGCGCAGAGGCCTTATCTGCGCCGACGTAACGTATGCGCCGAGTCGAAGCGTCGCTAATATACGGTTAATGAAAGGCTAAGTCACGCGCCTGACTCTGCACCGCCGTGATTTTCCGTGCGGAGGTGGGAATTGAATTTTGGGGATCACTATACTATACTATGGCAATGTAAAGATTTTTTCCTCTTTTCTTGTCTCTGTCTTAAACGGTACACGTGTAAGCGTATACAATAACTCACTTACGCGTGGGCAATAACACGCTGCATTCGTATACTCGGGCTTGTGCCTCATCCTCCAGCGGATGAAACAGCTCGTTCAATTACTTTATTGTATTGTGCGCGCTGCAATAATCTGCATCCTCGGCACATCCTCGTTTCATTACTCTCGCATTAGACATAAACATCGGCTATGGGAGCTAAGAATCGAGCTCTCTATAAAACGGAAAAAAACCTCAACACCTACAATGTTACCCTTCTCTCTCTCTCTCTCTCTCTCTCTCTCTCTCTCTCTCTCTCTCTCTCTCTCTCGCGCGCGCGCTCCGCAAGCAATTTCCGTCCTATAAAATTTATCGGCCGAGCGTAAAAAGAGCACCGCGGGCTATCGGGCCGAGGTGCGTAATCTAAGGTCTCGTAGGCGAGAATGCTCGTGCCTCTCTTTGCCCTGTCCGCGTGCGCGCGATTCGTAAATTACGGCCCAGATACCACGCTGTAGAGAGTGAGAGAGAATGCGCGCGGCGAAGGGTCATCGAGAGAGGATGGGACGGCGGGGCCGTAGCAGGAAGAGCTTCGCGGCTAATCGACGGAGACAAAGATGCGAGGAAATTTACGCGAGGAGCGAGGGTGTTAAATAGCGTCTATCGAGATTAGAAAATAAAATGCCTCGAGAGCTGTGAACACACCACGCGCCGGAAAAGATCTGGTGTGCGAGGATCGGTAGCGGTGTGTAACTCATCGCGATGCCGAATACTTTTTTTTTCGCTTCTCTCTTCGTCATCTCTTTCCGCGCTCTGCGCGCACACGAGAAGTGCAGCGGAGCAGCACCGAGAACACGGAGAGTTGCCACGCTATCTGGATAATTGTATCTGAGGCGATCGCAAGGCAACAGCGGCGGCGGCAGAGATGACTGCTCGATATCTGATCGTATTATTCTAGCGTGTGACGCCGGGCGCGCGAAGCGCATTGTCCGCTATATATATATCTTATCTCTCTTTCTCTCTGCTGCTGCTGCTGCTGCTGCTGCAGACCGCGAACTATGCGTCCGCAGGAGCAGTGCATCTTGAGAACGAAGCGCCTATAACGCGAGATTTTCAAGGAAGATCCCAATATTTCTTCATACGCGGCGTTTATAAGGGATGCCGGAGGCGCGCGGGCGCTGCTTATTTTTCTTATTCTTGCACTGGCTTCCTTTTTTTCTCTCCCCGACGAGAGAGGGAGAGAAAGAAAGAGAGATAGCGTCGAGAGCCTGTGGAACTGTTCGATTCGAGTATTGACTTATATATGTATATGCGTGGCTTTCGAGGGAGCGCGAGAGGGAGAGTAAAAAGAAGCGAAGGTTAAGATCTCGAGTATGTCCAGTCGATGAGAAATAGACTTCGCTTCTGTGTACCTACGCTGCGAGCGGTGGGCGAATTATACGTTTTCCGAAAATAATATAGCGGAGCTTTAAATGTCGATTTAAAAAAAAAGTGATTGATCTGTGGGTGGTTACTTATTGAATTGATAAAAAAATTGCATGCATCTATTTCAATATAACGTCTCCATGATTCGATTGGTTTTCATTTTTATAATGGAAATTAAATCAATCTGCTCTCATTTCTATGAATTTTTTCTTTAGCAGGTTATTATAATCCGCAGAAAATATCGCTTACTCTGTATTATTCGTACGAAGATCGACTATCGAACCAATGGAAAAAATATCGTTTATTTATTTATTTGGCCACGAATCAATACCATTATGATTGGTTTCCATTTTTAACAGGAATCGTTTCCTATTCTTATTTCTATATATATATGGATGTGTTTTAATCGACGAATGCACACCGACTGAAAAATTCAAGCTTTGTAATATTTTCAAACCGCTTAATTTGAATTCAATTTGAAAGCTCAAGCTCGATTTCATTTCTATTAGCAAATGCATGAGATCATCTCGTGCAAAGACGAATAAGGAATGCTAGTTTATTCTCGTCTCCACCTACCATATCTAGAAGCGAGCGTAAAACTAATTGCATAATTTAGTGCTGCAGCATTAAACGCTGCTGCTGCGCATCATTTCACTTCTTTCTTTCTCTCTCTCTCTCTCTCTCTCTCTCTCTCTCAACAGTATGAGAGCTTCTCCTCATTTCGCTTTTTGCCATCCACCCCATGAATGGTATGTAAGCGTCCGCATTTATTTCCTGTACCGAGTGATTTAAGAATCTCCGGCAAAAAATATTTCTCGTGTCTAGTACACCGATTGCCCGGATCGATTTCCTTGTCTGCAAAAAAATCCCAGCAACAATAATCCAACGAGCAGAAGACGTAAATTCAACGAACTGACTGAGAATAAAACTTTTAAATTCAATTTAAGAGAAGAAAGGAAAAATACCTATACGCGCCGTGGGTGTAATAACACTTTTCATCCCGCATTATTATCAATTCAGAAGTCGGCAAAATTATGATTTTAGCAACCGTCACACCGATAAAATTTTGTTCAAGTGTCGCCGATGTCTCACTTCTTTCGCGATAACTCTTTTTCTTGCGCTTATACACGGAAAAAGCCCCGCTACATGTAGCAGCAGCGACAGATTTTTACACAAGCATTGTGCCTCTCTTGCGCACGGTGGCGATATTTCATAATTAGCGGAGCAATTATAAAATTGAGCGTCGAATATAAATCGCTCGCACGCGCCCGTGCGTAATCCAGCAATAGCTCAGCGCACAATGCTAGGGCCCTTTTATATTAATAAAAGCTCGCGCGAATATCCTACACATAAATAACGCTTACGCCACTGGCTCGCGGCCACTTAGCATAAATAAAAAGTCGAATTAACAAAAAGTCCCCCTTTGTGTCCGTAATACGCGGCGGCGTCGGTAAAATTCATAATCAGAGACGCGCCTGAAGAGAAAAAAGAAGAAACGAAGAGACGAAGAAGCAGCAGCAACAGCACACGCAGGGGATATATAAAACGCCGATCTTTTTCGAGTCGCGCGAACCGATCGTTCGTTCTCTCTGTGTTCTCGCACGCGCGCGTGTACAGCAGGAGCACGCATAGCCCGGCTCCGACGCATTACTCGGCGAACGAGCGAGTATGCAAGTACCGAGTGAGTTATGACCCTCGCGCAGATATATCAACTGCTTCATTTCCGCACGAGAACTGGCCGGCCGGTGGGCATGCTGCAGTCGGTGTCGTTGCAGGGCTGCTGCTGCGAGTATACAGTCATGTCCTACGCGGAGGAAGCGAGCTTCTTTCGTACGCGCGGGCTTTTTTCTCCATTTTTCGTCTCTGTTACGCGTTTGGATTTATTCTCTCTTCTTTTTTTTTCGCTGCAGAGTGGTGGGACGACGGCTAGCGTGGGACTTGGTTTACGACGGGTTTTCAGCGAAAAGCGAGATGCTATCGGAGGAGATGATTTTTTTTATATCTCCCGGCGTTTCGGGATCTTGTAGATTTCATCTTTGAATATTGAGCGAATGGGAGTGACGCTGGAAAACTTGTTGAGTTGGTTTGGCTGTCTGGCTAGAGCTGGTGCGTATCTACTTACTTTGCGATGATTGGTTTTTTTTTACTTTGATATATATATATACGTGAGGTACATAACTCACCTGCAACAGAAAGGAAAATAGAAGATCGTTAGGTGTTTATCAAAACAAGGCTACAATCTATGTTTCCATCGCGTACAAACATTGATCATCAGAGTTAATAAACCCGCGCATTACACCGATAATGCTCGATACTTTTCACGCTGCATAAAGCAAAAAACTATTAGGCGTTTTGGAAAAAAAAAAATACGAAAATAAAATAGGACGAGGCGAGTGTGTGTAGCAGCGAAGAAATCCCGGCTACAGTCGAATTACCCGTAGCTGCGAATTCGATCAAGGCTTACGACCTACGCTTTTCAGAATGGCTTTCGTGCGCGAAACGACGGTCATCCAATTATCGTTTATCTCAAGTATCGATCAGTGGAAATCGATCGGCAGCGAGCTAATGAGGTAAGTCAAAATTCTTAACAGAGTGTAAATCAATCCCTCTTCACGCGCGCGCGTCTTTTAAATTCGCGAATACGCACAGCTATAAAACGTCCTGTACACCTTTATCTCACAGCTCGCTCTGCTCCACATACACACTTGTATACTCTCGTCTGGAGTAATACAATTTTCGCTCACTCATTCATTATCGAGGGGCTATTGATACGAGACGCTCTTTCGGAGAAATCTCATTCGCGCGCGCGTATCGGACCTGCGGAATCGACTCTTATCGGGTATGCATATAACTATTTTTGCCGCCGCTCGATCGGATAAAACGACAAAAGGCCGCTCGTGATGCAGGTAAATACTCGAGAGTCAACGTCACGCACATAATTCCGCAAAGTAACAGAAAAGACGCTTCGCGGAATTGTTACTCTCCGTAAACTATTCGAAAGTCATGATTTCACCGCGGCGACTGTGCGGAGGCCATAGAAGTTTCGGACGACTATAAATTCAGAAAAGCCGTTTAGTTTGATTTACTTCGCGGATGATCCACGACTACGCGGGAATAATTAAATCTCGGAGAGGCTTATATATTGCGAAAAAAAATCGTGAGAAAAATAATTAACGACGTTACGCGTGCGTCGTGGAGCATGACACGTCACACATTGTTCCTGGAAAAGCGAGTGAATCGCGCGCGCAGAGGACTGGTATAATCGTTATTTTCCCATCGGCGCAATGCATCACTCCGCAAGATTCCGGGGCTTCCGGTTGGAACGCGTGCACACGCGTGATTTACGCCTTGCGGTCAGGAGTGACGGCGAAAATCGGTCGTTATATAATGAGCGGTCAAAGCAGCAGGCTTAAATAAGGTAACTTTAGCATTTGTGACAAACCACTATATCTAGACTCGGCGCGTATTGTTACGAGAGGAATGGAAAAGTGCCAATGCGCCATCTATTGTCGATGGCCAGAGACACGGACAGTTTGAGCGGTACGGCTACGGTATAAGCGCCAGTGTCCAAAACTTCGATGTCGCTCTAGCGGTCCACACGTATGCACATTAAAGTTTTAGTCTCGCAACAGTGTTTTTAATTAAAATAAAAAATTTTGCTACATATTAAGTAAGCTTCACATTTTGATTTAAATGAAATTCCTGATTCACGCAACAATATAACAAAATACATCCCTTTTGTTATAATATTTCTCAATTTTGACTTTTGCACAGCCAATCAGAAGACAAAAAGAATGATTATCATCGTGTCTTTTTTAGACTAGGATTCCCCGTCACTGCAAGTGTAAGCAAGTAGGAAGAAACCGTTACGCGCCATGTGACGCATCTGCCAGTCTTGCCGCAATTTTATTATAAATTTAAATCCGACTAATTAAGTCTAAATTAGCGCCATTCACTTAAATCGCAACTGCCCCCTCGCAAGGAAAGCTTAACACTGAATGGGCCCTTCTCTCTTCTCTCTCTCTCTCGCTTCATGCAAACGATACGAGGCTCAACGAGGCGCAACTCCAGCACTGCGGAACATCGCGCGGCGCGCTACACGTCGCTACCGCAGCGTAACACACCGCGATTCCCGCATTCTTACACAGCCGAGCGTTCGCGCATTAACCCTCCTCTCCTCTCCTCTCTTCGAACAATATAAATAAGCACGTATGAAACGCATTAACTACATCCGCGGAACTGTTCTCGTAAAAATCCCGCCGTGCGGCGCAGCCGGTCGAGAGTAGAGTGTATATTCTTCAATTTAAATACCTCCTTCAAAACTTGCGCCGATATAATACGAGTGTATAATACACGTATACGTATACAGGCGCTGTTGCGTAACACAATGCGAGAAGCGGCTGATGCTAATTTTATTTTTCACACCCCGGCAGCAGTGTGTGCACCCTACACTGCGCGCGCAGCCCGGCGTCGAATTTAAAAATTTGCATAATGGCTCTTTGACATGTTTATGCACCGAACGCTATGGGCTGGGCTGGAGCGAGCCACCTCTCTGCCTACGTGTGCGAGCGCGAATTGTTGCACGAAATATAAGGAGCGCTCTCGCGATGGAGGTATTAAAAGTTCCTCCGCCGCGCGCGCGCGAGCATTGTGCCCGGTAGATCATAAATACGCGATTTGTCCGGGACAGAGAGTGAGAGAGAGAGAGAGAGAGGGAGAGAGAGTCCCGGCTTTGGGCCTACTCCTCGCGCCGTTTCTCGATATCTTTCTCTCCTGCTTCTTCTTCTTCTGCTCCTTCTTCGCCTCTGCGCAGACTCTGGGTTTCTTCTCTCTTTTTTTTTCGCCGCTCGGTCTGCGTTATTTCCGATTCTCTCTTTCTGATTTTCTCTCTTTTTTTACGTCTTGCTTCGTTTCTTTATATTCCAGAGCTGACTTTTTTCGCTCTCGCGCTCTCTCTCCCCCAAGTCTGCGCCAGCTTTGTACTGCTTTTATACGTCGGAGTCGGCGCGGCGCGGCGCGGCGCGCGGTTCTCTCTGGCTTTGTCTCCTTTTTTTCGTTACCAGTCTTTTCCACCTTTGCCGTTTGTCCTCGAGACTTATTTTCATTTGCTAAAGAGAAAATCATGGCTCCTTATTCCCTTAACTCATTAAGCGTATGGCGAGAAGTTTTTTTCTTCTTCCTCTTCTCCTATACCGAGAATGAATATAACTGGTTCGACCGCGCGCGAGTGTGTGTGTAATGAATGATAACTGATTAATTATTCCTTACAAAAGGTCTGTGATTTAAATTACTTATTTCTCCAGCTTTTTGTGGACTGGAAATCACGATTAAATAATACATATTACCGTAATGAACAATTTTCCATTACGCTGCGCCCTTTCAAACATTCAAACGAAATTCGTTGCATAATATTCAAAAATAAAATTATTTATAAATTCGAAATTTTAATTATACGGCTCGATCGCCGCGAGTAAAATTAACGAATCAAAGTAAATATTACCCGATTTCTGAATTATCCTTCTCTAAAAATCTCGACATTTTTAAATCGACTTGTAACTTAAATTTGTAAACTTAATTTTCATGTACATAACGTATACGTGCGGACCACTATAATAGCGATATCAAAATACCAAAACGTAGCAGTTTTGGACTGGCTTTTTTGCGAAATAAAACCTTTCGTCACCGCCTGAACTCTCCGTATCTGCAAAGGCAGGGGAAAATAGATGGCGCATAGGCACTTTTCTATTTCTCTCGTAACAATATGCGCGCCGAGTCTGGATATAGTGGTATGCTACCAATGCTAAAACTGCCTTGGCCTGCTGTTTCGGCCGCTCATGATGTAATCCCGCACGATTTCAAATTCGCTAGTTATCTATAACAAAGAAAGGAAAAAAGGCAACTTTAATTTGCCTTCACAGGTTATTACTTGAGCCATATTCCAAGAATAACGCATTTAGCGCCATCATAGTATATTCCTAGGACTCTGCATGGTCAAACGCTTCAGTACTCAACGTAAATACATTTTATATATAATAAATATATAATAACAATAAAATATCCTCGTTTCCTGGAAATTTAAGGCGCAAAGTACAGATTAAGTCGCGATGTTTTACGTTTCGACTCGCCAAGCGTGGGATGATAATGAAAACGTCTCTTCCTCTTTTTTACATCAGAAAGCTGCTTACGTAAAGGCGATTTTCTCGCGGATAAACAAAAAAAAGGAACAGCCATTACTTGGCTGTAATTTTATTTATTTTCTCGAGCTCGACGAGCGGCCGCGCGCAAAAAGGCTCGAGAACAACAACGCATGATTTACTCCGCTTTCTTTTTAAATCGGCGGTATTGCACAAGAGGTACATAAGTGCAGAGGCCGTGAGGTCGAAGTGCACACGGCCGACGAGGTTTTTCGATTTCGCGTGCACACACATAACAGCAGCCCGAAGCCGAAGACGAGCCAAGGTGAAACTTGCGCGAGAGCTTACGTCATGAGAAATCCGGCATAATATGCGCGCAGCAACAGCAGCAGCAGCAGCGGCAGCAGCAGTACTGGGTGTGGATCCCAAGTCCCATCGATCATCGACGTGTATGTAATTCTTATATCGGCGGGGGCGATCGATCCGATTACTCGGGAGTCGTATATACATACAAAGCTGCGTCCATCTCTCCTCACCAGCGTAGGCGGTCGACACGGAGGCAGGCGAAATTTGCAAGTTACGAGGCTTGCGCACAATGAACGCAGAGAGGTATAATACACCTATGTGTGCCCTTTTTTCTCAATTAGAATCTACAATGTGTAGCAGGTTAGTGTAGGTAAAAAATCTAAAATCGTTATTTAGATAACAGCCTCGCTCCAGCAAATTTTCGTGATAAACGCAGCTCCATCTCGATACGAGGGAGTAGGTATACCTACACGTGTATACATCTATCGCACGTATATGAGATAGGGATATATACGACGATGATTTGCGCAATGGAAAGCGATACACGCTCTTCACCCTCGCAGTCGTTTATTATCTCTCTTCGATCGTTTACTTCTTTTTTTCGCCGTTTTCCCCCGCGCGCATCATCACTGGCGATAGGCCTTTGAGGGACTTGCAGACACGGTGTGTTTATAATATGGCCCACACGTGATGACGACTCGATGTACGTCTCTGTCTGTCTCTCTCTCTCTCTCTCTCTCTCTCTCTCTCTCTCTCTCTCTCTCTCTCTCTCTCTCCCTCTCTCTCTCTGTCTGTCTGTCTGTCTCTCTCTCTCTCTCTCTCTCATATCTCAATATTTGTCTATTAACTAAGCTGAAATGATATTCAATTTTCTTTTACATTTCCTTGTACCCGCCGTTGGAGTTAAAATTACTTAACCCACCCGGCACTGTGAGAACGCTAGAGATATAAGCGATGCAGTTTTCAATTATGCAAAGTATACAGGGTGAGAAACAAAATTTTGAAGCTCAATATCTTTGAAACTAACTGGTATCATAAACAATCCAAAGAATGGGATCAAGATGCTATATACAATAATACTAATATAATACTAAATAAATCCATAATTTTAAATTGATTATTGCCTTCTTATTCCAGGTATCGCGTCACGTAAAGAAACAATTCATAGTATATAAAGCGAGAAAAAAATTTTTGAAACTTAATATTTTTGAAACTAACTGGTTTCGTAAACAACCCAAATATAGGGAGCGAAGTGCTATATAATACTAAATACAAAATTTGAACTTGTTTAATGCCTTTTTAGGCACGACCGCNTAACTTTATTGTTTCCGCCGCACGCGAGGAAAAGTGCGAGCGCATATGGGATCAGAGTCGACGACACGGCGATGATGAGTAAGCAGCGGAAGTAAATAACACTCGAGTATTTGCTCGGCGGATTGTGAAACATCGCTGCAGACGCAGAGAGAGAGAGAGAGAGAGAGAGAGAGAGAGAGAGAGGGGGGGGGAGAGATAGGTATACTTATTGTTTTCGATGCAACCGTGATGTTTGCAGCTCTCTCGGTCTGTGTGCTAACACTGTTTGCGGATATGCGAAACGCGTTTGATATTTTTTTCGCAGTGTAAAATCGATTTCAATCAGGCCGGAGAGTAAGTAGCATCCGATGCTTATAAGCTGCGTAGGTATAGCGTTTCGCCCAGGGGGTGTATAATCGTTTAATTAGCTTATCTTCGACCTACTGTGCGCGGAATTAGTTTAATCTTATTACGAAGTCCTAGTTTGCGCCGCGCAAACTCCGTTAGATGCGGCAGGATAACACTTTCCCAAAACTGTTATCGCAAGCTCTCTCGAAGTTACCACAAGTATTGTTTTTGCTACATTAAAATTCTAGACCGTAGTCGCAATTCAACGACGATGAAATCACACCTTCAACCCAATGACGTTGAAATCATGAAAGCAGGTATACGACCAAAAATTCACCAGACATAAGCGCAGAATGATTTAGAAGCTGTTCACGTTAAAGAGCAAAAGTATAAGCCACGATTATCGCTAATATAATGCCGCGATTGACTCGCTATCCCCGTGAATCATTTTCTACGCACTACCCCCGGATTTATGTACGTTTGCGCGCCATTTGCACAACAATGTATTTCGCATAAAGAGGCAAAACTCGGTGCTGCTCTGCGGTTGTTATTTTGATCGATGCTGAGTTACGATCTTTGACAAAACGCTCGTTTATATGCGCAGACACACGCGCGCGATCTGCATGTTTTCTGATTTATATTATACGAATGATTTAACGGTTGCGCGTATCGGGAGAGAACATTTGCGTTGAATATCGCACATTCGGTTATTCTTTCGTTATAAAATATTTGCTCTTAGCAGAAACGATCTTTATTTTACCTCTTCTCCAAAACTGCGATAGTCGCAAACACGTAAGTTCTCCCCTCGGTTCTCCCAAAGAATCTTCATATACATAAAGGACCCTTCACCGTCTCGAGAGCGCACATACACTCGCCGCGTCCATTAAACGCAAATGAGTAATTTTTCAGAATTACAATCATCCATCTTTGCACCGGACGCCGCTTGAAAAGCTCTCCCTTCCTACATTACATAAAAGGGTCTCTCTCTCTCTCTCTCTGTCTCTCTCTCTCTCTCTCTCTCTCTCTCTCTCTCTCTCTCTCTCTCTCTCTCAGGAGGGAGGGAAGCCCGCGGCACGGCTGCGTCCGCAAATTTCTAGAATTACCGCGAAAAGCAGGCTCGGCGGCGAAAAAGAAAGCGCTGCACAAATATTCATTAAAATGAGGGATCGAAGGAGAGCTTTTAGTCTGCGATACGGGCTACTTTCACGTACGCCGCTCGAGGGCCAGTCGCTGCAGTATATGTGCCTTACGTAAGCTGCCGGAGCATGATAAATGAGCTCGATCCTTCTATATCTCGATATTCGCGTGTGCTGTGCTCGTACATGATGCGAGAGAGGTCGCCAAAATTTTCGGCTGCTGCGCTCCGGGCCAACGCCACGCCCGGGTGTACCTATACTTTTTCTTTCCGCGATTTTACTCTCCCTTTTGCATCGAGAGAGGAATTTCGAATTTACGACGAGGAAATGCTCACGAGAGAGATGAAGAGAAGAGAAAAAAGACTGATCCACATTGCAGATTTATAAACGAAGTTGTATATAACATAACCCACACTGTATGGTGTTACTCCCCCGTACAATTAAGAGCCCTAAATCGCGCGAGATCGCGCGCCGCGAAGGGCGTTACCGATCTGCTTCTTGCAGCAGCGGCAGCAGCAGCAGCAGCAGCTATCGGCGCAAGCAATCCGCGGGGATAGAAGGTTTCTTCTCTCTCTCTCTCTCTCTCTCTCTCTCTCTCTCTCTCTCTCTCTCTCTCTTTTCTCTGCGTTCAGCCCGTCTTCTTTGTGCACGTGCCCTCGCCCGCGGTAAATCGAAGCCTCGTATCGGTGAGAAACGAAAATTCGCAGCCGCTTCATAAGCACCTCTCCTTCTTCCTTTTTTATTCTTCTCTCTCCTCTCCCTCTCTCTCTCTCTCTCTCTCTCTCTCTCTCTCTCTCTGCCTCTTCGGTTTCTGTTTTCGTGGACCTGCTCGTTCTTTTTCTCGCCGTATAGCGCCTGGAGGAACGACGAGGGAAAAAAACGTCGAGAATTATTGGTGCCTTTATACGCCGCCGCAGAGCGTATGCGCGCGAGCGTGTGTGTGTATCCACCCACTTTTAAACTGTTCACTTTAAAATAATTTGTAAGTGGACCGCGCGCTCGACTCTCGACTCCCCCACCGCGGGATATCGCATTGATTTTTGTATATACCGATCGCGCGCTGATTATTTTTTTGCGGACGACCTGCACCGCGCGGACGAAAGATATAATTGTATTGTGTGCGCGCGGCGTATGATCGATCGCGGCAAGTGCTTTTATTGTTTCTTTTTTTTCTGCAGGACGTTGCAGCGGATGGAATTTAAAAACTTCACTTCCAATCGATACCACGGCGAGAGAGAGAGAGAGAGAGAGAGAGAGAGAGAGAGAGCCGAGGATAAATCTCAATAACGCAAAGCAATCAAATAAATTCCAGCCCTCATCAGCGGGGATATCAGCGACGTCTAAATGAAATAAGAACTGTTGCTTGCACTGCGGCGAGAATCGAAACAACACACGTACATGTATTGCATCCCGGGCTAAAAACTCGTGTTTGTACAGACGTAAGCGCGCAATATGTACAGACAGAAAGAGATTCGCTTATCGCGGACTTTTCGGCCGCTCGCGCGCGAGCGATTGATTTATTATGTGAAATGGATTTCGCGCGCCTGCAGAAGAGGAGAGAAGGAGGAGGAGGAGGCAACGACAGGATCTCTTTCTCTCGATTAATCTTGGATTTATTGCGGCAATTATCCGTCTACGAATATTCGAGAGAAACCGAGAGTGGAGGCAGGGAGTTCTCTCTCTCTCTCTCTCTCTCTCTCTCTCTCTCTCTCTCTCTCTCTCTCTCTCTCTCTCTCTCTCTCTCTCTCTCTCGTTCTGCAGAAGCGCCGCCCGATTTATCATATACTCGCATGGGACTACTCGCAGCCGGGGAGTGATATGCTTTTTTGGCGATTCGCCGGCAGAGAGACGACTTTCTTTGCGCTCCTCGCTATAATGAGCCCTGGGACTACTCGGAAGTTTTTCTTGTCTCTCGTCGTCGGCCTTTTCGCGGCTGTATATTTATTGACCGCGCGCGCGGCTGAATTTTTATCGAGGCATCTTTGCGGATTGCTCTCGCGGCTTTCATTGCCGACATGGGCAATTTGTAAACACGAGACTCGGGGACGCTTTTTTCTCTCGTGGACGTATTCGCGCTCTTTCTTTTACGCGTACATACATACGAGTTTACACACACCGTCGAATAATTAACAAAGGGGGAAAAAAGCAACTTCCACATGGCCTCTAATAACCGCTTCCGCTCCTCAAAAATACACGACGCGAAGAATGCATCAGCCGATGATACGGCGCGTTGCGTCTTGTCGCGTCATCCGTCTCTATGGCCACGTGTGGCGAAGGCGTGACGCACAGTTTTGTTCGACGACGACGGGAGCGAGAGCTGCTCTTTATTAAAGCACGCGTCGTTGAGCGGCTAATCAGGACAGCAGCGCGAGAAGGCGGAAAACGTCCAAAAATAGGAAAGTGAGAAAGAGCGAGAGAGAGAGAGAGAGAGAGATGCAAGCTCTGCTGCGGGTAATTGCGCGCCCGCACGGGGGCGTGACCCTCGGCGCTGTGTGAGTGTGTGCAGTGTGGCCCGGGGCTATTTTTTGCCGGAAATGAGCCTTTTGCTCGAAAAAATTGTGTACCCAGAAGGGGGAGGAAGCGCTCTCTCTCTCTCTCTCTCTCGCTCTCTCCCGCGACTGATAACACGCGAGATGCACAATGAACAAACGACTATTAATCAGAAGGCGCGCTGTATATGTAGTCCGCGAGAGCCTGGGTAATATAATGAGCTTAGTGTGTGAGTGTATCGTTCATTTCCAATATAATTCTATAACGTTTCAGCTGCTCATCAGCGAGTCGATGGTCGCCTCGACGGATTTATGAATAATTCATAGAAAACAATCGGAATAAAGGCCAAATTGAATAAGCCATTGTAAGAGAGAGAGAGAGAGAGAGAGAGAGAGAGAGAGAGAGAGAGAGAGAGAGAGAGAGAGAGAGAGAGAGAGAGGAGCGCGGTGCTTTCTTAATTAAACCATTAAAACGAGCATCAGCAGCATCAGCAGCGGCCGTATAGCGCGCAACGGACAATGACAATGAACGTCGTTTGATCGGTTAACGATTCCCGCTAAGGAGTTCAAATTCCACGAACGTACGCTCGAGCTCGCTGGCGCGCGACTAAATTTAGCCGTCGTGCAGAATACGATCGGCATATTACATATTCCAAGGCCGGACGCCAATGCGTAGACTCTCACACACACACACACACACACACACACACACACACACACACACACACACACACACATGGCGAGCTGTGTGCGGGGAAAGCTGCTGCAAGCTGGAAGAGCAGCAGTAGCAGCAGCAGCAGCTCGAAGGACGTTCTATCAAAGCCAGACATCAATTCTTCGACTGCTACAGCAGAGGCAGTAGCAGCAGCAGCGCGACTTTCCTTAGGGAGACAGTCAGAGGGAAAGCGAGAAAAAAGTGTTTGTTTATTAGGACGTACTTCGAGGCATTTGAATACTGGTCTCGTTGGAAAAAAGCGCAGCCCCTTCGCGATGGTGCACATGTGCTCGGAGTATAAGAGAGACACACGTGCATTTTTATTCAATGAAATATGATTCATGAAACGCGTTTGAAAATAAAATCCATTCTGAAATATATCGTCGCTCGTACGTTATGCGCTTGCACTAATTTAAACTATCAGCGCACGTCAATATAATATGCCTAATAATGCGATAACGAGGATTTCGGCGTCAACATCGTTAAGCGGCATATTTATAATCGCGTTAAAATTAGCAGCGGCTAATCAGTCCATTGACGAAAATTGAAGCTGATCAAAAGCCGAGTAATAACTAGCTCGTCGTGAGTGAAGAGAGCGAGGAAAAGGGAGAGAAGTTAATCTATCTTTTGGCATTATCTTGTTTACGTTGGTAGGCGGCAGACGGCTCGCGTGACGACAGGAGGGGCTCTGTGCATGCATGTGCAACAACATTTCAGGTGCATAACTCTTCCCCCGCCGCTATATACTCGGACGGCCCCCGTCTAATTATAGTCGATAATCCCGCCGAAAATAGGCGCAACTGAATTCCCTGTCCGACGAGCTACTTACTCCGGGCTTATCTTCCTGCTTTATACACGCGCTGTATTATACTCCCTCGTACACGAACATCAGCCGGATTAATATAGATACTGTAGTACCAAAAGTTTCGTATCAATTTTTTGCCTACTCGCTCTCGAGTGGAGCGACTATTTCGAGCGCCGAGCAGCTGCAAATCAAATTCAAAAGCCGAGAGTCGGAAGCCAAGCTCTCCTTCCGCGCAAGGATCACCGCACCTTGCCTTAATTAAACGCAAATTTTACGATGAATTTCAGTGGCCGCCGCGAGGCCGTAAATACCACACGTCGTCCGGTGTAACGAGGCGCTCTCTCTACGCGCGCGAGCGCGGGACGTTTAACGCCTCGTAATGCCGGGGCTGCTGCAGTCGACGTATAATAGAATATGGAGAGGATCGGGACGTGCCTTGAAATTCGATCGCGGGAGCCGCGAAAACTTTTATCTCGGACATGTGAGCGAGCTGATCCACTTTTCCGAAAGCTTTTCACGCGTGAAACAACACACTCGAGGTGGAGCGGTAGGAATATATTCCATCATCTCTGGACGCGCGAATACCTTAAGACGACGATCGATGCGCAGTATGCATGTAAGTGGAGACAAGCTCGAGTTGTAGTTTCCACGCGTGGGCTGATGCACTGTAGTAGTAGTAGTAGTAGTAGTAGTAGTAGTAGTAGTAGTAGTAGTAGTAGTAGTAGTAGTAGTAGTAGTAGTAGTAGTAGTAGTAGTAGTAGTAGTAGTAGTAGTAGTAGTAGTAGTAGTAGTAGTAGTAGTAGTAGTAGTAGTAGTAGTAGTAGTAGTAGTAGTAGTAGTAGTAGTAGTAGTAGTAGTAGTAGTAGTAGTAGTAGTAGTAGTAGTAGTAGTAGTAGTAGTAGTAGTAGTAGTAGTAGTAGTAGTAGTAGTAGTAGTAGTAGTAGTAGTAGTAGTAGTAGTAGTAGTAGTAGTAGTAGTAGTAGTAGTAGTAGTAGTAGTAGTAGTAGTAGTAGTAGTAGTAGTAGTAGTAGTAGTAGTAGTAGTAGTAGTAGTAGTAGTAGTAGTAGTAGTAGTAGTAGTAGTAGTAGTAGTAGTAGTAGTAGTAGTAGTAGTAGTAGTAGTAGTAGTAGTAGTAGTAGTAGTAGTAGTAGTAGTAGTTTCCTTCTCGTATCTTTTACTCTTTCTCTCTCTCTGGCGGGTGTAACTCGATAGCGAGAACGGCTCTAAGGATAGTTTAGGCTTTCGTGAGATGCTATCGCGCTATTCTTAGTGGGAGATTGCTCCTGATGCATATTAATCCTCCGAGCTGCATTTATCATTTCGAGTTGCACCTATACTGTACGCTGGGCGGTCCTGTGTGACGGTGCACCGAAAGTGTGCATCAGGCAGGCGGCTTTTGTCACTGACTAACTGTATATCGTGGAGTTGGGGATAAATAATTGAAAATATTTTTTCGAAGATGAAATCTGATGCGCATATTTGAGAACCGTAATGGGGATTCCTGAGACGTGACAACGCGATCTTTTCAATCGTTCTACTTAATTCCAGTGTACTATAAAGTTGACGAAATTCAATTTAACGATCGACATCGCGGACACGCAGATGTACTTCCAATAATAAAAGGAACATATAACGAAGCAGAAAACGTGCGGTGTTGTATAGCATATAGCGGGCGCGCGATAGATGAAATATCGTCGGGATCTCATCCCACACGTAATCTAATTTAAGATAACGCATTCAATCAAACATTGAGCGGAGTGATTGATGAAAGCCGGGATTGGCTTTTACGTTCCGGGGCGTAAAAATAAAAATAAAAACATCAAAACAAAAAAAGCAAAAAGAGTTCGCCTCCTCCTCTTCTCTTCTCTCTCTCTCTCTCTCTCTCTCTCTCTCTCTCTCTCTCTCTCTCTCTCTCTTGGTATAAATTACAAAACAGATCGACTCGGATCTCCCATCATCGTAAAAAAAGCTTTAATAAAGAACCCATCCCGCTTCCTTTCTCTCTCTCACTCACTCCCGATATACTATAGGTATAGTCCAACAAACGAATGAAATATTGAAGCTTTAACTCGGCGCATACAGCTCGCGCGCACATATCGAAGGCGAGAGAGATCCCATTATATGACTGGCACATGGCAACGGCAGCACCTTGCAACAGACGTCCTCAAATTCTCCGCGAAAACTCTGGCGTTTCGGCTGCAGCGCTCTTGCTAGTATTATAATCGGGACCGACTCTCCGACTGACTGACTGACTGACTGACAGACTCCAAAAGGACCGCGAGAAACTGATACCGAGCCACGCTCGCGCGCGCGCTCCGAGAGGAGAGCGAGAGTAGCGAATGAGAATAGCAATGAAAGAGAGCGAAAACGTGGACCCCCTTGCAGAATTGAGTCGGGTGTATGAATTATTCATGCTGCTGCTGCTGCTGCTGCTGCTGCTGCCGCTGCTGAGGAGGAGGAGGACGACGACGACGACGACGACGACGACGAAGGGAAGAGGACCACGCGGGGATTTTAATGCGATACACTGGTTAAGGCGCGGCGCGCGGTTCCAGCTGAATAAAATCCCTGATTGACCGGTGGCAGGGTGGCGAGAGACGCCGCTATACAGCCGCTGCAAGAAAGCGTCGAGTCATACGAGAGAACGGCAAAGAAACTGGACCTCCTTGCACTCGCGCCTCGATTCGCGCACTTGCTTCGTATACGTATCATAGATACACCCGCAAGACGACAAAAAGAACCGCAAAGAAAATCTCTTGGCGAGAGTCTCCAAAACTATACATAAAGTTCTGCACCGTTATGGAGACCCGACTGTTTTGTTTGACCCGACCGTTTGAATGACGAGCTCGATCGTCCGCGCGCGTCCTTGAGATTGATTTTATGTCGACGCTTGCGACGTGCGAGCCGTAGGTGACGTTAACGCTGCTGTTTTGCGAAAAATTACCGGCTTGCAAAAAGCCGCTGCTGTCACTATGCCATACTATAGAGCTCTAATTAATACAGTATAGCCGGGGAAAGAAGTTTATTATTTCTCGAAGGAATGTATTCACCGCTCTTCGATGATCCGTATACGGGCTTTTGCCGTTTAAGGGGACACGACTCTCGCGAGCGATGGGATATGAGACGAGCAAGCTACTGTCGTCGCAACCTTGGGACGGCCTTCCTTGCCGATGCGCATTTCAGTAGGAAAAATTCGATGAAATTGAGCCAATGAAGCTGATTTAATGACGCGGTTATGCTATATGTGCTCTGCAGCGCCTTCTTTTTGCCGCCGCTGCCGCGCGCGTGCGCGCGACTGTAATGCTCTCCGGGAATTTGATTGGGGAGAAAAAAGCGTTTAACTGTCGTTTTATAGAGTCCCGGCGAAGATCCTTATATATAAGCGCGTGCATTATACATCTCGGAATCGAACTTCAAGAGTTTCAAGGATTTTCCAGGAAAACTGTCCTCTTTTTCTCCGGCGGGAAAGTCAACCCCCCCCCCCCTTGGCTTTCGGAGATTTTTATTGAAAACACGAGTCGCAGAGCGTAACGTCTCTCCTCCGCGAATTTCTCGTGATCTAAAGCTTTCCGGCCAGTGGTCAGAAAACGGAAAGCATCTTTTCTCCGGCAGGACTTTCATCTGGCATCTCCGAAAACCTTTTTCTTCTCTCATCCCTTTTTGCATTCGATGACAAGGCGGAGTGTACGAGGAGTTTCCCTGGGCGAAATGGACAATCTGAGCGGCTTTCGAAGGACGAAGGTAGAGAGAAAAAAAGAGACGCAGACTCGGTGTACGGTAGCATCCGCAGCAACAACGAAGGAAGAAGCATCAGCGACTACAGAGCTTCGTCTTATCTTCGCGAGACTATCTGCCATTACTTCTTCTCACGAGAGCGAGAGCCGTGTCAGACACCTCGTCAACTCGTCGATTGTATACTCGGAGGCTTCGTCGCGCATAAAGACGAGTTTTCGAATGAAAAGTATTCGGGATGTGTAAGAGGATTAGGGGTCAGAAAGAGAGAGAGAGAGAGAGAGAGAGAGAGAGAGAGAGAGAGAGAGAGAGAGAGAGATGACGTTGACGATCAAACATCGGGACGATCTGATGCCTCGACTCCGTGTTCGCTTTTTCGGACGTTATTGTGACAATCGTGATCGACATTATGAGATTGATCGAAAATACACGACGCGGGCCGACTAGAGAGCCAACAACATAACACAGGACGACGCCACGCGCGCGGCTATCAATCTTTCGTAAAAACAGATAACGAGGTGTTCGACGTTATTGTCGTGAAATTTTGAGCCCGGCGCAATTGTGTTCCCGATGAATTTTACACGTGTGATCGAAAGTGGCCGTGATGAAATTTTCGACACGAAAAAGGTTTCGACATTCTATTTCTTTTTTTTCTCATTCTTGCGCGGGAGAGATGGGCTCGGATTCGGTCATGTGTACCGTACGCAACAAGGGAGAAAGTCGAGGTTTAACAATCGCTTTATTGTCGAAGATGATGATGATGATGCTTTTTTGCATCACTTGTCGCATTGCGTAATCGAGGCTTCTATAATAAAACACGTATAAATTTCGTTGGAGATGCATATCACCTCTCGAGAGTGCAGAGATTTCATTTTTTAAACGAACTTGGCGTATCAGCACTTCTTCTTGCCGTGAGTTATTCACACGCATAAATCGTCCCGGGACTTTTTGCGCGCGAACGTTAATTAATCACATTTATTATGTTATTATCAAAAAACCTCTCCGTCCAAAACACCTACTTCATCGTGCAGTTATCTGCTCAAAAGGCTAATTTTATACCCGGCCAGTTTGCCTTTTCTCCCTCTTTCTCCGCTCTCTTCTCATCCAAATAAAAGCACTCTCTCGACTGCCCGGAGAGAGAGAGAGAGAGAGAGAGAGAGCGAGAGAGAACCAGTCCACGAGAGAGAAGAAAACACAATGAATATAGCCGGGCCCGCTGGAGATTATTTCGAAGAAGTCGAAACTAGTCTCTTGGTTCGATCCCCGATATCTGTAGCAGCCGATCAATTAATTACCAAGCGAGGGACTCCGACGGCCGCCTGTGTACGTGTGTGCACACACAGACTGTCAGACTCACAAAAAATGCAACGTTACTCGCGCTGACTGGCGGAAAAATAGGCAGAGGGAAAATATTGACGTCACCATCGGAAAACTGGATATATATTTTTTTACGGCGACTCGGGATTCGATTACACATTCAATTTCCAGCCGGGCTTCATTGAGGGACTCGATCGCTCGTGGAATAAATTGGATTGTATCGGCTTGCTCGCAGCCAGTGCGGGGGAAAAATTCATAAAGCGATGAAAACTTGCCACTTTTTACGAGCTTTTATACGATTATCTGGGATTGCGAAATTTTTTTTCGGCCGAGATATTTCGTTTTGCGGTATTTGCATTGATACGCGGCATCAGATCGAGATTTTGTTTACCCTTGCGCGATTGTGCACGACGTACTGCGTATATATACTGTATATAGAGGATCGTTCAACGATGACTGGCCTGTTGTACATGAGCGCGTATATGTGTATCGTGGAAAAAGGAAGACACGGATGAACGATCTGATAATTATTTTAGTCATAATTTTCGTTAGTTTATATATCGCGTATCGAGGATTTTTATCGGACTCCTCAATAGTCCATAAAATTATTAATCTTGTTGAATGGAAGTGCTGTTTCACCGGGCGGCACATGTGCTGCTGATGCCGCGGCCGCACAATAAGTATACACAAGCTGCTCCGGCCGAGAAATTTTTTTGTCACTTAATCGATAGCATGACGAGGCAGTAGGAGAGAGAGAGAGAGAGTTTGAGTTTGAGTTTGAGTTTATTAATTTTCACCTTGGGGTAGAACCCCATCTGGTGCGTTTACAAAATTAAGGAAATACAAAATAATAGGAATGTACAGTAGATTCGCAATACAAATTATAGATGCATGCCGAGGGCAATAGCCCTTCTGACATGTTGACAGTGCGCTAGAAAATCGGTCTCTCTTTAGTGTACAGAGGCAGAGAAATGTTTTATTTGGACGCTCGAGGTAAATTTTAATATCATTGACGTAAGATGTAGAAGTGAGAGAGAGAGAGAGAGAGAGATCGAGAGAAGCAAGTCAAAGTAATAATCCGTTTGAGCTTGTTAATTAGGCCAGCAGAGCGACTACAAGACAAAGAACAGGCGATCATTCAAACGGCCGAAAGCGAGCTATTCGTCAATGTTTAATGCGACTCGGATTCGTGTATGTAGAGACGACGTTCCGTTTAACAATGGACCGAATTGTGTGTGTCTAGTCGTGCGATCATTCACAAAACTCTGTTCTCACATTACCGCGTCTAGTTCCATCGGATATAACGCGCAGTTCGTTCGATTAGATAATCCAAATATTTGCTGCTGCTGCTGCAGAGTGTTTTGCTCGGCTCGTCATCGCTGCATAAATGCGATCCGGCTCGACGATTTCCGCATTAATTAGCCCATATCTGCGCGACGCGTATACGTTATATAGCGGAATAATAAAAACGTCGTTAAAAATTCCGCATAATAATCGCGATTTCGACGAGACGAGACGAGAGAGAGAGAGAGAGAGAGAGAGAGAGAGAGAACTCGCCCGAAATAATTAATTAAAACAAATATAGCGAGGAGCGAATTGCAAAGTAGCATGAAAAAGAAAAACAACATCGAAAAGCTTTTAAAAACGGGGGGAATCTTCGAGGCAATTTTTACGTCAGCGAATTATGTACCTTTACCGTCATAATATGCAAATCCAGAGTCAATCTCGGCCCCGAGAAAGCAGCATCACGCACACACACACGAGGCGCATCTTCAATTTAAGCAGGACTCTCTCTCTCTCTCTCTCTCTCTCTCTCTCTCTGCTTTCCTCGCGCGAGCGAGAAATGATGGGCCTTGGCTTTTAATAATATTCCCTCGTCGGCCAAGGCGCCGCGCGCGGAACAATTAGCTCTCTCTCTCTCTCTCTCTCTCCCTCTCTCTCGCGAGTGATTACCATATTGTGACGCCCGGGCATCTCGAATAATTACCGTGTCACGGTGTCGGTCGTCGCGCGCGTGACGCCTCGCGTATGTGTGTGTGTGTGTGTGCATGTGTGCGAAGGCGAAAAAAAAGTATATTGCACGAGCTGCGGCACCAGGTGCATACGCGCAGCCGCATCGGAGAAAATGAGATGCGGCGTTATTAACAGCATTTTTGTTATATAGTAAGGAGAGTTTCATTAATTCAAGTTACGCATACTAGACTGCTTCGATTCGAATCTATACTAAACGATTTGGCGCGGAATATTGCCCAGAAATTTGTATACGCGTTGGAAATCGGTGTAGATACAAACATACAAATATGTGCAATATAATGGAAAAAATGCAAAGCGATTTCGGTGAAATTCTCATTTGAAGCATAATCACTTTCTTCGGCTGGCGCAGCGGCGCGCTCATTAATTACGTATTTAGCGGCGCGCAAATACGTCTTGCAATTATCTCGCACTTACTCGAAATTAGCGTATCGATTGACCTCATTTGCGCGTCGCCTCTGCAGCTGGACGTTGCTGCAGCAGCAGCCAGTAGCCAGCAGCCTTTAAAGGAAGTAGAGAGGGCATTATCCATTAAAACGAATTTCCAGGGCGACTCCGGCACTTTGACTGCTGAATAATGGATACAAGTCGTTTTTAACGCCGTTACCGTCTATCGCTCGGCTTTCTAATGCGTACGGTTGACAATTACGAGACTCCTTTCCCCTCTATCTCTATTTTATTTGCAAGGAAATTTCCATCGCAACTTCCTTTTCGAAGCCAATTTAATCGATCAATAGGAAATCTAAATCTGAAATTCTAGGACGTATTCCGTGAATCCTAACCTTATAAGAAGTTGTTCGTGCGTTTTCGTAACACTTTCGTTCAGATTCAAAAATCATATGATTTTTCTGGTAAGAGATGACCCATGTTTCAAGAGGTTGTAGATACGTAGGACTATTATTTGAATCGCTGAAGTTCTACTTAGGAAAGCAATTGAGAAAAAATAATTGTTGATTTGAGTAGGTATAATTAAAATAGAGCATAGAGCTTTGAAAAATTTCGAGAAAAATCAACAGTTAGCGTGATTGAGAAAATTTCGATATTCAATCTCTTAAACATATATACGCCGCTCGTAAAGAACTCGATGCAGCGCATTGCAATTCGAATTTTCCATCTGTGCAGGTCCGAGCAACGCATTATGATCGGGAGCAGGTAGGCGTGGCCCGCTCGTTTCGCAGTAGCCCGACGTAACGAGAGGAAGCTGCTCTCGGTGTCTTATACATAAATATCTCGTAAATAACGCCGCGCGGATAATCAACGTCGATTATAATAACCTGCTGATCCAATTGCCAAAGCTCTTGGCGGCGCTACTACTTGCCGCGCGCGGCCCTTTAACTTCTGCGAGGATCTGTTTGGTTTATTAATCCGAGAGAGAGAGAGAGAGAGAGAACCGACCTCCCCGGTTGTTTTTTCTCTTGGGCAGCTGCTGTCTCACTTTTGGCGTTTGACCGTATATTGGCGCGTCTTTCCGCATTCCTATAACAGTTTTTTTTAAGCCGATTGTGTATACAAAGGAAGACTTGGAATCCTATCCTACTCGATAAAAGACATGGTGATTATTTTATTTGTCCTCTGATTGGCCGTTCGACGAATCAAAATTTTACTTAATTTTAATCCAAGTATGTACGTGTGACAGCTAGAGCAATATCAATTATGAAAACAAAGCAGTTTTGGACTGGCCCTTTTGTGCGAGAGCCTTTCGTTACAGCTTAAACTCTCTGTCTGGCAGGTGAAAATAGGTGGCGCATAGGCACTTTCCGATTTCCCTCATAACAATATGCGCATCGAATCTAGATATAGTGGTGCGCCACCAATGCTAAAACTGCCTCGTTTGGCCTGCAGATGCTTGAGCTGCTCATGCTGGATAATAATCACTTTACAAGGAATGCTAAAAGAATAGGTTGTGAGCAATCAACCGATTTTGACTTCGCGTAGAGTATTATAGATAGACCGAGAAGAAAAGGGAATGGAATTATAATGAGGTTACGCAAAAATAAGCTTGTGGGAAAAAGATAAAAACTCGAAATCACAACGGGACTTCTGTCCGCGCGTGATCACGACCCCGTGAAAATCCTCTTTTTCAATGACAACATCTGCTTGCTCGGCTGCGGAAAACGGTGCGTAAAGATAAGGAAAAACGAACTCATTAGCATACATTATAATCCTCAAAATATCAGGCGGAGATTACGCGCGTACCTGTGTGAGTATGATGAAACGCTCGACGAAGTTTCCGCGGCCGTGTTAATTTAATCCGTTGTTACGCTCGACGCTCCGCCGCTGCCGCCGTTGCCGAGATCTAACGCAGCGGATTATTCCATTTACGTATGGACGCCGCGGCCTCCGCCGACAGCGCCGCGTGTGCATTAGGCACAAAAAGAGCTTTTCCGCGAATATATCCGCGTAGGGAGTAGTGTAGTAGTAGCTCTGATGTAGACGCATTTCACGCGAGTATCGATGTATGTATAATGTTAATTGTACACGTGTATGTGCGTATATGCCAGAAGCGCTAATTAACCGACTTTGCTTTTCCTCTGATCGTGCAATTAGAGATGTTCGGTTTCTCTCTCTCTCTCTCTCTCTCTCTCTCTTTCTCCTTTTTTCTCTGTCTTTCTGCAAGAGCTTACTTCGGTTCATTCGTTCGACTAGAGCGTATTCATCGTGTTCGACGCGTGGCTAATGATTCGAATATGTAGCTGATTATCGAAGTTACGACAAATTGCTGCGCTGTACACTGTAACGGTTATTGATTTGTAGGAATCGTGAATAATGAATATTCCAAAGTGCATCGTGTTCCAATAAATTAGCAAACGACGCGAAGTAAATTAATTATCAATTTACTGTCGTGATGATCGTATTGTAAAATAGATACACTGGAAAACACTTTGCAAGCGCATATGAACCGATCGTCAAAAACAGTCAGATTGATATGACGAGCACAATCAGAAGAGGTCGCACACTTTTATTCGCCTAATTATTCAATTCATGGTAATATAAGTTCAAGAGTCGCCTCGAATATTCCATTCATCGCGAACGAGTAATAAAATTGATTGCAGAAAGCGATTCAGACTCACGAGGTACAAGTCCTCTGGCCTATTGAGAAAGCTCGCTATCAGATTGTTTAGACCGCGTCCACGGACTCGCTCGAGTGAAATTAGAATCAAGGTCACCCTGATCATACCGCGTTGCGCAATTCGAGCAATTACCAAGTTTACGAGCTCAATAAAGCTTAATTCGATCGCTCTTATATTTTATAATTTTTCACCACCGCACCCCGCATTTCTCGAGTGTCGACGTCTGCAGGACATACGGGCGAGCGAGAACCGAATCAAGCATCGAATCTATTATAGGTAAAGGGCCGTCGCATGTGGGTGCTACCGCTCGATTGTCGTCGATGAAAAAAGTGTAAGCGCAGGCTAGCTCTAGGATTCATACTCGCGACAATCCGTACCAATAATCGCGAGAGGAGGTCTTTGACTCGCGTCCAAGCTGAATTACGAGCTATTGCTCGGCGAGTATCTCTTATGTCTCTCTTATATGCGCCTGATGCAGGGTTATTTATGGGTGTGCTTTGGAAGCGCGTTGTGTGTGTGCGGAAGTTTGAATATTTATCGGGAGAGGTATTATAGTGCAAAGATGATTTTTCGGCTAAATAATGGCTCGACGGAATTTATTAAGACGGATTATTGAGATTTATCGCGACAGGGCTAATTGTGAGCTTTCACGATTGAGCGTTCCATTCAACGGATTCCTCTGCATAAACTACGCAAATTCGCATATCGATTAGCATATTATGGCTCTATCGCGTATATTTCAGCGCCAAATTTTAACGCGTTTATTCACCCGCGCGCGCAGAGAGCAAAGTTCTTATAAATTTAATATTCGAAGCATTATCCTCATCATCATCATCATCATCATCGTCATCATCATCACCGTCGAGCGAGAGAGACTAGCAGCAAAGTGAATTTATCCATACGAGATAGGAAGCGTCTCCTGATTGCACGAGAGTCTCTCCACGTTCAGGGACATCGGTGCGAGATGCAAATTCGCCTTATCGGTTGCGTTTTTTTTCTTCTCTCTCTTCTTCAAATCCGAAATTTACCGCCAGAGCCGGGGATTGACAAACATTAATACGCGAGAGATCCTCTCGCCTGTAAATTTGTTCCCCAGACAAAAAGCCCAAGAAAGTTAGGCGTCGGCAGCAGCAGGAAAAACAGGTTTTTAACACTTGCGACGAGCCGACGCGCGCGAGTGAGAGAGAGTCACGATCGACGCGGGCGCGAGAGAGCTTTGAGAAATCCATACCGTTATTATCCATTATTTACGAGGAATTACGCCGGCTGCACGTGTATGTGCGGTGCGGTGCCATTATCCGCATTAAAGATTCCCGATCGCGAGAGTGTGTGCGCACTGCTGCGTTGTTGTTCTCCTTCTTCTTCCTTCTTTTGCTTAATCGACGCCTAACGATTCCCGCTTACAAAAATCTCCTCTCGAGCTATCACGCGCGCGTTTCCTGCGCGCGAAAAGTGTATGTATACGCGTATAATTGAAAGCTCCGGTTGGCCGTGATCGTCGGCGCCGATTCAGGTGTCCGCGTTGACGCTGAAAAAAGCCGGTGTCCCACGCAATGTTTTATGCATAAAACGCTGCTACGCTGCGGCCGTAAGCGAGCGTTTCGTTAACGGCGAGCTACGGCAGCAGCGGTATAGAGGCAGAGGCAGAGGCAGCCTCCCCCTGTGTACAAAAAGAAAATCGGATCGTGTACGCTAATTAAGGTCGTGCTCCCTCTCGTGATCGTTTATCGGCCGTTCTAATCGATCATGAAATTCTGCAGGGCCGCGGACTAATCGTGTCTTAATTAGCTCCTCCGTCGGTCGGCCGCCGGATTCCCTGAACGATCGGCGCTCTTCGCGGTACTCGGCCGCAGCAGCTCTTCTTCCTTTTATTCATTAGCGGCGCGCGGGTTTCTCTCTCTCTCTCTCTCTCTCTCTCTCTCTCTCTCTCTCTCTCTCTCTCTCTCTCTCTCCCTCTTTGCCGGCTCTGAATTCGCGATCGCTGCGCTGCGCTGCGAGGGATACATTAGCCCTTTAACCGCGTTTAATTGATTCTTGCATGTACTTGCATGTAATTTAAGTGCTCGGAAGGGTTATTCCGGCTTTCCCGGATATGCGCGGCACGGCCGCGCGGACCTGAAATTCATGGATTTTTAATCCCACAGCTGGTGCTGAGAGCCTCATGGAAACAGCTAGCTGAATCGATGCTCGTACTTACGTTTACTAACTAGTATACCTATGGGTACAAGGTACGGTGTATTTTAGACTTACGCACCTGCAACAGAGAAAAAACGTTTCGAATTAAAGTTTTGTCATCAATCAATTGGGTACGAAAAAAACAGCCACGCGAGAGGTGATAGCGCGCGAGCGTCGCTGTACGAGAAATCGAGTTAAACGCTCGCCTTGACGGACAGACGCTATCGGCCTCGAAAATCAGAACAGATCCGAGAGCTGAGCCGTGAGTCTAATCGTCGATCCTCGTTGAGCGTCTGCCTCGCGTCGAGGTCATAAAGCAACCGATAAACGCGTCTCTCTCTCTCTCTCTCTCTCTCTCTCTCTACCTGTACGTATACCTATACACACACGTAAACACCTTTGGCTCGCGCATTGTTCGTGAGAATCGCGCGGAGGGTATATTTGTACGGTATCTGGGATTAGATACCAAAAGGGGCAACGACGTTGAAGCTTCTGATATTGAATTTTGTTGTCATTATATTTTACGAGCATGAGCGCAGCTATATTGATATAACGGTGGTATCAGAATTATGCCCATTTTAAGGAAGACCAAACCAAGGGTGTATTATTATTACAAGCAAGAAACGGAAATCTGTGTTAATTCCCACACAAAGCGCATCGCTGCTCTCTCTCGCAACCTGTGACCGGTCACGCATTCATATAGCTCTCTGATCGGCTTCCACTATACACAAGCGCGCGCGAGCGCTCGCTATTATACACAGCAGAAATTCCTCTCTCGGAAAGCCGCTTCATTCCATAGACAATGCCCACAGAGTCCCTCTCTCTCTCTCTCCCTCATAGTCTTCCGTTCGGATTGCGCGCTGTATATATATCTACTCTCCTACGATATACAACGCCGGCGCTCGAGTTGCCGCCGCCTGGAACGCGGAACTCGATTGACAGTAATTTCATCCCAGACATCGTGTGTACACGCTTAAGAAGCGGCTTTTATCCCATCATCATCGTCGTCGTCGTCCTTCGGCTATCTCTCTCTCTCTCTCTCTCTCTCTCTCTCTCTCTCTCTCTCTCTCTCTCTCTCTCTCTATGCGGGCAGTACATACCTACGGTCATTTTCTGTGTCTTCACATGGCCGTCGTGCTGCACAAAGACCCGCTACGATAATCGATGGGCTGCTCTACTCTCTTGTGCTTTTCCGCAGGTCATACATAGCCGTCGCCCGTATCTCGACAAAAATTCGGGGCGGCGCCGAGAGCTAGGATGACACTCGAAAGACGGAGCTAGAAAGAGTGAGAGAGCGACCGTGTGTGGACACTTGGCACGTTTTTGGCCCTACTCGCACTCGAACTTTTTCGTGTATTTCGCCGCACGTCACAAGATTCGCTCTCTATCTCTCTGCGCTCGCGGCTCCGCTCTCTTTTCGCGCACTTGAGCGACACGTGTTGTGTTAAGACTCGAGTGTCTGCAGTGCGATCTCTCGATTCAGCAGCATACGCGTGTACGATTGTATACGCTCGAGTTTTTGTTGTTTGCTTATTCTGCTGCTTTTACAAGGTGTTAATCGACTCGCGAATTAATACAACACTTACGACACACTATTACGGGAGATGAGAAGCAAGTGACTCTATTTAAATATTAATAAAACGTATTCCCCGCAATATCCATGCGGACGCATAATCAAGCATACCCGCGTGTGATTTCCGCCGAGCGAGCGAAATCATTGTATGGCAATACAATCTTTCCGCTCGATCTCGCAGCAGCCGCGTGTTTCGAGAATCAGCGTGAAAAAAGTATACTCATCTTATTTAGACAAAAGGCGGATACAGGGGGGAAAAAGGGTCAGGGTTGCGCAGCCGATGCCGTTACATAATTGCCCGGCGGAAAACGGAACGCCTCTGATACGTGACTAATTCGCGCTCGGGTATTAGCTTCTAATCGCAAAAGGAACTCGCTGATGATTATGCGCGCGAGCTTCGAACTCGACGTACATACATACAGCGATTCGTCTTCTCTCTCGCGGCTGCGCTGAAATACACAGAGAGAGAGAGAGAGAGAGAGAAGTTTGCCGGTTATACGAGGCGCGAACGGCGCGAGAGCCGTGTAATTGGACATGTTGAGTGCTCGCCGAGCCGCCGTTCGCGCTTATACCCACGTCTCTGGCTTGTATTATTGAGCCGCGATCGCAGCTGCAACGCCTCTAATGCCGGGTTATTATCATCCCCGCTCTTTCCTTTTCTCTCTCTCTCTCTCTCTCTCTCTCTCTCTCTCTCTCTCTCTCTCTCTCTCTCTCTCTCTCTCTCTCTCTGTTGGGATTTGTTTATTTCCTCAGCATGCGTTAGTTTTCCTCCTCTATAGCTTCCCGGCGTCGATGATGCGCTTTGTTTACGGAAAAAAGACTCGTGTCTGGGATTCTATTAATCAAATTTCGCGCGGTTCGCAATCGCTAATAAAATCTATAACCGCGAACACCTCCGCCGCCCGCAATGATGAATAGAGAAGAAGAGAGAGAGCGTCGGTTGGAGCTCGAGTCTGGAATAGCAAGGATTCCTGAGGGTAAGAGGGCGGCATCATCAAACATTGCTAGGCGAAACGATGATGGATAGCCTTTGATGAAATCATTCATACATCACTTGCTTCGTGCCCTCTATACGTATCCCTCCTCTTCCTCCTCAACCTCCGCGACTCGGTTTTTCGCGTGCGGTATGTACCACTCATTTGCTCCCTCGACCGTTAATCTTTAATTAACCGCTGATTTATCGTCGGCTAGTTACCGCTGCTTTTCTCGATATACATCCCTTTTACCGCTGCACAAGGCTCCGCACCACTATACAGTCTCTCCATAGTCCATATGCAAGACATGGGCGCTTTTTCGAGGTGTTGATGCTGGCTGTTGATTGATCGGGAGTCGATCCGCGAGAGCCGCGGCGTATATGGCTGACTGACAGGTTACATATGTAAGGTGAGCGCGTTCGAGTGATGTGTGGCACTGCGCGGAGCTCTCCGAGTGTATTATGTTTTCGTAATACTCGCTGCACCGAGCGCCGCGTGATCTATTAATGTAATAATAACGTCGTAAGGCACGCGCAGTGTTATTACGGATGATGCACAGGCGCGAACAAGATCTATGGCGATGCTGCCTCCTCGGCTGCCTCCAAAGCGCTTTCAATTATGGCTATACATCAGCCGCGCACGACGCTCTATTCTCTTCCGAGGACTTTGCATGCGTGCGGATGCATGAGAAGAAAAATACTCTATAGATATCGATGTTATTGGATCACACCGTAATCTGGGTGATAAGACAGCGCATTAGTCGTAGCGAAGTGGGTCTTCTCGGCGCGTATATATTCTAGCGCCTTGGCATCTGATATGTGTGCTTCAAATTGATCAAGCTCGAGCGAGGTGCAATGCGCCGAGAGGTGTCTGGAGTGATTCGCGCAAGTTTCGTGGCCCGGGAAATTTCAATCGCTGAATGGAAACTTCATCAATTAGGGAAAGACGATCTCGAGGCTTGCTTATACCCGTCTATATCAGGTGCGTGTGTTTGCTCCTCGTCGCTTGTTAGTCAACTTGCCGAAGACGCGATCGTAAGTAAGTTTCCTCTCCTTCGCGCGCGTCTCTCTCAAAACAAAAATAAACCCGCGCGCGCGCGCGCCACAATTCAACGCCGTCACAGTTTGATATCAAAGCCAGGGATCCTTCGCGCGAGAGTATAAACTCTCTAATTTTAGAGCCAGCGTGCGGCGAGCGAGAGAGTAAACAGTCGCACTGATTCACGCCCTATACCGGAATTCCAGAAAGAGCTGCGGCGGGGGCACGCAGGCGCGCGATGAATTAAAGCTGAGCAGACTTCCGTTGAATATTATTTCGAGGAAGGGATTAGGAGGGCAAGCGCGTCGAAGTGTGCGTAATCCAGCAAATGGTCGTCGAAATCGCGGCATACGCGCGCGGCACGTGTGCGCAGGCGCTAATGGAGCGGCCAAGTGACATTCTCAATAATAGATTAGACGCGCGAGCTAAGTGCACACGCAAGCTCGGAATAGAGAGCTTAACCCCTTCGTCGCCGCTTTATATGATACGTGATTTATTGATGCGGGCCTGTGCGTGAGTATAAACTCAGTGCGCTGGAGGATAAGATACCACAAGATACCTTAAATGAGAACTCAAACGACAAATTTTTTGAAATAAGCATTTAGGCAGTTTTAGTGCGAGCGGCCCTAGCATAAGGCCCAAGAAAAGACAGTCTTGGCATAGGTGACATACTGCTCTAGGTGCACAAGGCTTGCAGATAAACGATGAGGGAAATAGGAAAACAAGTTGGCGCCACCTATCTTCGCTGGCCGCAGATCATCGGGAGAGTTTGAGGATAGAGGGGAAATGGACAGTCCAGAATTGCTTATGTTTCACAATACGTGCGAATCAAAATTGAGGTTAAGTTGAAATTACAGCAATTTTTAATTCTGTCGGAATTAATACATCTGGAAGTTGTGAATGATTTTAGATGGCTATTTAGGGAATAACCTACTGAAGTAAACCACCGAATGCGTTCGTTTTACGACGTGGAAAAAGTTCCAAGTATACACGCTATACGCTTCTTTCCTGCGCGTGGTGTCAGAGTAAACGGACGCAAAAGGGCTCTTAAAAAGCACGGGTCTCGCTCGATTAGTGTGGATCGCGTAAATCTCGAAGATGAGAGAGGGAGAGAGGAAAAAAAGCGTGAAAAGCGCTCGTGCTTTTTTAATAACCTACTAGCTACCGATGTTTTGTGTGAAACATGCATCTCGCGCGCAGCTCGTAAACAACTTCTATTTTAGCTTCTCACGTCTGATCTCACTTAATGTGACGTTCGTGTCTCTTGTAAATCTCGAGAGATTGCTTTTACCCCTTTGACCGTGACGTTATACGTGCTGTAGCTTTTTTTCGTACTATTTATTCTTTTTTTTTCACTAACGGGTTTGAAAAATATTGCTGTTTCGAAAAGAGCGGTAAGAATTTTTTCAAACGACTCTGAGCTTGTAGGAACTTTGCTTTATAGAAACGCATATTTTATACAGGTAGGAGCTTGCAGGCTTTCAAGATTAAATATCTTTGATACAAGAAGCTTTGCTATTCCACGTATTTTTTTGTACTTCAAAGTAAAATTATATTACTATAAAACGTAGGAAGCCAATATTTCGTCTTTCGACATTGCGCTAAAACCGTAGCTCCCGTACAAATAAATTAGCCCAAACGGCGCGCACTTCAGCCAAATTCATAAATTGTCCAGCAAACAAAGTTCCGTATCCTTTGCAGCGTACAAAGCGTCCTCCTCTCCGACGACCCAACAAGCCACGAAACTGCGCAGTTGCAGCAGCGCATTTACCATCCGGCGAGGGTTCCGAAGGCGAAACGAGAGGAAAATAGAGCTTGTGATGCTCTCTCGCGTGCACTTCGTCGCAAAAGTAACGAGAGAGAGAGAGAGAGAGAGAGAGAGAGAGAGAGAGAGAGAGAGAGAGAGAGAGAGAGAGAGAGAGAGAGAGAGGAGACCTGCAGCGCGGACACTACCAAGAGATTTGCGCGGCTGTGTCGTAAATTATAATTTCATGACTTTCATCATGATCGGGGGGTCCACGTANACCTCCCGAATTCGTTTACGGGGAAAAGGCCAGTAGTGGATGCCGCGACGACGACGCGACCACAAAGTAGCGTTTGAAGCGCGAGCGAGAGCGTCCTTTCCTGCGCGCGAGCGCGAAAACGAGCCGCCCCAATAAAATTAAGCGGCCCGGACTCTAGTGCGCGAGCGCAAAACGTTTGCGGCCGCAACAAAGGCAATGTTAATTGCAGCCCGCAGCAGCTCGCCTTAACGAGCACCTCTGCGCGTCATCTGGCCGCGTAATCGGCCTGCTTCCTTTCGCACTCTCGGTCTACGGCTGTCCTTGTTTCTCTTTTTCTCTTTCTCTCTGATGATGCAGTGTGTGTGTGTGTGTGTGTGTGTGCGCGCGCGCGCGCGCGCGTGTGTGTGTGTATACCTTTGCCAGGAAGAGTCTCTATCTCGGGATGACTGTAACGAAACGCCGCGGACGACGACTCATCGCCAAGTTTTTCGGCTCGGTTTATTTCTAGGCTTTTTTCTCGCATAATAGTGCGCTGCATCAGTGCTTTTATATCGTTGTTTTTCAGCAGAGCCTTGCGGTAGTGGTAAACGACGTGGATTATCGCAACGCGGCTTCTGTTGCTTGACCGCAATCGAGTACCGATATACACGTTTTATTGTGGCCGATTGGAGTGGAGTGGCTTGCGCTTTTCTTTCGCTCGGAACATTGGAACGGTATGCGAGTGTGTGTGTATAGAAAATGTCGAGGAGGCTGTTGATCAGTCGGCGCGTTTGATTACAATGCGTTTCTCTTTTATATACAATGCTTTAGCGCTCGTAAAAAATGAAAAATTTTTAAAAGCCCTGAAGAAAATATTTTAAAGCTTCTAAATTTGTCCACGCACATTTTTTCATGCATTTTACATTGAATGATATGTAACTGTGGCACATGAATAATGCATGTAATATTTTGCGGATAAAGGATTTAAAATTTTAAAATTCATATCGGAAAAGTTCAACCACGGAAAAAGCTCCTCCGACAACCCTCCGAAATACATTTATAATTGAAAAAAAAATGTTCACTAGTACTTAAACGATTTTACCTCGACTAAAAATCCAATAAGCTCGAATCAATTATTACTTCGCTTTGTTCGTTGCTGTATTACATAAAACTTTTTACGATTCGGTAATTTATCGCATTGGTAACTAGCTTGCTCGCTTCTGTGGTCATTCGATCGCAATCGAGATAGTATATAGTACAGCGTATAGATAAGTTTTATCGACCCATTGCACTGATTGTTATACTTTAAATTAAATTTTTTGCACGGGTCATAGAAGCGTATAAATAAAGTAATGGTTCCCACTTTTGTATGACCTTATCTGAAGAGCCACAACATGAGCGACCCAGGCAGGCCCAAGAAGGCTGAGTTTAGGCATAGGCCACATACCGTTATATATGCACTTATTTTCTCAGATTGAGATGAGGGAAATAGAAAATCGCCTGTGCGCCACCTATCTGCGTTGACCAGAACCCATAAACTTTAAGCGGTAGAGGTAGGGACAGTCCAAAACTAGCTTTTTTGATGTATCGCGGTCCACTGTACGTATACACAAATCGAAATGAAGTTCGGACGGAATTCACAAAAATTGTCAATAAAAATGTTTACTGGCGCTTAAGGTAGTACCGTCGTTAACTAAATACCGTTGAGATTTCAATGAAATTTAATATATCGATTCATATTAGTCTAAAAATTACTCAAACAAATTTTTGTAAGGCCAGGGTACGTGGGGAAAAAGTTATAAGCATTTTAATTTTTACTCATTTAACACGTAGTCTTATGGGGATCGCGAATCCAGTGACAGTTATTCTTAAATTTTATAAAAACTACCGTTCAGATTTTGTTAAAAATTTTTGTAGTTAAAGAAAAATATTTGACGAATGTTTATCTTTTTCAAAAACTACGATTAGGTAGATATAAGTATTAGAAAGAATTGATTGAAAGCAAAAAAGTCACACATAACCTCAAAAAGTGAGTCAAATCAGCTTCTGTATGGAAGTTTGTATTAATAATTAGGACGAATAGAATCATTTATTGCCAATGCATAATCATTACTTGGTGATTGTTTATTTATGCAGCTTCTTTAATAAAGTTAATATTGCGAATAAACGATGAATAAAAAGTACGTTCAGTTTGAGTAGGGACGTAGTGACGGTACTACCTTAAATCCCTGCTCTATTCACCCACTGCTCTTTTTTATCTCTCACTGCGCAGCTAGAAACTAGTTCAAAAACGCCGATGTGTTTCAATTGGCGCGCATTCAAGCTCGCGATAGGCTGTACCGTTCGCGTAGTCGTCATACAAATCAGCCAGCCATTGACGGAGCGCGCGAGCAAAGTATACTGAACCGTAATCGCTCGGTTGTTTCGCATCAATCGCGCAAAAAGAGAGAAAAAGCTATCCGTTAGACATCTTCACTCTCATTTGCATAGCGGCAGTAGATAGCTCTCGTTGGATCTATACCTAGGCGCAGCTTCGATTGATGCGCCTTCGGCTGTCTAGTTCTATCATCGAGTTGTGTATCCACGGCTTCTTCAATCGTCTTCCGATTACTCCCGACGTTTGACAAAGTTTTCACTCCAAACACTCGATGATTAATCCACGATGAATCGAGCCTTTTTCACCTACTGAGCTTATAGAGAAGCATGAAAAAACAACGGTGCATCATCGGTAAAGTAGACTCAACGATCGTCTCACGTCCATTCATTCGCAACTACATCGGCGCGCGCGAAACTCTCGCGGCTACAGAAGCGATAACGTGGGAACAGCCGTCCATCTCGTGGCCTCTAGAAGCTCTACACGCTAACGGGCGATTATCGTCGCACGCGGCAAAACAGTTGCCGAACAGTATACGGCCGATTGAAAGCAGCAGCAGCAGCAGCAGAAGTGCTCGGAGCCAGGCAATTTGATGAAAAGCTAACTTTTCAGCGGCGCGCATAGCGGAGCTCTCGCATTCATGGCGGATGACTGGATGCACGAGGGAGAGAGAGAGAGAGAGCGCGCGCACTGATTTGTATGAGCAACGCGCCGAGCGAGTGGATTTTGCGGAATCACGCGGACGCGATCGTTTCGACGTGATCGCTAGTGCTGCTCCACTTTGTTTTGCTCACTCCGATGCATTTGATTGCCACCCGGGGATGACTCTGTTGAAAAAGTCGTCTGCAGTGTTGACTAGATTTATAATAACTCTCTGTGTATTCTGGAAATTTATAGCCGCGCGAACTTTTCGCATTTTTCAGATTTCCATCTTTATATTTTAATCCTCTGTCTCGCGCGCTCGCGCCTCTTCATCCATTTCATCTTCTCATTATTTTTATCTCTTTATCGCCCGGTGCTCGTTGTTTGCTCTCTTGATCATTACTTTTTCGCATTCCTCGCCAGAGCGCAATCCCTCTTACTTTATCACTCGTCAAAACTTGTTATCTTTTATCTCTCCCATGTCCCTCCTCATCCGTCTGTCCTCGTGCTATACAAACTCGAATCGTCTCAGGCCCAAAATTTCCTACTGACAAATCGATGCTGCGCAAAAGAATATCCAGCGTCGTTGTTTACAGCAAAGACTGCGGTTACGTTATACACACGTCTGCAACGACGACGTCTCGCGTATACACAACCGGCGCGTCTCGCCTCTGTATCGACTATTAGGTGGCCTGTGCAGTCTCGCGGCTGAATGGAGCGTCCGAGACTGTTTGCACAGAGCGTGTAAACAGGCAGTACACCTATACTCCATATATACATGTATACATGCGCGTGCGAATAAGCGTCATGGCGATTCAGCTCTCTCTCTCTCTCTCTCTCTCTCTCTCTCTCTCTCTCTCTCTCTCTCTCTCTCTCTCTCTCTCTCTCTCTCTCTCTCTGACACTTGGCTTTTGGCTATTCATCGGCGCGAGAGGGAGAGAGAGAAGATGCAGCGAGCCGACCTTGCGCTGGAGTCTGAGTAATGGAGTTACACCGCCGGTAGCTGCGAGCGCGGTTATTTTCAGCTGGCCTGTGTGTTGTTGTTAGTCTTGTTCTCTCTCTCTCTCTCTCTCTCTCTCTCTCTCTCGCAGCGGCGCAAGATCAACACTGGGCGAACTTATGTGCCCGGTGTACGTTGCAAGGTATATACCTTTGTGATGGATCGGTGTTTGTGCGAAAATTCGACGGGCCTCGGTGTGCATTGAATCCTCTTCTTTTTTTTTTAATCTCCCGGGACATAACAGTTTGATTTATACCGCGGGTGGTATCGACGACTCTCGAAATAATAATAAGCACGCAGTGGCTTGTATCCTGGATTCAAAGCGAAAACTCCGGGAATAAATCAGGCCAATTAATCCTCAGCGGTCCAAAGCCATCCTCTAAACCAGCTCTCCGTCACTTTGGGATTATTCCACGCGTTATCCTTCGCCGTGTGTCTAGCTTCCTCTTGTTGCTCTGTTTGGGCGGCGTTTTATTCGGCTCTCCGTCCCTTAGGCGCCGCGTTCCATCGATGCGTCGACACTCGCGGCGACACGAATCCTTGGCACGTTAACTGGCTCCTCCGTATATCCTATAGAGAAAGAGAAAGATGCATAGGGCGACGCGAGCGGGAGAGGATCGTGCGAATCTTAGAAAACGACGTTAGAGATGGATGTGCCTCTGTCTCCGGCGCACTGCTGTCCGTCCTTCCCTTTGTCGCTCTCTCGCGCTCTCGCGCGTCAAGTCTGCGTGTCGTCGACGCGCGAGAGATCGCGAGCTGATCTCGCTCGTTTTCTCGGAACGACGGCACGCGCGGCTACTACAAAGGCGAGTCGCTCTTTCGCCCATTCTCTCTCTCTCTCTCTCTCTCTCTCTCTCTCTCTCTCTCTCGCGCGCGCGCGCGCTCTTTTCGCTCTCGATATTCCTCTCGATTCGGCGATGCTGCTGCTGGATTCCAGAGACTCTATTTTTTCTATATACAGAAGAAAACACACTGTATCACCCAAGAGCGTTGCGACTATACGCTTCCGGGGGTTGCAAACTCTCCCCCCGCACACGTCCGGAATTTCTCGATCCAGCGATTATTTCAACGGGATATCCGGAACGCGTTGCGTGCACGTCACGGCGGCGGCGGCGGCCACTCGTGTTACGTTTAAGTTCTCAATTACCCGCCGGGGCTTAATTATCGCGAGTCTATCGCGAGCTATGCGCGAACGAACGCGGGGGCAGAAGACGCGCGCGCGAGCGCCGGCGGAATTTGATGAAGCTAGCGAGGGGATTTAACCCCTCTGTAGTAACGATGGGAATGTCGGGAGAGAGTTGATAGAAATGTCTTTTAAAATATGCACAGCCAGAGCGACGAGCTTCGAGGGAACATTCTTGGGATTTTTCCGAGAGGCTTGCGCGCAGAGTGTATTTTCTCTCTATACTTCTCTTGCCGCGCGATGCCTAATTAAAATGAGAGAAAATTTCCGCTGATATGTGTTATTAATAACTTCGATTGAAACGTATAGATATCGCTGCAGTGACGCGCGGGCAGATTAAAATTCGAGAAGTAATCCTTGGCAGAGTTCGCTTTTACGTTTTTGCACGCGCAAAACTAATGCGAGAGAGAGAGAGAGAGAGAGAGAGAGAGAGAGAGAGAGAGAGAGAGAGAGAGAGAGAGAGAGAGAGAGAGAGAGCCGGCCGCGGGAAGAAGACTGACGGTAATCTGCGCGAGTTCTAGCGAGAATCAGGCGATGACAGTCCGGCGTGTCGCACTTTGTGCGCTCTCTTACCTGCGGGATATGCGTGTAATTTTTTGTTTGTCCTCTTTTTATTCATTCAGAATCGAAGCAGTCGAGTCGCCGAGTGACACTAATTCCTCGTCATCGCGAAGTGTTGTCGCGACCACTGCAGCTACCTACGCTGTGCTGTCGGATAATGCGCGAAACGCGAAATTATATTATCGAGGAGCGAGGGCATTATAACAAGACGACTGTATTTTTGGATCTCACAAACAGGATGTCTCTCGCTGCAAAGTAGCAGCGTTGTATTTAACGTATCCTACTCTAAAAAGGACATGGTAATCATTCTATTCGTCCTCTGATTATGGCTGTTCGTTTTACTGCGCAATGTCTGCGTATGTTTGAATTCCTTACCTCAAAAAAGTGGAAATTAAGAAAATGTGAAAACGAAGGGTGAATGTCGTTATATTGTTGCGCGAATCTCGACCTGTTTATATTAAAATGTGAAACTTACTTAATATGTATCAAACACTTTTAATAAAAACACTGTTGCGGGACTAAATTATAGTCTAAGATATAGTGGTGTGCCACCAGTGCTAAAACTGCCTTGTTTGGCTTGCTGTTTCAGTAACTCATGCTATAACTGTTAAAGTGTAAAAATGTATTAATTACATATTAAACGTATGTATTATGTGGTACATGTGACCTTAAAGAAGCAGCGAAAAAAGACGCTATCACTTGTACCTTAGAATTCGCCAAGAACCAGTCACTGAGTAAAGGCAAAAACTATTTCAAAGTCTATTATCAGGACAGTCCTAAGCCTTGGTTTGATAAAATCAATTTACCTCGTGAAATTATTTGCACAATTAACAGGTGCAGGGCTGGCCATTACAATCTTGCCTCCTCACTTGCACGCATAGGCTTAAAAGAAAACTCTTCCTGCGACTGCGGCGACGAAAATCAAGACATTGACCACATTCTGTGGCAATGCTCTATATTTGATCTTCAACGTCTATCGTTCATCAAAGATTTGCACAAACAAAAAATGTACTTACCACTGTCGTGCTCCACCTTATTAACGAATCTCAATGTTCAAATTTGTAACGCCATGTACTCCTTCTTAAAAAATTGTAACCTTCAAATCTAACATGTACTCTCTGTTAAATTAAATAATTGTAATCTTCTTGTATGCAAAATAACTTTCTCACAAAAGTTCCAATTGCTTAAATAAATAAAAAAAAAATGTGTTACATGTAGAAATAAATCATCATTTTCAATATCTAATATCTATTATCGATGTATTTTTAGAAATCAGCGCATGCAAACAAACTTATCAACTGTAGAATGCTGCGATGAAAAACACATCCATTTCTGCAACGCACGTCCACTTAAAAAAAAAAACAGGCGACGCCGCGAGGCTAACTAGAGTTTTCAATCAGTTTCGGGGAGGAAGACATAAAGCCCTGAACGAGCTTTGAATATTTAACGATCGGGCGCGTTAATGTGCCTCGCCGCCGCCGTCGTAGTCGTGTATCGATGACAGTGATTCAGAAGGCAGAGCTGAATGTCCGCGCTCGCGCGTCGGTCATTTGTGTACTGTACACGTCCGTCGCGTGACAATCGCACACCGGCTGCATGTTAAGCGCGCGGGCGTATTTTAAAGTAAAATAGTTTTGACGCGCGTATGCAAAGTCGTCCTGCATATATTTTTCAGCTACGCGAGCGGCTGTTTTTGTGCCGCGGAATTTGTTACCGACGCGTCCCTCCGATTGATATATTTGCCACACGTTGAATATAAATATTCGGAAAAGCACTATACAGAGACGTATGCGCGTATATTTTATAATCTCTCCTGGAAACTTCGTAGATCATCCTAACCGGTAGTGCGCTGTGAGATTATCGAAAGTGTGACAGTCGGCTTCGAGGAACGTTGCGGACGTTTAACGCCAGCTCGCGTTTACACGATAAAAACATGCACGCGCGCGCACATTTTAATCTCAAACAAAGACGGCACAGGCTTTATTGTTTCATGCGCGTTTATTCTCGGCGAAGCTGCAGCGGCCAGACTTTCTCTCTCCCTAGCTCTCCTACGTAGCACACACACACACACACACACACACACACACACACACACACATACACACACGAGAGAGAGCTCGTACATCAAAGTCGGGTAGCTTTGTTTTCACAGCGAGAGATGCTGCAGCGCAGCGTTTCCGAGAGCGAGACAGAGCGAGCATTTGAGTTCCGATAAAGCGCTCGAGCGCAACCATCACCTTGAGTATATACGCACGCGACGAGTCTCGAATTTGCCGTGTGCAGCTTGCGGCACAGCTCCGGGAATCTCGGATAGATAGGAAAAGGCGCTGCACGCGCGCGCGCGCGAGCTCGGCGTAAATAGCCGAGATAGGTACGAGAGGAGCGAGGAAAAAAAGCGTGTGCGAGAAGATTCGAGGAAAGGGGAATGTGTACACGCTCTGTGTGTATGTGTTTAGTTTTTGATAACGAGTATAGAGATGTGGGCGAACCCTTTGAACCTTGAATTCTTGGACTAGTCTTGGGTTATTATAGTTTCGAATATAATTCAATCATAGGAATTACTGTGTCTGCCTTTTCTCTCGATTTTTTCCCCCCGTATTTCCTCCAACTTTTTCCTCGCACTCGAGTTACTCGGTCGTCAGCGTTGACGGATGGGCTTCGCGGCGGCGTCTGAACAAAGTGAAGATAAGGCGACGCGAAGAAGCTCGAGAAGACAAAAATGTACACACATACAGCCTTTTCCTGCTGCTGCTCGTCGCTTATCGCGTAGTGATGCCGAAAAAGAAGAGCAAACTCGTATGACAGTCATTTTCGACGATAAATAAGACGAGGAATCGAGGAAGGTATGGGGTTTATATAGTTTCGAGAAGTGAGTAGTGAAGGTGAGGCAACCGCGTCGTACAAATATATGCGAGGCTTATCGGAGAGTCAACTTTTTTCGAGATATAATCCTATTCGGGTTTCTACGTTCTGAATAACGTCTCACTTATGTATCGCATAATGTGGAACAAATTTTTACTGTTCGGCTATTCAGTCATACATCGCCGGGATACACTCGTTGCAGGAAGCAGCTGATTACCGAAAAATCTCCAAAAGCCGGGGATAGTTAAGCCCTTGAAAGTCTCAATAATATCCTCGAATTTTGTTAATTCGGTCGCGACCGCACGTCTGGGAATCTCTCTGCTGCAGTTAAGTCTCGCGCGTCGAGTATTGAGACCTGAAAGTTCAACGATCTCGCATGTGGCCATTCTCGTTCCCATTGAAATGCATCGGGCCGTATACTTTGTATATATTTCGTGGTTGGCCCCGAAATTGCTTTGAATTCGGGAGATGGCACTTGTGGTCGAGCAAAGTATGGCAAAGTAGTCACGCGAGCCGTGTTGTATACCGACCGCTTCTTCGATGTCAGTTTATAAAAACATTCCCCTCGAGACTTCCTGCATCGCCAGCGTGTGTGTGTGTGTGTGTGTGTGTGTGTGTGTGTGTGTGTGTGTGTGTGTGTGTCTGACTTTTTCGAAATTATTGCGTTACGAGTCTTATTTTTAGAACGACGCGATGATTGATTTCGTTATAATTTATCATAGAAGATTAGCTTAGTTTCGGGCGAATCGCAAATTACAGCGTCGTATAATTGCCGAATTAAAAACGAATTTTTCGAGACGCGGAAGTTAAGACATATATATATATTGATCTGACGCGCGCGAAAGAAAAATACAGCATCGCCAAAGGTCTGATGTGTTTACCCAACGCCATCTATTCTGGCACTTACATAATTACGCATAGCCGGCTAATTACCCCCGAAAGATCACAGAGAAAAAGAGCAGAGGTGATTCGAAGAAAGTTTCTGGTCAAATCGGTCGACGCTTACAGGGAAGCTCTCGCTCGTCAAAGAAGGCATCCTCGAACGTCCCGAATTAGAAGAGCCGGAACGTCATCTGTCGCAACGCGGCTCGTGTCCTCCATATCTTTCTCGCACGCGAGTTCATTCATGGAATCAACTCTGAGCTGCTGCTGCTGCTACGCGCTGCATCTGGCAAACGTTACGCGCGTGTTTTATGAAGATCAGCCGCACGCGCTAGCGCGCTTCTCGATCATATTTTCTTGTAAGCCGCTACGTGTTTTATACAGTTGGACGTTTTTACACGGATTTTGTGCTTGCTCCTTTTGGCGTTAATTTCCGGAGCCGGTATAGTAGCAGCGGCATCGCGTGAGGGAAATGATGCGCGACGAAGGAAAAAGGCGAATTACCGGGGAGTATAAATAGTTAACGGAGCGATCTTAATTACCGACCGTTACGCCTATATCTTATATGCAAAAATATATGTCTCTGCTAGTAGGGGCGATAAAGTGTTTATACACGTCGGTTGTTATTGGAAATGGGAAACAATTACAACACAGAATATCTTCTCTTTATAAAATTAACGTTTATTCTGAGACGCATAGAAGGAGCAAGCACATCTGAACCCTATGACGTTCTGTCGGAGACTAACTGTAGCTAGCGCATATCGAGAGTGCAGAAGGGAAAGGGAAAATCCCTAAAACAATGGCCCTACTATATAACTCGCAGAAGGACTCCAGATGGCAAGGCCCACCGAGAAGTCCGCGGCCCGCTACAACGTGTCGCAGCACGTCGTGCCGTAGCGCCGCTACCCGAGCTTATATTCATAAAAACATAAACGCATAACTAGACCCTTCTTAGCTATAAATGCACTCAAGATTTAGTTTTGAAATACGGATATTTCCAACACGCCCCCTCAAAAATAAATCTCTTAAACTCAAATTACTATATTCATTTTACTATGAATAAAACACTTGCTCACACAAGTTTATACATCTCTTATGTTCTAGTATGTTATATTCATTAGATGCTTAAGAACGCACACTTTTATATATCAACTAAATTCTAATAAATCATATTAATTTCAACAATATAGAATTTAGATTAAGACGTATGTGCTCTCCTTCTTTATGCTCTCAGTTTCTGGGGAAACTACATATGGTCCAACATTTGTTGCGCGGATTAGGGAAAACCCAGTAAAACCTAATCAGACCATTTATGATGTTAATACATTCATCATTTATAACATTAATACTTATATGTATATAATTATCTTCTACTTCTCACATGAAGTAGTTACAAATTATTATTTGTACCCTTATGCAGATACATTATACATTACATTGTATAGATTACAAACAAACTATATCATATTTCAATTTTCAAGTATCACACACATAACTTTTATCAACAGTTATTTTCAAATATATGTACATTTCTTACTGATTAAAGATTTTCTATTTTGTATAGATTGTATAACATCAGCATTTCTGCATTTGTGTCAATTTAATTTTTGACATTTGATCATGTACTTTACACATTATATCATTACTTTTCTGAACTTATAACAATAATACTATCTCTAATTTATTTATTTTAACAATAATAAATTATAAATCTTATTCCAATTTATCAGTTTTATCTACTACTGAATTTTCATATTATCTCTTTCAAATTTTAGTAAACTGTTTATAGCTTGTAATGCTCAATAATCTATAATACTTCTTTTAATTCCATAACAACTTTAATGAAATTCATGCTTAATAATTTACATATTGATAACATTTCATTTTATTCGTATAAAAATATTAAATGTTAAGTATATCAGAGTTATCTCAGATTCTTATGATTTTACAATGATCGTAATTATCAAACTATATAGCTTTAATATTGACTGCTATATTTATATAAGTCAACTTAATGAATTAACTAATTCAATTTATCATTAGCTATTTTATCAAATCAGCTAACTTTATTAATTCAATCATTGTTTTTAATAACAATAAATAAACTCTGAGACTTTCAACATTATTCAATCCATATATCAATGCATAAGTTATCATTATTTGAACAAATCTTTTAGCAACTACTTTTCAAATATTTCATTACAATTCTTTTACGTTCCAAAAACTTTTTCAAATATTTTCAAAAATGCCTTTTTATACATTTGCTTAAATAGTCATACTATTTCATCAATAGTATTTTGATCAAGATTTGAACAACATATCCTTTGTTATAATTATATGAGTTCAAACTCATAATTTTCTATTTGTCATCACATACAAATATTCATACTACCACTTTTTAATATTTCTATACTAAACCTTCAATGGTTTAGAATCAAAATAAAAAAATATAATGACTTTTTATGATAGTCATATTACTTATACTTGTTTCATTTAACACTCAATTCTTTTATTTCAATTCACATATATATATATATATATATATATATATATATATATAAAAAACTTTTGATACATCAGTAATTATACTTATTGTCTTTTAAACAATTTTTACTTTATGATTCAATCCATTTTCATAAATTTCTTACAATTAGATTCAAACTTTGACTTTTTCATTTCCATTGTGCATATTTCTTTTACTTTCCATTTGACTTATTACGTTATTTGACATATTAAGGTTATTAAATACAAGATTTGAAATCCCTTTCAACATTTTGCCTTCTTTGCGATGCTCATGTACACTGGGTACTTGCTATATTTTCGCTCAACGTTAACTAGTCATTGAACCGTGTAGTAAGCTCTAAATAACATAGCAACGGAACTTTAAATATGCTCTTTCCACCAAGTACTACAGAGCCAACAAATAAGATTATTAACACACTGTGTTAATACTAGTCCAATGTTTTAATACCTGTCCATATCGTATGCGGCGTCCCGTCATACCATATAAGACTATGATTCATTATCATCTGAATCAACAATACTTGTCCAATCTTTTAGGACCATGATTCATTATCATCTGAATCATTTATCTGCTTTCATATAACAGATTTCACAACTGCAACTGGATCTTTCTGTCACCTGGCCAGGTTTTCACATTGCTCTGATTTAAAAATCAGGCACACTGATTTTGACTTGTCAGTCAGATGCATCAGTTTCTCAATTCTGATCATATCCATGATTTATTTCAGATTTACTGATTTTGACTTATGTCAGATTCATCAGTTTCAACATTATCCAGTTGCTCAATTTTAATCATATCCATGATTTATTTCAGATTTACTGATTTTGACTTATGTCAGATTCATCAGTTTCAACATTATCCAGCTGAATCCATTTAACTAAATCTGATTCATACCAGATTTATTGTCAACTGGATTTTCTATTTTTCATCATTGTATTTTTGTTCCACTCTCAATTAATCATATTTAATAATCATAAATTTTAACAAATTAATAATTCAATGTATCCATTCTAATTAGATCAATATAAGAATAAACCAACAAATAACTGTAATTTAGTTTGATATCAAAATTATATATCATATATCACAAAAACTTAATTTAATGATATTTAATTCAAACAAGATATATAAAACAAATCTTCTGAATTAAAAAAAAAACAAATAAAATATATTCTAATACTATATATTTTACTTCAATTAACAAGTGTACTTTACTGTAATTGCTAATTATTAACCAGTATTTTTAAATGTACACATACTAAAATTCGTGGAACAAACCTTATGCCATTACGTACTCAAGTCTTTTATTCTGTATCTTGCACACTTATAGTCATTGTCATATTTAAAATCAATAGCATTCAATTTCAAATGAATTAATGTATCTCTTGTTACATTTTTAATTTGAATCACATAAAACAAATTATTTCTCATATACTTGAATGTATATTTTCAGTATACAGTATACAACCGTATTTTACTAATTGAATAAAACTCGACATAACATAAGTCAAGATATACCATAATATAATTATTAAAACTTTTCCGTTCAATTTTTCAATCTTTCAATTTTGAACTTGTCTACATATAGATCCTCATAAAATAACTCCGTGTGGCTTTCCAACTTCTCAAATTTAATTTTGATTTCAGGATTCAAAATTTATTTTAACAATTCAACAAATGCACATCTATTATGCTTGTCTCAATTGAAATCAGTAATATTCAATTTTAAATAATATAGCTTTTATTTTCTTTTACTTTAGTTAATGAACAAAAACTAATTTTTATATACACTCATATTAGTGTTATATCTATTTGAAATAGATTAAAAGATGATAAGACTTTTATGCAATTCATTCTTTAACTGAATTCATACATAATTTTTTTTTTTTTTTTGCTAATTTAAACATGATTATAAAATAACTTTATCAAAGTGACTTTAAATTTAAAACTATGCCACAAAATCTTCCAGAGTTATTTTAAATAATAATCTCAACAGTTTAACTAATAAATTAGTTTGCCACTTAAATATTTTCTACCATCTATACCTTTCTTTCTCTCTCTCTCTCTCTCTCTCTCTTTTTTATGGAGGCTTCAGTTTTCGTGTGTTGATTTTTCCGTTCGGACCCTTCATATTTATGCCTGACTAGAACAATGGAGCCTTGTAACTGCAGCCCTTGTGACTAACATGTGTTGCCGATACTTATAGAAATTCTTTCCTTTTCACTTTCTCTTTTCTGGCGCGTCACAGATTTTTCAATATTCTTTGTCACAAAATTTCATGCCATTGTAACTAAACAAATCTCTGAAACAAATTATCTTTGTTAAATCGATAATTTAAATTTTCACTATTTACAAGTAAGCAAAATTAATTTTTCATATCTTTTTTTTTTAAATGTGTATCCTTTTATAGATGAATAATTATCCACTAATGTTGAATCTGAGCAACTTTATTATATTCCATTCTTATGTTCATACTAAGATGATTAAACATTCTTCTTTTAGCTTTTATTTATTCAACAAGTTGCAATTATTTTTTACATTCATTTTTATAGCTAAAATTATTCCTTCTTCTCTGAATTTTCAAGTTTTAAAATTTTGTTGGAAACTATCATTATAATTTTAGATCACGGATCATTTTGGTGCTATATTTTCTGTAGCTTTATTCTCGAAAATCGTTGCATTTAAAAATGCCAGTCTTTTTCACATCACACATTATGCACTACTGATTTCCTCTCAGTTTAAATGTAATCTTATTTTACTTAAATGCACGTTCAACCAAGATTCAGAAATCCACAGTTTTAAATAAAACTTTACGTTTACTTTACTTTACTGGCCTTTTCAATATTTAAACTCTTAATTATTTTCCTTTTCGACAATCTATGCGATTTCAACTCACTTCAGTATTATCACTTGTTTTACAATCACTTATAACATTATCACAAACTTTTTATTTTAAATACAGTCTGTATTATAATGCATTTTACAAGTGGAGATATTTAGTAATCGAAGCAAACGATTAAACATATTTTTACACAGTGAAATTATTTAACTATTTAATCGCGTTATCTGGGCCCATAACCTATTGGAAATGGGAAACAATTACAACACAGAATATCTTCTCTTTATAAAATTAACGTTTATTCTGAGACGCATAGAAGGAGCAAGCACATCTGAACCCTATGACGTTCTGTCGGAGACTAACTGTAGCTAGCGCATATCGAGAGTGCAGAAGGGAAAGGGAAAATCCCTAAAACAATGGCCCTACTATATAACTCGCAGAAGGACTCCAGATGGCAAGGCCCACCGAGAAGTCCGCGGCCCGCTACAACGTGTCGCAGCACGTCGTGCCGTAGCGCCGCTACCCGAGCTTATATTCATAAAAACATAAACGCATAACTAGACCCTTCTTAGCTATAAATGCACTCAAGATTTAGTTTTGAAATACGGATATTTCCAACAGTTGTATTTATATCCTAGAGCGTAAGTATACATTTTATTGCCGTTTAGCTATTTTATAGATTTCGTTTCCGAACGAGATGGTTAATGAATCGCACAGTTATGTAGGCTCGCGTAATCGAATTTCTTCTCTTTTATTTTTCGTCCTCGTGGTGTCCACTGACCGCAGAGGATCCAGTAGACTGAACTTCCGAGAATGTAATTATCTTACGATCAGCAGAAAATGACATGTTGTAGACATCTCGCTTTAATCTTTTGATCGATTTTTCGACTTTATAATGGAATTTTAAATATACAAGCATTTAGGCCTTTAAAAAAACAGTTAGTCATTTAATGCAAGGTATCTCGCATCTGCGAGCGTGTGTGTGTGTGTGTGTGTGTGTGCGTTTTCGCAAGGCTGCCGCTGCTTGCACGGAAACAAAAAGCAACAAGCCATTATACAAGAGCTGAGTCATGCGCAAAACCCTTCACTCATCCTGACTATATCTATATACACAGCTTTGTATAATTTGCGCGCCTCGTTTTCACTCAATTTAAATAAAAACCGCGAGCTTCGGGGAGGGTATAAAATATTTTGTCTAAAAATTACGCCATGGTACGCCATAGAGGATTAATCCCGCTTAATCCGTTATTTAATAGCATCGTAATCCTGCTTTACGCGACTTCTTACTTCATTACCATTCGTCGTAAATATACATCGAAGTAGCTTCGAAGCTGAAAATCTTCAAAATATTTGCCAAGCACTGCAAGAGAGAGAAGAAACCCCGAGAAAGAGGCGGTAAGGCCGTACAGTCGCAGAACAGGTCACGGCAAATTCGGTAATCCGTCTGCTTCGATGTCTGCCCGCGGGGCGTCCCTCGCGAACATATTCACGATGTGCCGCCGCTGCTCGCTTACGAAAGGATCGGCCGAGTGCTTTCGCAATACACACACACACACACACACACACACACACACACATGCAGCGACGATCGGTTTTGATGATTTTTTTGCGAATTAAGGGGGCCCCTTCGGATACGTGTATTATATACACAAAGAACGAGGTCAGATGATTTTTTTTCCGCCTTGTCTCGGGTCGCCTTTGGCCTCTGAGCCCTGGCTTTTCTTTTTACCTGTTTTCGTGTTACGCTTATGTCATTAGTAGATTACCGATCAAGCCCGAGCGTGTACGGACAGCGTGTTTTATTCTCCCGGCATATATTAAATCATGTCTTTATGGAATTCCGTTGTCCTCTCATTACTAGCGGACTTTCACTCTTGAGACCCTTCGTTTAATACAAAATCTTTCTCTCGCAACGGCGCTTTAATAAGCCTTGGGTTCAGAAGTTTTAAAATTTTAATTCTCGCCCACAAAACTCTTTCAAACCCGTTCCACGCCAGTCTACGCAGAAGCCGCGGGACGCCATCGGATTCCGGACATAGTTCGCGTATATACATCGGTAAAAACGGAAGATCAAAGGAGAAAAAAATGTAGAGCTGACGAAGAAACTCGAACGGTGGAGTCTGTTTTGAGATCATAAAGAGCGCGAGCGTTTTTTTTCCTCTCGATGTTATATATACTGCTCCGGTCGCGAGCTGCAAGAGCGTGGGGAACGCATCGGAGCATGACGAATCCGGCGAGTCTAACCAAATAATATCGAATCGATTCCGAGATTTACAATTGGACACGCGGCCGTGCAAAAAAATATTCTGACCTCGAATTGATTTTCATCCGGTAATTGAAGAGTGTACGTAACGACGACTTCATTAGAGCAAATGACTGACGTTATTGTCGAGCGAGATTGCGATTCTCGATAATTTTGCCGTGGAGTTGAGGCCAGAGAGAAAGAACAAAAGATTTTCTCGGTAATTAATCATACAGTATGCCATTAAATAAGAGAGTCTAGCATTCGCGCGGCGGGACACGCTAAAAAATCCAGCCTTGGAACATACATCACAATATCACATCACAGGTATAAAGAATGTCTATTTCTTCGAAAACAAGCCTTTTCGCCGGTGTATCCTTTGCGCTTAATCGCTTTTCGATATCGCGAAATTTTTTACTTTCCCTGCTTTAATTACTTCTTACCAAGAACGACCAACCGGAAGACTGTATAGACAGACATAAAAGAATCCCGACCATTTGCAAATTTCGCGCGCACGTGCATCATTTCCCTTCGCGTCCGCCTGTGTCCGTGTGTGCCAACGCGCCAAAGTAAAGGTGAGAACGTGAGCGGCAAGGCGCACTTATAATAATACCCGGGTCCACCTCTCGCCCTCTCTCTTTCTATGTGTAAGCGCTCTGGGTATCGGTATAGAAGTCCTATAATCACCGGACATGCGATTACGTCGGTGCAACGAACGAACACAGCGCGCGCGCCACTATACAGCCAAGGAAGGAAAGCGACTCTTTATCTCTCTTTCTCTCTCTCTCTCTCTCTCTCTCCCCTGTGCCCGGACGGACGGACGGACACGGATCCAGACAGAGGATTGAAGGACTGATAGACGGACGGATGGGAGACGACCGCGCGGAACGGAGTAATTTAGCATTCGGCTGAATTAGTTGATTAACGCGCGCGAGAACACACTCCAATTTTGCACGCTTTGTTGCTCCTTTTTTATACATCTACGAAATTTTTGCCTCGGACGCCTAGCAGAGTATAACCTGGCATTTTCACGCTCGCCGGCGTCTTTGGCACGCCGACACCGCGCGAGCTGCCATATGTTTTTTGCCGGGCCGATCTCGCTCTCGAATGTGTGTGTGTGTGTGTGTGTGTGCGTGCGCGTGTGGATCTTAGGTGTGAACTGACGTGATTTTTCGCGTGGGACACACGGACAGGTTAAACGTCGCGAATCAACGGTTTTTCGCAGCTGATGCTAATACCTGGGAATTTCGGGGCTCTCTGCTTCGCTAATAAGACACTTTAACGAGCGGAGTGACGCCTCCGATGAATCGAACTCGCGTTGTATTGTACGTACCCCCACGAGTCGCTCCTTTGGCGCGAAAGAATCAAGAGCAATTTTACCTACTGATGTGTGCGATGACAATTTATTTGCGGATCATTAAGCGAACGTCGTCGCTAGAGTAAACAACTGCCCGGCGACAGTGATTGAGACGTTACGGTGCGGAGAAAAAGCTACGGCTTTCAATTACCCTGGCCCTCGCGTAATTACCCCGTAATAACGTAACGTCATATAAGGAATGCAAAACGCTCGACACACGGGTAAAATCACTTTGTTCGCGGGGGAATTACATAGTATGGCCGAGCGCGAGCGCGCCTCTCGTATTTTGTTAAGCCATTGTTATTTGCGAGCGCGTTGCCGCGGTCAGTCCCTCTTTTCTAAGTAATAATCGAAAAATCGAGAGAAAATTACACGCCAATCTTCGCGCGGCTTGAAATTGCAGCCGACTGCTATTATGCCACATAGAAGAGAAAAGAAGTAGGCTGTTGCTGCTGCTGGTGGCGGTGGTGCAAGGGCTCGTTTCTTATGACGATTTATTCACGCGTTAATCCAAATCTCCGCCGCTCACTTATATATTATACTCCTTGTCGAGCGCTTGAATTATGTGCTCGCGAGCGGCGCAGCGCACTTTCCAAAGCAATTTCAACAAATTTTCCAGCTGCCGCCGGTGCATTCCTGCGATTGCGATATGGCGAAAAAAAATACGCAGCTGATTAGGCCGTTGACCATATTCGTTGAAAATGAAACTGGTTTCGTCTTTTGAGCGCACACACGCGCGGTGTACATCGTTCGATGACGAAATTTTACGTATATTGAACTATTGAAATATGCATGAGTGCGTTTGTTCTCCCGATAATTGATTGGCGCTTGCCCGCTATGGCGATACGGCCACCTCGCGTTTGTCAGGAGTAGATTAAAAATTATTTCAGAAGCGTAATTACTGAAAAATAAATTATTACATGTAGTCGAGGACAAAAACGCTATTATTTCATACAAGAAACTGTCATTAACACTTTTCTTCACACCATAGCCGGTTCTTTCTCTCTATTATACCGGAATAACTTCGAAGGAAAAAAAGTGTTCAGAGCGAACAAAAACAAAACCGTAAGAAACCTTCGTATAATAAGAGGCAACAGCGTAGTGACGTAAGACTCGAGGTTCCGCCGATGATCGAGTAGAATTTCATCTCGAGTTATATACCTATGTACAAAAGTTTTGACATACACCTCGAGTTCAGACGGAGAAAAAAGATCCGCCATCCTGTGCGAACATGCGCGAAATCAGTCGTGGTAGCGCACATCAGTCATATTGTATATAACCGTGAAACGAAACGGTTTTGGCGAAGATAGGTGGCGCCTAAGTACTTTTCTATTTCCCTCATCAAAATCGGCGCGCTGAATGTACATATAGCTCGACATTTAGAGGTGTGCCACCTATGCCAAAACTGCCTTTTGGGCCTGTTTGAGCCGTTCGTGCTGTTATCTGCAACTGCCTGCGTCTACTAATAATTACTTAAAATACTAATAATTACTTAAAATCCCGTCCGCACTCATGATTTAAAGCAATTCCAAACAATCATCGCAAATAATTATCCAGTTTGGCATTGGTTAAAAATGGCTTTTTTTATACAAACCATAAATTTCAATGCCATACGAAACAATAATTAAGGCCCATAATTCAATTTTCCTTATTACATGTGCCAGTTTCGGACTCTCCTACAATAGGTTCCTATGCAGCGGGCAGCATCCGCGTGTGCACGCGCGCATAACTCACGAAACTGGTCGGCGGACGTCCCGCCAACGTTGAACTTTCTCTATACATATATACGAACGCTGCATCGACGGTGGCATCCGCTGGGCGGAGGTGCTTTCATTAGAGGTTATTCCGTGTATACTTAAGCCTCATGAGTATATTTCACGTGTGCTCGTATTTTCATATCTGTTGTGAAAGTCCGTCTTTGTTGCCGTGTGTGGAGATCGTCGATGAGAAAAAAATAACCGGTGATTTGCGTGATAAATCTCTGCATATAGAACGTATACATAATTTCGGGGTTTCGCTAATAGAGAAGGATTTATCAAACGGTAGATGATTATTCAGTTAGTCCACTGATGTCGCGCGGTAAATCTCCCGATTTACAAAAAGTCTATAACGGGATGGAATTATATGCCTCTGGAGGGACGCGAGCTTCGAACGGTTATGGGTTGAAAATGTTTGGGAGATTTACAGTCTGAGAAAATAGTTTCGTCAAAGGAGAAATGCAGATTTGCATAATGACTTGTAAACTCGTCGACTTGCATGCGGATGTTTCTCGATTGGAAGGAAGAAAATATTCTGTCGTACTAGAGAACCACGAGTAAATATAAAATAAAGTAGACGATTTAGAACGGGTGTAAAAAATGCGATTCGTCACGGCACATCAACAACATCCAAAAATTCACGCGAGCCAAAGCGGCCGGCCGCACACCTCGAAAAACTTCAACCGATTTAAAATACAACACAGCCAACTCCATCTACACCCAAGTGCGGAAACTAATCCCCGGCAACCGTCGGCCCTCGCTTATTCGAATAAAGAGCTATTCCGCGGCGATTCATCTCGTGGCCATCGGAACCGGTCAAAAGTTTCTTTGTATATAATATCCCTGCATACAAGCCTGCGCTAATTCACCTGCCAAATAAACGTTAAAAAAACCTCGAGAGCTCTCCACGCAATCGTTATTTACAACCGAGGAGAGCGCATCACACGCCTATTACCTATAATACACCGCTGCAGCGCCACGCCTACACGCCCGAATATCATCCGGCTGCAAGAGCCGTCCGACGGAATTGGAACTAGCTCGCGCGGTATTCCGAGAGATAGGCGGAAAGAAAGAAAGAAAGAAAGGCGCGGGAGAGAAAGGCTTTATTTTTCTCTCTCGCTACGGGGGCTCTGGAAGGATAAACTAATAAAGCCGACGCGGCGGTGGGTTTCACACGAAGAAAGCAGTGCAACACTGCTGCTGCTGCTGCTGCAACGCAGGCGATAAAAATATTGAAAATTTTTTTCTAGCACCCGCTAGCCACATGCGTCGACTCACGCTGCGAGAGCAGATATTGCTTTTCATGGAAAGGTACTGCAGCTCGGGCGTTAAATTCGCCTGTATACTGCAGTGTGTGCATAAGGGGGCCGTGGGATCGGAACTTTGGATGGGTTTTTCTCGAAATATAGAGAGTGTCGACTTACGTAAACTCTGATCTGGATTCGTTAATACTCACCTGCAACAGAAAGAAAAAAAAAACAATACGTTACTATCTCGATTATCTTAACAACCTCGTTAAGGAACATCGTCCCAAGCGTTCGAATGATCGTCGGAAAGCACACAATATCATTACCCTGCAAGCAGTCATTCTACTATTGACACAACTGATTAACGCGACCAGCAAACACAAAAGGCTAACGGCCGCGGTTGTTCGCTTCATAAGTCGTATACTCGCGTGCGCGCGCGCGACATACCTTTTTCACGACGAAACAGACAGAGACCGGCTTCTTTCTCTCTTCTTCTTCCTTCGGAAACGCACGCGCTATACGTTCCCCGAAAGTACACAGGACTTACGTAAACTCGAGATAAGAAGAAACGAGAACGTCCCTCTCTTTCTCTCTGCAGGAAAGAGTGCGGCAGCGGCGCGGCTTTCGGAAAAGCAAACAAGCCGTCAAACGTGCAGGCCTCGCGCTCCCTCGGCTTTGTCGCCGTCTTCGCAGTGGCCGAGAGGTGATCCGCGGAAATTTGTTCAGGGACGACGAGCCTCGAGAGAGAGATGCTATCCTGTGGGCTTGATATTGATTTTTCTCGCAGAAATTCACGATACAGAGCGCTGAGTTAATTGATAAACAAACACGGTAGTGTACCTCGATGTTATATGTTTGCATATAATCAATCCAGTTGCTAAGAATGCCTACATCACGCTGTATTAAACATCGAATACACCTCTTCGGCGAAAATTAATTCGGGAAGCCGAAATTCCCCGGGTGTCCATAACCAGACATCGCAAATCGCCGCTTTCAGACGTCGTAAATTCGAGGGAGTTTAGTCGGGTAGAGAGAGAAAGAGAGAGAGAGAGGAACCTGCTACCGCGAGAGGTTTATGAAGCATGAGATTACTTTCCAAGGGGTCACGGCAGTCCAGACGTACATGTATGTACCTCCGCGTTGCAAAATAAAAGAAGGCACATTAGGACGAGCAGGCGAATCTTCGTCAGGCAATACCTATACACAGAGCGAGCTAAACGAATTTTTTTACAGCACGTGCGTAATGGAAATTGAATTTTGGAGAACGTAATACAATGCTCTCTTGCGTCGTGTGTGCGTTTGTCTTACCGCAGACAATTTCAAAGCCCGCGCGAGCGAGTACATTGTCCTGATGGAAGAGGAATGTCTACGCTACGGTTTTCACTTCCGAGAAAAGCGCGTGTGAGCTGCACTTGGACTCTTCATCGCTACCGGTATAGTGCGCGTAACTGTAAGCGCGAATAAAAGTTGTTGGAATAATGGTTATTATGAGAGATCTCTCCTGCAAATTGGGACGTATAAATCTAAATTATCGGGCTTTACTGCTTCGAAGATTTACACACTTCGCCGGGGTCCTTTAATTTTATTTCGTGCGCACTCAGCAGTAAAAATTTATTAGCGTCACCGCACACAGCCGCGGCTCGCAAGAATTTCTCCCTCTGCGAGCGCGTGTATGAATATTTGTACATTTCGCGCGTATAGAATATTTGTCGAGAGACAAATGACACAAGGAAAAAGGAGCTATACACTGGAACATCTTCATATTATACATATAACACGTAAACCCGTTGCGGCGCGATGGCTAACAAGGTCAGGAGGAATTCGAAGCACGACCACGTGTATATCCTCGCGGACAGCCGAGGAAACTTTATTAACGTCATGTTCATCGACGCGACATATCGCACGGCCCTTAATCAATTCTCGAATCACGAAATAGCCGGGAGGAGAGACTTCTATACGATTCTCGAGACATATCCTCCTCCTGCAACAACGAGAGAATAGAGACTTGTATCGCGGTGGTGAAAAATTTGTCTGTCGACAGCTCGACAAGATCCTCCCGTGGGTCTAAGCTATAAGCCTCCTATTTACCCGAAGTGTTTCGAATCTCTTACTCCTCGGCGACGACGCACAGATTAGTCAAAAAGATAGCGAGACCAGCAGCGGGATAAATCACGCGCTGAATTCTCACGTACATATGGTATACCTGTGCGGCGGCCCTTTTAATAACATTTCAATAAACATTCCGAAGGCTCAACCCTCATTTTTCCTCGGCGTGAAAGAGCCGAGCGCTTAATGACGCCCTTTTCCACGCCGTGACCGTAGGAAATTATGATTTCACATACAGATGCATGAGACGCTTTATTACTCATTTAGTCGTCGCAGATAATACAAAATTTCGCTTAATCGTTTGTTTATTTTCCGTCCGAAAATACCGTTCCACAGCTAATCTCGAGAATCGCGTTCAGTAAGAGCAGCTCGTCTCTACGGGTATTAGTATATACACACACGCACGAGTGGCTGCGACTGGCGCAGAGGCCATTAATAGACACGTCACCTGCTGCCAATTAAGCGCGAGCTTCGGCCGAACGATTAATCCCTCTGTCGCGCGCGCGCTCGCGAGGAGTTGTTAGATCACGCGAAATCGTCACTTTCACAGAGACTCTCTCGGAAGAAGAATGCGGCTTAGTGTGCTAAGCTATATGAGCTGGGGCGGGTTGAGCAGCGCCGGCGCGGCGTCGTGCCAGGTCTGGCACCGCCGGCTATTACGTCACTACCTTTCGCCTGATCTCCCGATTCACGTGTTTGGCGAGCGAGACTGCGGGCGCGCGCTTCACCCTTGCGAGCGCCCTAAGCTCGGTGCGCCGAACTCCACGGCGCGCATCCGCAGCGCCATTAATAGCACGGGGACTGCAGGGGTCGGGTCTGGAGGCGACGGTCGTCAGATCAGCAGAGACCGGCCGACGTAGGCATGTTCACAGCATACGCAAGGACAGGATGGAGGAAAAGAGAGAAAAAAAAAAGCAGGACTCTGAGTTTTAGATGCAATGCGGAGATAAGAATCAGCAATAGTAGCGACAGCTAGCAAGGACTTGCTGCCATGCACATCGCGTACAGATTTAAGCCGCGAGAGAAGAGTGAAGAGACGCCGAAGCTAATCTACCGTTGGCGGATCAGCAACAAGAGTACAATAGTGAAGACCGAGATACAGTATATCAGCAAGCGAAAGTCAGGTGCTCAAATTAAGCCCGGAGAGCTTCGGCCGAACAGATAACCCTCTGTCGCGCGCCAGAGCACATTCAGAACAACTCAGCGAGGCAGTTGGTAGAATCACCGAATCGTCACCTTTACACAGACGACTCTCTCTGGAAGTCTCGAAGAGAGAGGAGAGAGACGAGAGAGATGAGAGAGAGATGAGGAGAGAGGAGAGATGACTTGGCATTTTAAAATAATATAAAAAACACTGGCTATTCACCTCCTCTGTCAATTTCGTTATCGGACGCATTACTCGAGAGCTGCGTGCACATGAATATGGATGTCGCGCAGGAGGACTCATGTGCTTGCGCAGTGATTGAGCGCTGTCTAAACATTGCTAACACTATAAATATTTATCGACTATGAGTTGGGGGCCTCCTAAGGAAAAACAGATCTTTCTCCGGCATACAAAATCTAAAATCGGACAATCGACGGGAAAAAGTATCTCCGAACGATTCGGCGCCAGCCGAACTCACCTTGTATCCCTCAATAATCGCGATATGTCTGGCCGCAGGTCATCGGCCTTTTCCACACTGACAAATTGCGGACGAAAGCACGCGCCATTGGCGGGCAAGTTCTCGCATGGATGCCCCGGCAAATCGTCAAAGCCGGACTCGCTCTTCTATCCGACTGGTATCGGAGAGATCCTTAAAACCGGTGACGAGCTTTCGACTCTGCAGAGATGACGCCGGCCGATAACGCTCGTCTAGTATATAGGGAACGATCTTATCGTACACACACGCACACACACGCACACACACACACACACACACACACACACACACACACACACACACACACACACNCACACACACACACACACACACACACACACACACACACACACACAGAGCAGCAGTAGCGGGAGCAGCAACTCTCTTGGCGATCGATCAGAAAAGCGAGATCTCTCTCGGCAGCGCAGAAATGGAAGCGCGTTTTCTGCATCGCAGGATCCCCTCAAGGGTATAACAAGAGATGATAATTGTAATTCAATGAGACGAATCGAGAGTGACGCAGAGAGAGGGATGGAGAGAGGATATGAGCGGCGGTGTGTTCTTCTTCTTCTTCTTCTTCTGCTGCAGACGTATGGCTGAACGCTTCACTGGCAGGGCTGTCGATACCGCGCAGACGAAACACAAGCCCGCAGCCTCGCAGGTAAGTCAATTCCTGAGGGACCGAGAACGACGTCGCTGCTGCCGCTGCTGCCGCTGCTTGTCACACCTTGCGCATCATAAGGTTTCACGCTTCCATGAAACCGGTAAGGAACTCTTTCTCTCTCGCTCTCTCGATGAATGGAAACGCTTTGTCAGATCGCCATCGGCTCGTGTGATACGTGTAGAGGGTCGGAGAGAGAGAGAGAGAGAGAGAGAGAGAGAGAGAGGGAGATACTATACGCCAAAAGAATATCAGGACACGCGAGAGAAGCATGTGTCGGAGATAAGTTGCGGTACTGGTCTTTTCAATCCGTGACGCGAGATTAAATATTTCCCCTGCGCTATCGTAGAGAAGCCGCTCGATTTGATTTTGTTTCGGATTCGATGTCAGTCATCGCGCGAACTATACACAACAAATATATTTGTTTTGCAAAATAAGGTTTTTAATACGCATCGCGTTTTTACACCGCTCGCACAACAGCTGACTAATTGTGCCGATAGCGATCAGCAATTTGCAATTTTATATTTATAAACCGTCGCGCATCGGAGATTGATGAGATCGCGCGAGCCGAACAAGGGGCAAAGTAGTTCCCCACATTCATCAATTTCGGCAAACGAAAGCGAGAGTCAAAGTGTTATAAAGTCGAAGAATTCCAAAAAAGAAACTGAGAGTGCGCCACGTATATTATACACACATATTCCATGTATATAATAAGAGCGACCAGAGGTCTGAACATTTCAAGCGCTTGTACCGGAGCAAATGATACGCGTGTATCGGTTTTTCGTGTCCCTTAACTAGTTCGATTAATCTACAAGTCGTCGCGTCCTTACGTGCCCGTCTCTGTTTCTCGCTCGTGGGACATTTCGACAGGACGATGCGTCGAAAGCGTCGTGTAGCGTTACACGCTTCCTCGAAGCCGGTAACGAAGCCGATCAAAACACGCTGAAACAGGACTTTCTCGTAGCCGCTGCTGCTCTATCTCTCCCGATATTAAGTTGCGCGAATTTCGAAACTCAGGCAAGGTCCTTCGGCTTCTATATATACACGCACGGTCTTCCATACCTTGTCCTGAGTGCGATTGCGGGGTATATTCGGGACAAGGACGCGGTGCACAGTAGTCGTCGTTGCGGTCGATCGATGGCCGCAGATGTTGTATTTTGGACATCGAGTAGATACGTGCCGGATCGACGAGACTAGGCGTTAACAAAGGGTTAAGCAGAAAATATGTACGAAATACTCAAGACAGTCCGAAGAGCCAAGAGAGAGAAATATTCGTCGATGAGCCTCTCTCGCGAACTCGTCGGGAATGAGCAAATTCCTGGCGTGTATCGACACGAGAGAAAGAGCAGAGCGCAGGAGTGTGTACCGCAGAGTAAATTACAACTCCTCTTTTCGCGGCGCAGAAACTAACCCGCGCGCGCGCGCGCCTTATATACCTCGTGTCCGGCACTCAATGCACCGTTCGCCGCGTTTGCACTGCAAGCAGGGAATACCAGTATACGCTCGCGCGCGCGCGCGCGCGCCAGTCGAGATTGCCCCGAAGATTTGTGGCTCTCTACGAATTGCCGAAGCGCCCTTATAGACCGCTGAGAGAAGAGGAGAAAAACCTTAGAGGCTTTACGCGAGCATTGACCGCCACGCAGTCGTCTACGCCCACGCGAGCGCATGAGCATATCTCTCTCTCTCTCTCTCTCTCTCTCTCGCTCTCACTACCGACGCGGCGCGACGAACTGCCGCTGCTGCTCTGATGCTTTCAGGAAATAGACGAGCTCATTGTTGAGGCCTAATAACTTTAATAAGGTATAAAGCGGCTTCGCTATAAATTACCTTACTTACGCGCTATCAGGGTGACGTGATTTGAAGGTCAATTTTCGCATCAGCCTCCAGTCATCGCCTCCACGTGTGTGTGTGTGTATACTTTTATGACTTCGTTTTTGCTAATATAGAATGGGCCGATAAAACGCGGGAGTTTACAATGTATTTTAAATTATCGGAGGGGAAGAGAGAAAGAGAGAGGGGGAAAAACGAGTAAACTTTCCCTCGCGAAACCCTGCAATAGTTCGACGTTGACCTCGAACGGGTCATATTTAAGGGCGAGCCCAAGTGCGAACTTTACAACCGGCTGTCCGAGCGGAATGACCGACGCAAGGCTTCATTCTTCGTGATTTGTGGACCAGCACTAGAGCTCTCACAGCGATATACGTACGGCGATATGTGTACTCGTCGTCCGGAGAGAAGAACCTAAGCGATTATTGTCAATGGTTATATTTTTTCACGCCCCTTCAATTTCGAGCTTCTTCTTAAAACGAACTTTTTAAGAGCTTACTTCCAGAGTTATTGAAATGAGTACCGTCAATTTTTCTATTGCATTTTCGATTTGCGTTTCAATTCAATAAGTTTAGAGGTGCAAAAAATAAATATTGAAAAAAAAAATCTCAGACATCTATATACAAAACGTAGCTCAGGCAGTTATAGTATTAGCGGCTCAATCAGTATAGGCTTAACAGGAGGCACTTTTGGCAAAGATGACATACTACTATATATGCACTGCACGCGCAGATATTGATAAGGGAAATAGGAAAAACTGAAAAAGCCTATGCGCCATCTATCTTCACTGGTCAGAGATACTGAGAGTTTAAGTGTCGGGTTAGGGAGGAACAAGAGCCAGTACGAAACTGCTGCTTTGTTTTGATTTAACGCGATCCACCATAAACAATATCGCAATTGAGTTTACGTTGGACCGCACAAGTTTTGTAACTGTTGTTGTAAGAAGCATAACTCTTGTTACTGCGTTCGCTCAATTTTCACATTTTACCGCGAAAACTAATAACCATGCAGTCAAAGAGCGAATAAAATGATTACCGTTTCTATTTTAGAGTATGACGATTATATTACCGAAGTGACGATAAACACATGCTTTAATTCTGTTTTATATAATAGGTTTTAAAATTTTTAAAAAGCAATAATTAAAAAACCCTATTTGGAACGAGCTCTCCGAAAGAGTCGCCTGACAAAGACCGTAACAGGGCACGCCGCCGACGATCCTGTTCGGCCGGCGCCGTTGTTCGAGGAATTTCGTGGAAGGGAAGTGACGAATCACGGCTTCACGCAAAATATGCAGTCGGAGAGTAGTGAGGGAGACTAGGCGCTAGTCGGCGCATAGAAGAATGAGGCTCTGGCCGTTTTTCTCCGCGGTTCCTCTTTCCTCATCGACCGCTCGTACGTCTTAATGATTTACGCGCACTGACTACGTAACGTATCGCCACGAGGATTCCTCGCGGTTCCTATATACACGTTTTCCGACCGCAAAACCAAAGCCTCGTAAAATTTCGAGGTAATTAAAATTATCCATTTCGCCGAGCGAGTTTTGCATATATTCCCTAATCCGGCCGTTAACGCGGGTATATCGAGTGTCTTTTATGCGTTTTAAATAGACGTTCGACGAATAGTCGTAAGTGGTTGGGTGGCTAGATCGATGGATTGCGGGATTTTTGGGAGATTTTTAAAGATGATTCTTTTATTTCGAATGGCACTGGATTGTAAGATTAGAATTTATTTTTAGTGTTTCTGGCGAATTTCTGAATCCGATATTCTGTGACTCTATTTTATTAACTTTCGTCGAAAAGTTCATTGGTTTTTGATTATAATTGTATGCACATGCAAAAATTCGACAAATTGTATCATTCGCCGTATATCATTTAAGCAATTATAGCGTGAGCGGTCAAAGAATAAGGCTTAACACAAAGCTGTTTTAACATAGGTGACATACTGTTATCTATGCACTGGGCTCGCAGATAGCTATGCGGGAAATAGAAAAACGCTGGTGCGCCACCTATCTTCACTGGTTGGAGACCCGGGAAATTTGAGAAGTAGGGGAAGAACCAGTCCAAAACTGCATTTTTCACAGTGTATCGCATGCTCAACATGTACGCGCACATTGGAATAAGGTTTAATTATTGGACTCGAAACAGTCCAATATTTATTGTTTATTTCGGAATGTTCCGAAATGTTGCAGGACTCTTGAGACATAAAATAACAAGGTACTTAACAACAAGGCCATTTTTATTCTGAGTGAGATCACAAGAATCGTATAATTTTAAACAATCTCACCTTGTAAAATTTTATTGCCCATTTAATTATTACAAAATTCCCAGCTCAAACGAGTTCCGCAATGCAATCGTTTCCCGATGAGCCATCCGGCAAAAAATGTTCGATTCCGCGCGACAAACAAGTAAAATGAGAAAAAAAAACGACAAAAAGAGCTTTTACCTTCACGTCAAAGAGAGAAGATTTACACCGAGGCGCGGACTAGAGCCTATCCGCAAGGATTCCGCGGGCGATTTTCTCGATTCCCGCAACCGAAAGCTATAAAAGTACGCCGGCGGTAATTAAAAGGATGAAACGAGGATAGGAGGAAGTGATTCACGGGGCAACACTCTCCGACGCGCAAGCGTGACCTGTCGCGTAACGAATCCTTGGCTGATGGAAAAAGAGAAGGATGACCGAGAGCTCTTGAGGGAGACGTACGAGCTAGAGGAAGAGAACGAAGGCCACGTCTCTGTGCCGTCTGTCTTTCGCTACTGTATAATAGCCGCTTACACCGTGTTTATGCCAGGCTTTTATTGTTATTAAGTATTTTAATGGCACTTTGTCGGTAAAATTAGCAGTTGGTACATTCCTCGAGAGATTTATTTGCTTTTTTTCCTCCATCTTCAACTGCGCGTTTACACCGACAAAAACGCACGCAGTGGCACAAGTGCATTGATTCAGTGAAATGTAAAAAGCCGCGAGTTGATTGATTTATATAGGCAAGTATCCGAGTAAACAATATTATGAACGTCATATTAATAAGAGGATAATGAACGAACGACGTGTTACATAAAAAAGAACGCAGCAAAAATAAATCATCCCCTTATTACGCTACCTTAATTGGTCTTTATTTGTATATAGAAAAAAGAGCGCATAAATTTTCTTTCAAAAGGGTCGTAAAAAGGAATTTTTTCGTTTCGAGTGCACTTTTTCAAGCTCGAGGGAACGCTCTTTTCAGAACGAAATTAAGGCCGGTCGTAATTCCAAAATTTATTTGAAGTACGCTTCAACTTTGGCTCTTCCCTTCATCATACAATCCTGAAAATATTAATCTTGACCCAATTTCAAAGATCTCTCTGTTCGCCGCAACTCTCCCAGCATCAACTGCAACGAAACTATGGCAGAAAATGTATTTCTCAACATTACATGCTCGCACAGACGAAATCACTTTATCAAGTCTCGAACGCTGAAAGCGTCCATTTAACACAAGCTTGTCCGATATCAAGGGGTAAAATCACGTGGATATGCATCGCGATAATAGATGTACAAGTCGGATAAAGCAAAAGTCTTCGGTTTTGATCTCGAAAGGCCGTCCGTGCGTGAAGAGGAGGAACTCTCGGACGCAGTCCTTGGAATCGACGATCGATGTGGAGCGCGCGATAGTCCCTCGCGGTGCTGCTCTCGGCATTGATTCATGTGCCTATATTGATTTATAGCCCGCGAGAGCCTCGTGTCGTCCCATAGTCTCACTGCGTGTCTGGCTGTGTGCGTGTATATACGTGAAAACGCGCGCAGGTGTGTCCATTAGTCATCGTCTGCAGTCATTCCTCTTCCTAGGAGAGAGAGAAGGTGAGCGCCTCCAGAACGACCCGCACCTTTCGATTCTCGCGATATTTCATCATTTGGCTATACGGGCTGCGTCTTCGTCGTCGGCGTCGTCGTTGTTATTCGTGTATTAAGGTCAAAATGCGCAGGCAGTTTCTTTTGTGTCCGCGCGCGAGCGCAGAGAGACCGGCAGTATAGACGTTCCGGGAATGACTCGTTCATTCTTCGAATGTCTCGGGCATTTTTCATACGCTCGATATTGTTGCTCTCGCGCGCCGGACGCTTGATTAACTCTTTGAAATTTAATTTATGATCAAACTCGCGATAATAATGATAATGAACATTAATAACGCAGGCATATTGAGTGCGCTCTTTTCGAGGGACCCGCTCATTTTGCACGTTGTACACGACTACGTCTGCAGTGTACTTTAAAGCGAATAATTTTCGCGCAGTGATAGATAGTGAAACTATTTAGTGTACGATTATTCATATATTACATATATACACGCAGCTGTCGCACAATTATGAAACCATTCCCAGAAGCTCGAGTACGTAGCTGCATATTTGGGTGATGTGTTTTTCCCCGAAGCCTCGTCTGCGTGCATCTAAGGATCACGTACACACAAACCCGAGCACAAACCCCCACGAATCCGACTTAGCGCACGCGCGCGTATCTAAGTGTGCGGCAACTCCCCGTATCTCACAAGGATCACACAAAAGAAACCGGAAAATCCACTTAATTCAAGCTAAGCAAGTAGGCGACATCATCCGCTAAGTTTCCGCGGTGTTCGCTATACTACGACTACTGCTTGGGTATGCAGCGGTAGCTCTTTATTGCAAGATGATGCACGCCCCGGAAGAATTTGCACCTGAATAAGAGCAGCTTGCGTCAATTATGTGAGCGAGCTGCGCGCAGTTCTCGCAATTACACATCTGCGCGTTTGTGTACTCGCGAAAATCTTCTCTGCGCGCGCACGTGTACGCATCGCGATTCTCTCTTCCTTTTTCTCGGGAAGAGAGGACGCCCGCGGCGAAAACCAGACATTCCAGTCGTGCTCTCTGTGTAGTATACGCTGAAAGTTTTTTGGTTCTCTGCGAAGGCCATGCGAAGCTTTTGTTTGTTTGTTGGGGTCTGGTGGATTTGACTAAATGTGAGCTTGCTACGATATCGAGAGGGATGAATTCCGGATTAATTAGAATAAAAATCGTCGGCGATCCTCTCGCTTGTATAACACTATGCACTCGAATTCCACGACTCGCAGAATGTTTCTCTCTATGTTTCCAAATGAACTCGCATTCGCAATCCCGGTGTCATTCTCTGGATTCCCACGCGCGAGGTGACAATTTCGACTGACACGCGACACGCGCTGAATATTGAGATTTGAAATGTGTGATTAAGCAACGGTACGTCGGCACGTAGAGTCGGAAAATTAAATACTTGCAGTGATGTATTATACGGGGATATTATGACGACTTCAATTACGGGATGTTTGGCGCCGATACCATGTGAGGGTCAAGACATTCCATAAATGTTCGATGAATATTGCAGCTGTTTTACACTGCACACTATGCTTCGCCATTATGTCCTTAAAGAAGGAAAAAAAGGAGAAGCAGTCGCGTGAAAAGTGCAACGAGTTCCGAGCAATATCGGTTCGCTCGCGCGCGTGAATGGATATCCAAGGCGAACTATAATGGTTTTTCATTTGCTAGCGATAAACCGGTAATGATAGCCGCTGGTGCGATAACGACATAATCGCACTCTCTCACCTCCCAAGTTCGCGTCCTGCCTAAATACGGGAAACCTGATATAATTTTACAGACTTTCCCTTGTTCGCCGGACGCTCGTACTCGCGCGCGCATAGCTTCGCGTCGACGAGTTAAGATTAATTATTGTTATTATCTCGCGCGAGAGAGATTGGCGTCGACGTGATTTTTTCAAGACGAAGGCTCATTTCCTCGCGTATATTGTTCGTGATTTTCTGAAGGAAAAAAAAATGCATCATCCCTCTTTTTTTGGTCGCGTTTGAAGTTAACACTCAGTTGGCTGCGCAGCTTAGAAGATTGAAATCCATTACGCCGATGATGAGGATGATCTTCGCTGAATTGAAGTACCATTATTATACGCTTTATAAAGCGAGTCGAGGGAAGAGTCGCAGCACAACTTTCAGAGTTTAAACGCGCGTTTATTTAAATTCCAGGCCTGTATAAAGGCAGGATCGACAAAAAGCGTGTACTTCGCGCGCCGACGAGAATACCGCGAAAAAAGCGCTTAGCGCGTGTCACTGACTGATCGTCCGCGCGCGCGCTCGTGTCTCTTTAAATCCCAGCCAAGGGACGTTATTAGCATTGCCTATGACAAGAAGACTCGACGCTCTCTCTTAAGAGGCTCGCGCGCGATAGAAAACTGGTCCTCTTGTTGACTCTTCGCACAGAGCGAGAAGAGACATCCAAACGGACTCTATACTCTCTGCCACACCCAGGGGTCGCACAGCGACGTAAATCGTGTACATATATATATATATATATATATATATATATATACAGGAGGCGCGGAGGACGAGTCTCTCGAAGAACAGGTGTTCTCGTCACGTACGTGTGGATGCATTCATCGCATACACGTGGGGCAACTTGCTCGCGCGCGCGCGCGCGCGACTCGAGGCCGCTTTGTCGATAAAGAGAAAAAGACGCGCGGCTCCGGGACAGGTGCTGCTTTCTGACTCCTTCTTATTATGTATATGTACGAGCGCGAGCTCATTTCTTCTTTTTGTCTTCGCGCGCAGTTTTCCGGGGAAAGTTTGAGCGGTGGCTGTGGCTTCGAAAGTCGTTGAAAATTCATCCGGTGTGTCCGTAATTAAGTATAATGCGCCTTTTTACCTCTCGTTTAAACGTTTCGCCTGTACTGTTCTTTTGTGGTCTCTGGGTGTAATTTCGGAAAGCTATTTTTTATTTAATTCACGAGAATGCAAATTACGGGTGAGAAATGTACAGTCGGGCACGCGCACAATGTGTATGGAAAACGAAACGTTGATTACGATATTCAAACGAATAATTTTCCAGCTCAACGGCTTCAAAGGTCGGAAACGTGTAAGGAAAGGCAGTTTCGTTGAAAGGGTAACAATCCATTGTGTAACAGGATGTTTGATTTAACGCTTTCAAAAATTCTGACAGCCGCTATACGCTGTGCGGCGTCGCACAGCTCACGGGCGCCTCCGAAAGGAACATATATGAAATTCCAGGCAAATAATAGGAGAGAGAGAGAGAGAGAGAGAGAGAGAGATGAGTCAGCCAGAAAACAATGCATAGGCGTAGCTGTATATACTCTGAAAAGAAACTGGCAAAGGTGAAACCCGTCGTAACAACGCGCGGGAGTGTCTTTAATTCATCCATTATTCAGCTTATGCTCGGAAAGAAGAACGCGTTACATATAATCTCCCCTAAATAAATCGAAAATCAGGAATTCGCCGTGTGAATGGACAATAGTTAACAGTCTACGCACGTGCCTCGCTACAATTCCAGCAACACCTCTCGCGCTCTCACGCCTTTTTTCGCTCCCGGACTCTCTAACACCTGTATTTCTTTCCTTTTCTTCGAACAAATCCGTGTAACGCGATCAAGGGAAGATGACACATTTCGATTTGTTTCGGGCTGTACATTCAAAGAAACAACTGCAGAGAGGCAAATTATGATAAACTTGACTATGATATTCTCGTTTCTCAACGCTTTCACTGCGCGCGTATAATACCATGAGAAGGAACACGTGAGAGAGATCCGATCGTTCGCGCCGATAATGCTCTCGCGACACACAGCGTTAAAGTCGTGAAAACTTGGAGCACGCAGACGATTATCCAACTTGCATATAAGTGTATTCGAAACATTAACGAGCGCACTCGGCACGTGGGCGACCAAGGCCGTTTTTGGCGTTGAGAAATCGAAATTCAAATTTATTGCGTTCGCCGAGAAAAAAAATCGTCAGCCTGACGATGTGCGAGAATGCTGAATTAATCTATATATAGACATCGTAGCTAGCTCCAAGCTCGAGTACTCGCGAGACGAAAGAGTTTTGGACTGGCGCTTTTCTCCCACCACTTGAGCTTTGCGCATCTCGGCAGTAGGTGGCGCATAGGCACTTTTCTATTTCCATCAACGCCTAATCATAATCATCTAAGTATTCATAGATAGCTGCGTGTCACCTTTCTCAAAGCTGCCTATTGGGCCTACTGCTGGGGCCGATCGTGCTATAACTGCCTGAGTATAGTAATGTTATAATAGTATTAGACAATGATCCATTAAAATTTTAGCTAACAGTAAATCGCCCGTTGCTAAGCAACTGGTCAAACTAACAGTGTCAGTTGCTTAAAAACTGAATCGTATTTTGGGACAATCAGGCGATTTTAACAGTATAAATATTGTCAGCTATAAAATTTGTCAAACCTCAATAGACCCCCCTTTGTTTGACGATGCAAATACTGATAAAGGAATTTTGCTGCATTATTAATAACACACAATTATGAAGTTCACCGATACTTCAGCCTAACAAGAGAGCCGTGCATTTGCATGTATTCTTATATAGCTGGAGGCAGGACGTGCGCCTCTTCTCGAACACAACGACAGAGTTGATAGTACAGTCTCGGAGCTCCTGTGTCGGCTGTAGCGGCGGTCACGATGTGGGGCACGGATTTGTTACGACGGCTCGTTAACGTGTGCAGCGTTTGTGCATAACATAGCAACAGCGAATGTATGATCAGCAGCAGCAGCCTCGCCGAATAGAAAGTCGATTTCTCAAGCAACTCTGCCGTGTGTGTATGTGTGCAGTACCTATAATGGGACGTAATCGAGAGCCCTAGGACCAGTGGGAGGATGCGCCGCGCGATTTACCGTTTTCGCTCGTTTTCAATGGGCTTGTTCGCGCTACAATCTTGGAATACAAGCAGCTATATACACGGCAGTAATTAATTGCTGTGTCGAGCGGTGACAAAGCCGTATTTTGCCCGACGATTTTTGAGTGTAATATTATATACCGCGAGTTACGGTGAAAGGAAGAACACACACATACACACACGATCTCGTGTACATATTTCGTAATATATTCTTCACGTGTGCAGACGAAAATAATTTCCGATTCGTTATTCCATTTGCGAAATTTACGACTCCTGTATTACTTGCGCGTCCGGCAGGATTTTTCCGAGTAGCTACAAGCGCGATTCCCTCTCCCTATATACATATTTCTCGAATTCCTACCGTTCATTTCTTATTCTGCATGTCCGCGCGCGCGCACGCGAATTCTCCTTAGCAAAAGAACGAGGCTCTCTCTCTCTCTCTCTCTCTCTCTCACTTGCGATGATACAGAGAGAGAGAAGGACTCCAAGTGATAGCGGTCGTTAGCGGCCAAAGGGCTACGTCCGATGTTCCTCATATTTATATAACATTAATGCGCTACACAGGCGCGCAAGCGAGCGAGCGATCGCAAATTCAAAGGACGCAGATGCCGCCTGTCGTCGACGTTGTTTTTCCTTATAACACACACGCGCCGAGCGTATATACGTATGGTATATATAGTCTCGAATGCATAAACCATCTTCGCGTTATCATTACCATACACATGCGTTACAGTCGTCCGCGAGCGCGAGACAAATCACCGCGACGATTAGGGATGCGCGCGCGCGCGAGGATAATTGTTGCGGAGGGAGAAGATTCGAAAAGTTTTCCGATTTTTACGCAAAGCTTGATACAATAAATAAACGGAATAACTGCACTAAAGGAATAAGGGGGATAAATTGCGGAGGCAGAGGCATAGCTATTCACGTACACGCGAACGCAGTCATCGGCTCTCTCGCGCATTCATATAATATAATACACGTTGCTGCTCAGTGCACACTTTGTATATATATATGTATAATATATGAAAGGCCATTAGCGAAACGCAGACAGCTTTGTCAGGCGTACATCGGGAGGATTATGTCGTCGAAAGTCTCGATGCTTTTGCATATACACAGGCGTACACGAGAGGAGAGCGAGTGAGAAAAAGAGCGCCAGTATAGGAGCTGGCGACGCAAAAGAAGCATCGAAGCTTTAATCCCGGCGCGGCCGCGCTCTCGAGAAAACGCGAATTATCGTTTCATACGAAGGATTTGGCTAATCGCCATTGGATTAAAAGGGATGACGAGGCTAGCGATACGTTTAATGAAATTACTTTCCCAAGTCGAATCGATAGATATGCGGATTTCACTCTTACTCCTCTCGGCTATAGAAACTTTTTAATTGCGAAAATTGAGATTGCGTTTTTGTTTCAAATTTTGCGCGCAACAGATGGCCGCGCGAAAGTAATACATATAAAATTTCAAAAGCGAAAAGGATCTTTTTCCTTGTTCAATAACGCGTAGCTTATTCCGATGCAAAATCTCTTCGCGCAGCGCGCGTTCATTTTTCAAAAGCCTTCGCTCTTTGACATATCAAAATCCCTTTCAAATTGAGATCAAGATGAGTTTCATAACCCAGCAGGTGATTCGCCGGCGTCCGGGTTAATTGTCAAACAATGATTTTCAGAAGTTTCGCGCTGAATTTCCGCATACCAACGACGACGACGACGAGAGAAGGAGCGAAAGAGAGAGAGAGAGAGAGAGAGAGAAAGAGAGAGAAAGAAGGCAGGCTGGACCCGCGCGCGCGTGATAAATCTCTTTTACCGGCCAAGTTCGCGGCGAGGCCGCGAAAAGTAATTATAACGATCGAATGGCGTGTCACACTTCGAGACAGCTTGACGCGTTTATCTTCCTGACAATCGCCCGCTTATAATTACACGCGATTATTCCGAGCTAGCTGCAGCGTCGATGGCTGTACGTCGTGTTGTATTCGGCTATTTAACGGATGCTCCGAGGTTCCATAAGTATTGTGTCAGGCGTATAAGCTTTAGTGTTTGTGAAATTTATTGTACACAAAGCACCAAAAGCTTTTTTCAGCAACGACGAATATAAATGGCACAATAACCTTGCGGAGCAACAACAAAAGGAGAGAATCGATCGAGGAGCTATGAAAAAGTCATTGCGACCCGATAAAATCGATAAAGCCAGCCTCTCTCCCCCGCTCACAAAAAGCACAAAAGGGAAATGAAATTCGCAGCGGCGGCGGCGGCGGCGGCGGCCAATAAAATCATCAAACTCGGTATGCGGCGGCGGTAAGGCATACACACACATACACACCGGTAAAACCAATTAAGAAGACCGTATCAAGAGCATAACTCAATAACGCCATAATCCGCGCGAGCGGCGCAATCCCAAAGGGCGAGAGCGACGACGATGGCCGACAGAAGGAAATCGAAGGAAGACCTCCTGGTCTGCGCTACCAGCGGGTGTCCACGAAAACACACTTGGCCGAATATCGCTTTTTATCTTCCTATCTCGCTCTCTTTCTCTCTCTCTCTTCTTTCTCTCACCCCACTCGTCTCTCTCTGTCGGCTCTCTCACTCTTCGTCTCTCTCTCTCGCGAGTCCTTTATCTTTAATTTCGCTCGGCAAAGGTTCTCACTTTCAATGGACACTGCACCGGACGTATCCGTGCGGCAGTAAAGCTCGAGGACGTCTTTATCCGCGCGCTTGTGTTTCTGCTCTTCGAAGAGCCGCTATAAATAATCGATTATACGAGCGTCTCGCGGTTTGCGGCTTAATGAGCCTGTCTTGCGACACACCGCGCGAAGGAACTTCTCCTATTTTCCCGCGCTTCAATCAAATTTTCTTCCTTTGAGGCGAGCGCGAATAACCGATTTTACGAGAGTTCGCATAAGGGACCCGATCGCCGCTGATAGCACTTAATTCGCGGGATTTTAAACAATGTTGTCAAAGCGACGCTTAAATTTGCTTTTTAATGCCGTCGCCGGTATACTACCGAAGAAGTGTGAATGGGACAGAGGAATGCAGGTGCACACAGTTATGACGCCGATTACGACTGGCTGCTGCGCGAGATAAGATCGCGAGATCGGCGGGGAGTTGCGTATTTTGACGATTCGAGACTCTTGAATGAACTCGCAGGTCTCTCGACACTGCAATATTCCGCCGGGTGTCGCGTTACACGCGAGAGCTTACGCCGCGCGGTATTAAATTCCAAGCGTTTTGCAGAAATATGCTCGGAAATATGCGCTGATTCAATTTGTAAACAGGACACGAGCGCAATCGGCTGCATTGATCTCGCGTTTGCGCGGTGCGAATAAAAATCGGAATAACAAGCTTCGATATCGTATACTATTCAAAAACGACCTGGAGAACCTCTTCGATTCTTTGTACCTTCGCGCGGAGTTCTACATTCCCGTCTTTCGGGCTAAGCCCTCGTTCCCGCCGGGGACACCGTGTCCTGTATTCCATTTATAATTAAAAAAAAAATGAGCCCCGAGCCGCGGCGACACTTAACAAGCTTTGAGTAGCAAAAAAGGAAGAGAACGAAGATAATAGAAGGACGAGAGAGAGAGAGCGAGAGAGAGAGAGAGAGAGAGAGAGAGAGAGAGAGAGAGCGAGAGAGAGAGAGAGAGAGAGAGAGAGAGAGAGAGCGAGAGGCTTCGATTTTACGATAAATCTAGTTTAGGGGAAAAAAGCGGAGGGCACAAAGGATATTGGGTCACCTATTTCATGCGGTCTCTTTGATAGCAGAAAGGACAGCGCGTCGTAATTGGTGATAGACATCGCACCCCAAGCTCTCCGGCCAATAAATCGTCAATTTCATTATCCACCACTACACACGGTTGCCATTATGCTCTCGCTGCGGTTCATTGATATTCCGGTAAAAATGAAATTTTCCGCTCGGCTAAAAAGCTTCAGAGCATCGTTCAAATATTACACGTAAAATTACATGGAAAATAACGATCGCGAAGCCAATAACAAAGTGCGCGCGCATCAAAGGGAAAGCCGAGCGTGCGCGCAGCTGCGCTTATCTCCAGACGAGATCTACCGGTCGCGCCTTCAAAGACATACCCATAGCCTCGCGATTTTCGAAAATCGAAGGAAATCCCTGGAACGGGGCTGTGGTCCGTGGGCGTATGGGATACAGGTGTGTGTGTGTGTGTACGTGAACATCGCGTGCAGCGGTTATTTCGCCGTATTTGGGCGATGGCTCGAGGTGCCGCAGCCACTTTACAGCTGGAATAAGAAAGCCGAGACTTCGACGTCGACGACGACTGCAAATTATGCGCGCACGCAAATTACACGCCTCCGATATTGTATACCCTTATGGCTGCACAGGCCCACGCACCTGTTTCTAGGATTTCTAATGCGCGCCGGGTTATTTCGAAGTCTTTATATACGGCGCCGACGAGCTGCGTAATAGTTTAATTAACTTGGCTTTCGGCGGCAATAATGCAGCTGGACGGAAATAATAATTTTGATTGTACTTCCTGTCTCGGTATATAAATCGTTAATCGGTCTCGCGACTGAATGGCACTATTTTGAAAATATCCAGTTTCCCAAAGCAATTTTTCCCGACGATAAATCATTCGTGAAGACGCTATTGACGCTCGGATTGACATTATTTTTCCTTTTGTGCGAGTCTAAATGAGGCGCATTCAACTTTGTTTGCAGCCGACAAATTCCCACAATGGCATCGCGGAGTGTCATCCCGAATCTTCTCAGAAAAGATGCTAGATAACGAGGCGCTCACATACTATTCAAATGAACGTTTCGTTAGTCATCGTATTCGTGTATTATAAAAAAGATCGATCAAAGACTGTATAATGACTGGCGCTATTAGGACACCATTGTGCGGATTACGTCCCGAGTCTCTCATTCACGTAATGTATAAGCATGACAGTGTCTCGATTCTTCGCCCGACCAAAGTCGCGACTTTGTCGTCGAACAGATAACGTTCGCGGATGTATACTCGCCGGACAATCACCTCGTGGTTTTCCGATCATCGCGAGAGATTGTATTATCGAAGAAAACGCTTTCATATCTCTCTTGTATTGTAGCCGCGACAAAAAGCTCGCACGTCAACGCAGTTACTTTTGATTGCATGCCTTGCATCGAAAATACCCATAAAACAAACTTAATTCCCGAGCTAATGCGTAATAATATATTCCAAGTTGCTAAACAACTTCTCTCCCAACATTTGGGTAATAAAGTAACGCGCTAAAAATTGTTGCGGCCAACACTCGCGCGCGAACGAGTCGCGGTTATCGCGATCGGCTGCTAATAGTTAGTATACTGTTATCACATTGTTAATAAATCGATACCGGCAAGCCGGTACATACTTTTTGCGAGAGAGCACGAGAGAGTAATGACGATAATGCTCGAATTATGCAATTAAGTATGATTCGACCGGTCGGATTATATATTATGTGTAATGTTATTTTACGGATCGATAACCAAACTGGACTCTCTCGAGAGCGAGTCGGTCGATTTCGCGTCCCAGTAATTACAATCGGTATTACACGTACGTATACAGTTCTCTATAAGTGCCAGCATCAAGATAGTTGTTAATTACTGGCTTTGCTAGTAGTCGTCAAACGATATCTGACACTTGCCGGCTGTTTACGACTCGTAACGAATGCCTTTAAAAGAATCTTCCACTGCAGCTCTCGCCCGGGCATCATAATCGTTAAGAACAGTAAGCTCACTTCAACTTCTGCGAGTAATTACCGGTAAGAGAGTCGTTTTTTATCACTGCGGCCCAGATTGATCCCCGTGTATATTGCCATTTTATTCGCGACGACGAGCTGCCTGCCTCTGCCCGAGCCTCGGCAAAACGATCTTTTATTTCCTCTTATTTCCTGCGGGATTTACATTGCTTCATTTGAATCGCGGCCTTTTCTTCGTATATCGAGCTACAGCAGTAGCGGCAGCAGCGGCAGTGCCGAGGTGTAATGAAAATTTTTTTTGATTAACTCTAACGATTTATGCTTCCCGCGCGCGCACTGCGCCGCGCCGCTGCAGGATGTTATTATGGCGCTTTATGGGCGCCCCGATGAAAATCGATCTCGAGCGATTATTCGAAATAACATTACGTGCTTTTATCAGCTGCTTTTATTTCTGTCAATCGCTTGCTGCAGCCATTGCGATATATAAAATTAAAATTTTGAAGACTCAATCGGGCGGCCGCTGCGGGATGTAAATCACAAAGCTGCATCGTTTAACTGTACACTCGATATACTTAAACTCGCATTATGCGAAATATAATTTAATTTATCAAACACTTTATCCACGGCGCGCGCGTAATTGCCCAAATGAGATGCCCGCGCAATTTAAATCCGATTTAAAGCGACGTCCCCCGAAATTAAAAGCAGATCACGAAAATATGTCAATTTCCAAGTCCCCCCTCCACGCGCGCGCGTAATTCTGGTTGTCCGTGTATATATTCCACAACACGACATCGGGTGTGTATAGGAGTCATGCTATACGCAGAAGAAGAAGAAGAAGAAGAAGGAGAAGAATAAGAGCAACGGCAGCGACACCCTATCCGTTCGTGTTTGTCCACTTGCAGCGCGACGGAGAGCATAGCTTGTTTCTTTTTCCCATAGCCGACTTCTAAACCTAATCGTCCTCCTCCTCCTCCTTCTCCTCGTCGCGTCTCGAGAATGCAACGCGAGAGCAGAACAACAAAAGCGCCAACGCAGCGCGATCTCAAGGCGCTGCAGAAAAAACTCCGGCTATAGAAAAGGGCGTCCATCTATGCGAGAACAATACTGACGGCAATTTTGAGCGGGATCGACGTCGCGGTCCCGATCGAGTTTCGTCCACGACTACACGCTCCTTCGTTTTTTCCCGAACGAACGCCCACGACAAAACGGCTCGCCCGAAAATCGCGTTCCTCTCTCTGCTCCGAAAACGCAGGGGAGATGGAGATCTCTTGCCCTCTCTCTCCCCCTCTCTCTCTCTCTCTCTCTTTCGTTCTCGTGCAAGCATGGGATGCCTCGCGTGCGACCGGCGTTATGCTAATGTCCCCGAAGAAGAAGAAGAAGAAGAAGAAGAAGGGAGGGTGAAAGAAAAGGACGACATGTGCGCACACGTAAGTGGCCCCGTGTGTACGACGACGAGGCCGCCGCCTCAGCACTTGCGTGCACGAGCTTCTTTGGTTGCGAGAAGGGACTCTCGCAGGTCAGGATCGCTACCGGTGATGCTGGTACTGTGTGGTGCACTTCTCGTGGACGAGATACTAATTATGCTTGACTGTGGGTGTACGAAAGGAAACGGCTACTCGGCTGGGATATATTCGGGAATTTTATCTCGTGCACACAAATGTTCGATACTATCGAAAATGTAACTTGCGAGCTTTATCCGGTATTCGGTGCAATAATTATTAAACGCATAATTCACAGTTTCGAACTGTACCATTTGAAGCTGAACATATCGACCGGATAACAATCATGAAAAAAATCGTATCATCAAAACGATCTCCAACACTATGTATTTCTAACTCTCCCTCCGGCTTTTTGGAGAAAGATAAAAAAAGAGCTAGCAATTTTTCCACTCGCTCCGGATGCGAGAACGAGGGCGTTTCACGCGACGTTTACTCCCGCGAATTACTATCGCGCGTACGCTGCAGCGCTAGTCGAATTATTTTTAGGCTTCGATACGCGACAGCAGCAGCGGCCACTCCCGCGAGTATAGAAGATACTTTGCTGAATGCTGTCGCGTGTGATTTCGAATATTTCGACGGGCTTTCGGAATTTGATGGGGTTTAAAATTCTCGCTAAACGAAATAGAAAGATGTACTGAAGATTTTCGCAGGCAGATCTAATTTGTTTTTAAACCTTTTGGAAAATAACATACACTGAGAAAAAGAACCAGCCGCACTTTGATGATGTTGTGAGTATATGCGGGATCAGCCGTAGCAATGACAATCTTAACGGTCTTGGACTGGTCTTTCTCCTAATACCACTTGAACTTACTAACTGTCTATAGTATCTGGCTGGAGACGATAGGTGGCGCAAAGGCACTGTCCTATTTCCCTGGTCAGAATCGATCCGCCGAGTACAGATATAGAGCAGTGTCACTAATGCCAAAACTGCTTTTTTTTGCCTGCTTGGATCGCTCAAGCTATAATTGCCCAAGTCTGATTTCTAAATACAAAGTATCTTGTTAGATTGAGTTTACATTTCGAGCAATGTCAAAACTGTCTTTTTTGAGCCTGCTGGACCGCTCAATATAAGCAGCAATTTTAGATATTAGCTACAGCGCCGCGATTAATCGCAATCACATTTTTCGATTTACCAGAATCAACCAATCCAGTTTTGGCTTCAATTTTCCGATATCGTTTTTTTTTTTTAAGGGGAGGATCTGTCACTTATGGATATATACTATCTGTTTCTTCCATTCAATTAAGTTACTCCGACAGTCCGACGAATTAATCCACAAATATATATTTGAGAGCAATACTTGGAGGAGAGCTAAACACAGTAGCATACGCTATCCAGATTCTTCGAATGCGCGCGCCTGCACGTGTTTCGAATCATACAGCAACCGACGCGGAACAACTGCACACATGTACAGAGCCGTGATTAGTCTGGCTCTCGCAGTTCTGAGATTTGATAACCGGATGGTTGCACGCAATCGAGTCGCTCTATAATATAGTCTATATGCACACACACTACTACTACCGCAATATAAGATTATCAAGGATTCGATATTGTAATGTGCTTGTTAGACTATATCCGAGTCACTTGGCTAAGCATATTTTTAATAACGCGCTGCAGTACACGTGGAACAGTTTCGCGACAGAGTTTCTACATTATCAAAGGAGACACGTGAGCACATTATAATATCAAGTTGGCTGAAACCGATACATGCCCTGGCTGCTGCGTATCACAGATATAATACAATTACACTTTGAGAATAGATTAACTACCATCTATATAGCCATATCAGCTCGGGCAAAGCAATTTTCCGGAGCTCAAGCGTTTAATGCAGCAAATTTCAAAATCCATCCTTTGCTCAGCGGCGCTCACCTCCAAAAAGTGAAACCAAGTACTTCGACACAGTTGCGGCGACGGCGGCGGTGGCGGCGGCAGCGGTGCGCTATCCCAGCGGGACCAGAAGCAACTAACGAGTACCGCATGCCAAGAGACTGCAGCAGTAAAGCAGCAGCCTCTGGAGGCTGGCTGCAATGCCGCTGCGAGCTACTGCTTTGGCGACAGTTTTGGGAACTTTGGGCTTTGAATGAGAGAGAGAGAGAGAGAGAAGCTGCAGAGCGATACTATGGCGAAAAGCAGCTTCGCCGAGGCGTACACGCCGCGGAAGAGTGAACTCTCCGCCAGCTGAGGTTCGCCTATCGCTGCCTGATTAGGACTTTCAGCTTTTAGTAATTACCGGCTCTCTCTCTCACCCTCACTCGCTCTTTCCCTTTCGCTTCCTCTCCGCGACGACGACTAATGAGAAGATCAAGCTCGCAGTTCTGGAAACAGGGTCGTAATATTCCGCGCCGTTGAGATTCCATTTCGTTTCTCCCCGAATCGTAACATTATATTCCCGTTCATTGTACACTTTTAAATTATGATAAACACACACACACACACACACACACACACCGATCGAGAGATACACTATATATAGTTGCAGTGAAAGGAACAGCACCACTCGCGCACACACTTCCGGTTATTGCACGCGTTACGTATAGTATAGTCACCGGGGAATACGATCTCGGCGGCTGCTTTTCCCATAAACGTTTCAATCAGAGGCCGCGGGCGGGGAAAAAAACGCGAGGTGTCGCTGAATTTGTTTCGCTCGCGCCCCAGGAATTCCAATTAGCTTCGTGTTTAAAAGTGCCGCCTTTTTTCGCGATCGACATGAATGGAGCACACTTTTTTCTCTATAATGATGCAGCGACAGTAGCTAGTTACGAAAATCTCATTATTCGCTGATTCGGAGTTCATAAATTCGCGGTTTGACACTTATTGCTATAAATCCCCCTCCGGTAGCGCGCTGTAATTAAATGTGGAAATGCTGGCGCGCGCGAATATAATATAATAACGAGTTGTAGCTGCGCGTATAATTGATATGGATTTCGCGAGAGAGTTTAAAAGCGCGCCGAGAGCGCGTGTATACGATGTATACTAATCATTAGATCTATTAGCCTCGTTATTTATGGCAGGCGTACACCGCTCGCGCGCGCGCGAGCCATCATTATTTAAATTATCGATTTTATTTATGGACTATAGCGACGGCAGAGAAAAATACTTTCTGCAATGAAAGCCAACGCGTGATTTGCGTTGCGAACGTTCTTCGGCACGGAGTCGAATGAGCCTGTGAATTACAGCCTTTGTAATAAAAAAAGCTCTCTCGATAAATAATAAAAAGCGTGTGACGAAAGACAGTAGAAAACGAGAGCTATATTTGAATTCGGATCGTTAGGCTTACGTAAGACACACGTACACATCGCACACACAGCGAAGCTCAAAAACCAAACGACTGTTCCTTGTCGTCGCGCGACTACCTCAGCAGCAGCAGCAGGCAGTCAGCAACACGAGCTTGTCTCGGCAGCTAAATCATCGCAGCCAGCATTAGAAAGCTCCCGTATAAAGGTGACTGGGTTTCTCGACTAGTTCTCCCGAGATATCGCTCTCGTTCTCCTTATATCTAGCTGCTCTGGCCTACAATTCCAACTGCAGTTCATTTATTATGCCGCAGCGGCAACCTTCTCTATGTGTATACCGCATATATGTACACATATAAAGGCTATACTCGAGAGCCTGCACGACATTTCACCCAAGATGGTATGTGTGCGCCAGTCCGGTCGCATGGGAATTACATATAAGCTCTCTCTCTCTCTCTCTCTCTCTCTCTCTCTCTCTCTCTCTCTCTCTCTCTCTCTCTCTCTCTCTCTCTCTCTCTCTTACTCGTGCGAACACAGTTCGTGTAGTACACACTTGGTATTGCTTTTTTCGACGCTTGTATTACGCGGGATATCTCGAGTCTAATTACGTTGATATCCTTGATATTTGACTTCCCGTATATACCCGCACACGTTTCGCCTCCAAGCGAGAGATCTCGCGGGAGAGAAAATTCCGCATAAAGCACACACAGTCGACTGACTTATCCGGGACACACACTCGAGACGGCTACCGTTGTCGCACGTCGATAAAAGCTGCACGACACATTCGGTAGCGGGCGACGAATTTACGCGGACGATTTGCATTATCGGTCACAGAGAGAGCTGCTACTTGGTCAAGCGCGTCGATATAGGTATACACGTACACGTAGGCGCGCGAGGACGAGGACGATAACGCCTGGCATTGTTGGCAATCGCGAATCGATAAATCTCCGAGGATCATTCTTTTTGGCTCTTTTGCAGTAGCAGTAGCCTCTCGTACACCTATAGCACACGGGAGTGAAAGTTTTTCGGAGAAGTCGCGCCGTTGAGTTATCGGGTGAGAATGAGAGATGGCTGCGGTCGATTCTCGGAATATTTTCGAAAATCGCTCGTAAATCGTAGGCAAAAGTCTTTGTATGGCGAGCCGTAACGAGGCATTACCTTATCGCAGATCGAAGAGATCACTCGTCGGCGCATTACGCGATACACTTCGAATGTCGTACGGAGCACAAAAGCCGTCGGTTCGCCTATATTCCAATTGCATACATCAGCGAGAGAGCCGATGGACGATTTTGGCATTGCGCGCGTTTGTCCCTTCCTGAATTTCGAATTGCCGACGGGAGAGAGATTCGTCCCGTAATGGCTGCGCAGCGCAGTGTGTGTCGCGCTGCGCTTGTTATTCAGCGAAACCGTAGAGAGTCAGTATACTGGCCTTTACACACACACACACACACGCACACACACACCCTCTTAAATCTTCGAGAAGACTCAGGAATTTCGCGATCGTTATCGCGAATGATTTTTAAGCATACAAGAGAGCGACGACGAGCGCGTTTTTGCGCTTTATACCGGGAATACGAAATTTCGAGCCGTCCTATCCGCACTCGTTACTCATGCTACGAATCGCCGAGAGTGAAAATCAATAGCCTCCGCTTGTATAATACGACGATAATGTTTCTTCTTATTTATTCGGGTGTCCGGCTGTGGGACTTGCGGGAAATGACGCAGAAGTGTTTTTTTTTTGCGGTCGACCGAATTATTCAAAGCTTGTTTTATGTGCACACTCTAGATGTCTTCGACCTAATCGCTCTCTTTATTTACGACGTTTTCTCAGAAAAATAGAATACAAACATAATCAGAACCATGCTAATTCGCGGGAGTACATAAAATAGTCAGAGTATAGCGAGCATAATCGAGTCATCGCGTAAACGGCAGAGTGCTGTACGTAAGAAACGGTACACACACTCCTCAGAGGTCCTCGTATACCGCCCAGAGATTCGGCTCTTATTAAGGCAATAAATTTCAACCTCAAGCACACTCGAGCGCGCGAGCACTTTAGCCGCGCAATTAGTTATAAACCGGCGAACGACGAGTATCGCTCGGCATCATTCGCGCGCTTATAACTCGCGGAGCCGCTCGTTTAACAGCTCGATCAAAGGGACTCGGAAATTTCGGTAACCCCCATCATAAAGCAGGTGCGCGCAAGCGCCTACGCGCGCTCGTAAAAGTCTCCGCACGAAACTTTCTCTCTCTCTCTCTCTCTCTCTCTCTCTCCCGTATAACCCGTGTACGTAATACTACGTATATTATTACTTGACTCTCTACGAAGACGCGCTTGTACGCATCGGTGTTTTATTATTCGGCTATGTGCAGCAGTATAGCCCCGTCGTCATTGGTACCGGCGACGACCCCTTGCAGTACTGCCAAAAGGTCTCAGCTGTGTGTGCGCCGGGGCTAATCCGCGCAGGGGGGCCGAATGCGCCGCGAGGCAATAAAAATATAATCCGCGATAAACGCACGCGAATATACGCTGCTGCTGTTGCTGCTGCTGCTGCGAGTGGAGATAAAGGGACACAAAGGGAGGATCGACAGATTTCCTGGCGTAATTAGGTATTTGCGCGTGGATTTTTTTGTCTGTGCGCGAGCGCCATTGCCGATTCTGATACCTCGTTTATTTTATTGATTGGTTTTGTACTCGCAACGAATATTATCGTATACGCTTTGTGCGCTCGTGCGCGCGAGTATAAAACGATCCCTATATGAAGCGCGTTTAAAACAGATGATTATCCGAAAGGCGTAAAATATATTTTTTTAATTTTTTATTCCGTACGCGTACATTTGCATAGAGTGTATTATTTGGTCGTGCCTCGCGGGCTCCATTCGCCAAATAGCTTAGAATGGGACCGGCCAAGCGTGAGTCGAGTTTATGCGTCGCCAGAAGTGGCTTGCACGAAATGATGCTCTGTAAAACCAGCGCCAGGATATTATTGTTTCGCCGGGAGGCACACTGCACGCATTCGACAATTTCGAGCGGTGCTTTGTCCTCTTGTGCGAATTACGCGCATTCGGCTTTGTTATTACGCGATTTTTCGTTTCGATTCAGAGATTCTCAAGCGATTATTGCTTCTTCTCTAGAAAGTATTATGCGCAGTGATCCCGAGGGAATAGTAATTATTTGGGGTTCTCGGGTATAATTAATCTTGTTAATAAGATGCACGTTTTTCGGTAAGTCCATTAGCTTAATTAAGAGCTCATGAAAATGCAATTTATCAGCCTAATGTACGGGATTTTAAAATACGCGGCGATAAATGCCCGCAGCTCTCGATCCCGCTGACTCTCATAATTAGCTCTGCATAATTATACACGATAAAAGATAAATGAGTGTGAAAAGCTTTCGATTCGAGTTCATGCACCTTCAGCCTACTCGCTCCGGATTCAATTCCTCGAAAACAATCACGAAGACGTGAGGAAAACAGAAGAGCAACGAACCCGCGAGCGTCATTCTAACGAAGAACAATCCGATCGGCGTATGTTTACAGTACACGCGTGGAGCGATCCAGGACACATCGTTTCGTGGGAGCGTGTAATTATGAAAATTCCTTTCGCGCGGAGCAGTAGTGGGGGAGAAAGAAGAAGAAGAAGAAGCCTCGCAAGCGCAAAGGGGGCCGGTCAACGCGCTGGTTTGGGCCCCGATTCGTACGACAAGATGTTAACACGAGGCGGAGCGCGAGCAACCGCGTACGTGTGGCTCAGTGTGAAGTGCAACGGACGAGGGAGGAGAGAAGAGAGCAGCGGCAGCCCGTTGGCCGAACTAACGGGCATGTGACAGGATGTAATCTGAGACAAGGCCGAGGCTGTAAGGACGCGTACATGTCGCTGACCAGTCGGACATGTAAGGATTTTCGACCTCGTGTTTTGCTGATCTTTCCGTTTTGTATACGAAATATCAGAGAAACGTTTGGTTGGAGCAAGTAAAAGGTTTAAAAGAATGTACTAAAAAGCTGCTTATATATCTGTGTAAGAAAGCATCTCGCGTTGCCTTGCAATTTAGTAGCAGATATTCTACAACATCCTACTCTAAAAAAAGACACGGTAATCATTCTATTTATTCTCTGATTGGCTGTTCGTTTTATCGCGGAATGTCTACATATTCTGTTTATAAAGTATGACAAGGGATGTATTTCGTTATATTGTCACGGGAATCTCTACCTGTTTTAATTTTAATGATATACCTACGTGTAGACCGTTAGAGCGATGTCTATTATCAAAACAGAGCTGTAATTTTGGACTGGCTCTTTCGTCACCACTCGTCACCATACCTAAACTCTCCTTGTCTCTGGCAGGTGAAACTAGGTGGCGCATAGGCACTTTTCCCACTTCCCTCATAACAATAGGCGCGCCGAGTCTAGATATACTGGTGTTACGCCAATACTAAAACTGCCTTATTTGACCTGCTGCTTCGGCCGTCCATACTATAACTGCGAGCACGCGAAGCACATCTTATAAAGTGAAGATAACTCATGATTTATGCCCATTGCCCACCCTTTCATGCAATTCGAAAGCGATTACATCGTAGAATCGTTGATGATGCGTCGGAATTCTAAGTACACTGTTTAGATTACGCGACTAGACTAGTGTAACATTTATACGCATACGTCAACAATTTCATATCATCTTGGGAGACATTTTAATATATCAGTCTTTGCTTGTAATTCAACGAAATCAGTGCAGCGATCATTCTAGCAAGTCTGCTGATAAGAACATGACTCGAATTTATTTTTATTTAACGTTGCTTCATGCGATTCTCCGCTGTATCTCGAAGCAAACGACGCACTTTCGTTAAATTAGGTCACTCGAAGAATATTCTATTACGCATTATTTGTCACAGTTAAATCGGGCGAGGAAAAAAGTTTCATACGGTTCATGCGAGAGTAAATCATACGCAGCGCCGTATAAAAAGTCTCATTAGCGCAGCAGTCTATTAAATTCTCCGAGATATATATGTATGAAAGATAACAAAAACAATCCCTCGCCGTGCTACTTTATTTCACAAACTTGTGCGTTCACGAGGCGAAAAAAGAGTTTGGTTGCCCCCCCCCCTCTCTCTCTCTCTCTCTCGCTCGCCAAAAACGCGTCAAGCCATAAGCACTAAACAAATCTTTCAGCCAGGCGAGCGCGAATAACAACTCTTTAAATTTCGCGCTACATCGCGTTGGCGCTAAAAACACGCGCCTGCTTTGACTCGCGCCATGAAGCCTTTACTTTCAAAACTAGAGCTCACGGCTGAAACCTAGCGCGCTATGAGAGACGGTTAACCGCCCGCTTCGTGTAAAAAAAAAACTCGCGCACACACGTCTCTTAACCCATATTTAACATTGAAAACAGTTAGCGCGCGAGCGCATACGCTTTTGTCTGGAAAAACTGCACGGCGCAAAAAAAGTTTCGCAGCTGCCTTTCTCTCGAGACCACGCGGTCTAGCATTCATCGGGAGGAAAAAGTTTCGCATTCGAATTTCCCGGGCTTTTACAAATTTTCCCGCCTATAGTCTATTCTCGACCCTATAGGCTCCCTTTTCCAACAAATTCACGAAGCCGCACACACACACACACACACATCATCCGTTATTCGACTTTCTCGGCTGGGCGCTTTCTTCTCGGATTTTCGCATTTATCTTACTCGCGTTTTACGTCAGTGCGCGAGCGCAGCGGTTCGGTTGAATGACACGATCCGCGCAGCCGCCGCGAATACACGCGCGTAACATACTTTTTTCTGTGTACAGCAACGGCGGCGGCTGTCAGCGTGCGATATTCAGCTTCCTTTTTCACCTGTTCGCCTCATCTCGTTATTGCGAGCGGCCAAATAATTGTCGCTGTGTGGGTATGCGTGCGCGTGAGTGTGTGTGTGTACAAAGCGGCGGTAGTTGCGATGTCACGCGCTGTAATTGAATGATTAAGTTCAATCGTAAACACACGCTCGCGGCCGTAGGTGTTTGCCCTTACTCGCGAGGATCGAGTAATTAGGTTGCCACGGGGGGACGGAGGAGAGCGCCGGAGAGAAGAATGAAAAAATATACCGCAATATGCGGCTGTGCATATCAGGGAGAGACAGAGAGATTTAGATTTAGATTTTATGTATTTATTGCTGTACATTATGTTGTACAAATAATATTATAGAAAATATTTACAGATTAATTATAGGTTTGAGCGATAGATGATATGAAGTATGTTAAATGATGGTGGTGAGATGAGATAGCGAAAAGTTATGCATGAGGTGTTTGTGTGATAGTTACTATTGTTTGTGAAAGTGTGTGAGAGAATGTTGCGAGCTCAGTTGTTTCCATTCGGTTCTTCTTGAGCGAAAAAGTATTGTCTAGCCTGCGCCTTGAAGCAAGAAATAGTGCTATTGTTACGTAAGTGAGATGGTAGGGAATTCCAGAGATATGAGGCGCTGATGTGGAATGATTTCCTCAGCGTCTCTGTGGCGAAGGGGGGGATGTCTAGAGGACTCACTTCACCCCTCACTGGGCGGAGGGCGACGTGGAAGTTAAAATAGGCTAAGATGTAGGATGGTACAGCAGTATTAAATAGTTTTCTTAGAAAACAAGCCATGAAGTACTTCCTACGTCCGGCGGTGGTGAGCCAGCCGAGCTCACGCCTGTAAGGAGTGATAGTTGAATGTTGTCTCCATTCCCCCACATGACTTTCCTCAGCGGATATAATCAAGCAAGACACTCGAGCAATGCGTCGTATCTTATCCGTCTCTCTCTTGATCTGCAGTTAGTTCTTTCAGTCCACGTACATCGAAGTCTCCTAATTACCATGCGATGTCAATAG